>JAKSZT010054396.1:818697-911026 GCA_026826555.1 Tolypeutes matacus
TCTCTCTCTCTCTCTCTCTCTCTCTCTCTCTCTTTCTCTCTCTCTCTCTTTCATTCTGCTTATAAAGGACTCCAGTAATAGAATTAAATAGGATTAAGACACATCCCGATAGGGCTGGGACACACCTTGACTGAAGTAATCTCATCCAAAGGTCCTTCTGACAATTAAGAACATATTTTTCTGGGGTACTTACAGCTTCAAACCATCACAGTAACCTTAAAAATAAATGCAATGGCAATAAAGCAATGCTATGTAAATTCTAAGTGGGCACCTTTACCTGCAGATGGTGCAGCAAGCAGCAATTTTCACCTAGTTATGGAAGGAAGTAGGAAATGTCAGGTGTTAAAGATGGGCCAGCACCTCCCTGAGCCTCTCCTTCACATGAGCAGAACTGAAAAGGGTGAAGAAAATAATTCACACACCAGGATTAAACACTGTCTTAAGTGCCTTAAATCCCAGTCTGTCCTTGAGGAAACCTTGCTCTAAAGCACTCAAGAGAACCCTTTCTAAAGTGAATGAGTCATTGCTTTTTTCCCTTCCTATATTTTTAAACTGTTTTTATTCTGTTTTCCAGTACTTCCTGTCATAAAACTCCAGATAAAGTAAACCATGCAGTACTGGCTGTTGGGTATGGAGAAGAAAATGGGATACCCTACTGGATCGTGAAAAACTCTTGGGGTCCCTACTGGGGAATGAACGGGTAAGGAGCTCCCAGGCCCCAGTTGCCTGGGGCAGGCACAGGAGTCTGGAGGCACTGAAGGGAGGCTCCTCCACCTCCAAGGTATGGCTTCCAAGAAGGAGCTGGTCCCTGCAGACAGGAGGAAGAGGGGTGTGGGATTGAAACCTCCACACCCCCAAGCCCTCTCTTATTACCCCTTCCCCTCTCCTGAACCCCAGGTCTTAACGACTGGGAACAGGAGTCCATTTGGCTCAGGAAGGTCTGTAGCCACTGCTAGAAAAACACCTCACAACACAGAAACCGGCTGGGACTAAGCCAGTTTCAGAGGGTGTTTCTGAGAAATCAAAGCAATAAGTTTATCCCTGAGCCCTGACAGCCCCTCCTTGGAGGAGAAAGAGGCTGGAATCAGGAGACCTGGGTACACATTCTGATGTGACTTTGGGCCTTGACTCTCCTCAGACTCATCTGATGAGAGGATTTCAATTGTTACCCCCATTAGCAATTAATGATTCAGGATGATTATGTGAGGGCCTACCCAGGGTTAAAAGAGGGCCCTCAGTGAATTTGAGAAGTAGGGTATGCATAGAATAAGGAAGCGTTAATTTGGCGGCCAAGGAGAGGGAAGGATAAATCATTCACAAAGTCAGGCCAGTAATTTCCAACACTAGTGTTTTGTGAATGAATTCAGAAGGCACAATCCCTGGAGTCAGATTTTGTGGGCAGCAGAATATGCCGGAAAGGCCTATGACAGAGAAGCCAGGCCCCCCAGCTCCTTCTCTCTGCCCAGGTACTTCCTCATCGAGCGAGGGAAGAACATGTGTGGCCTGGCTGCCTGCGCCTCCTACCCCATCCCTCTGGTGTGAGTCAGGACGCAGCAGTGACTGGTTGGCAGACAAGGGAAAAAACGGGCAGCCTGGGTCATTCGCTAAAAATCCTGCCCTGTTGTGGGGAGACCCACCCAGGGGCCCCACCGCATCCCATCCTCACCCCAGTGCCATGCCTGCAAACCTAAAGAAAGAAGAATCCCACCAAACAGCAAGCTCACCCGTGTCTTCTGGCACAAAGACAACCCACCAGCATGTGCGTTAGGCACAGTTTTTACTGGATTCAAAGCACATGGACAGAGAATATTCTTTCCTACACGAGGGGCCACTTTTCACATTTGAGAGTGCCAGTGCCTGTGCCAGGCTATCTTTTCTATGTTCTTCACCCAATAAATATTCTGTGAGCTCCTCCCTGGGCCATGCCTCTGCTGCGTGCTGGGGACCAGACTGCCTGGTGGGGGGTTTGTGTCTGGCTTATTTCACTCAACATACTCTCCTCAAGGTTCATCCATGTTGCCATATGCATCCTGATTTCATTTCCTCTTACAGCTGGATAGTATTCCATTGTATATATTTACCACATTTTGTTATCCATTCATTGTTGGACACTCGCACTGGTTCCATATTTTAGCAATTGTGATTGCTAAACGCTATGAACATCAGTTTGCAAATGTCAGATTTCATGTCCTTGCTTTAAGTTGTTCTGAATATATTCCTAGTAACAGGATTGCTGGAGCATACGGCAGTTCTGTATTCAGCTTCCTGAGGTACTGCCAAACTGTCTTCCACAGAGGCTGCACCATTCTATATTCCCACCAACAGCGGAGTGTTCCTCTTTTTCCACATCCTCTCCAGCACTTGTGGTTTTCTGTTTTTTTTAATAATGGCCGTTCTATATGCAGCAGAATGGTATCTCATTGTAGTTTTGATCTGCATTTCCCAAATAGCTAGTGATGTTGAACATTTTTTCAGGTGTTTTTTGGCCATTTCCTCTTTGGAAAAATGTCTATTCAAGTCTTTTGCCCATTTTTAGTTGGGTTGCTTATCTTTTTATCATTGAGTTATATGATCACTTTATATATATAAACATGGATATCAAACCCTCATCGGATATGTGGTTTCCAAATATTTTCTCCCATTGAATAGGCTGCCTTTTTAATTTCTTGATAAAGTCTTTTAGAAAGAAAAAAAAGTCTTTTGAAGAACTGAAGTGTTTAATTTAGCATAATGTCTGGGTTTTTTGGCATGACATTAACATCTTGTAATATTAGTATATATTTGTTCAGTTTCAAAGAAAAAGTCTTTTATGCAATATTACCCATATTCATTTTTCACATGAGGTTTTACTATGCTATACAATCCATTGTTACATTTTTTTAGCTTTCCTTCTAGTAATATACATGACCTTAGACTTTCCCTTTCTACCACTGTCATACCCATATAATAGCACTGCTAGTTACAAACACTATGTTGTGCTTTTTCACCTTTTCTATTCATTTCCAAAGATAAATTCTGCATAGGTTAACCCTCAGTTTTCCATTCTCTGAACTCATTCTATTTTCTGTTAACCTATGTTCTAGTTATTAATGCCATGAGTTCATAATATTTAGTTCATAATAACACAATTGTACAGTATTTGTCCTTTAGTGTCTAGCTTACTTCACTCAACATAATGTCCTCCAGGTTCATCCATGTTGTCATATGCTTCATGACTTCATTTCTTCTTACAGCTGCATAATATTGCACTGTGTGTATACATCACAGATTGTTTATCCATTCATCCGTTGATGGACAACTGGGTTGTTTCCAGCTTTGGGCAATTGTGAATAATAGCACTTTGAACATCGGTGTGGAGATGTCTGTTTGTGTCACTGCTCTCAGTTCTTCTGGGTATAAACCTAGTAGTGGTATTGCCGGGTCATGTGGAAAGTCTATACTCAACTTCTTTAGGAACTGCCAAACAGTCCTCCACAGTGGCTGTACCATTCTACATTCCCACCAACAGTGAATAAGCGTTCCTATCTCTTGACACCTCTCCAACACTTAGAGTTTTCTGTTTTTAATAGTGGTCGTTCTAATAGATGTTAAATGAAATCTTATTGTAGCTTTGATTTGCATTTGCCTAATCTCTACTGATGTTGAACATTTTTTCATGTGTTCTTTTTTTTCACTTTTTAAAAAAATTTATTCAAGTATATCATTCATACATACATAAACAATAAATGTATAGTAATAGTTGTGAACTTATAAAACAAAAATACGTAACATCATACAGGGCTCTCATACCTCACCTCACTCTACCACCAATACCTTGCATTGTTGTGAAACATTTTTGACTAATGCTTAAAGAGCATCCTCAAAATATTACTACTAACCAAAGTATCTTACATTTGGTGTATTTTTACCCCAACCCAGCCTATTATTATTATTACTATATCATTTATACATGAACATACATAAACAATAAGTGTATAGTAAAAGTTGTGAACTTAGCAAACATGCATAACATACAGGGATCCCATATATCAACCCACTACCAACACCTTGCATTATTGTGAGATATTTTTTGCAAATTATGAAAGAATATTGTCAAAATCATACTACTAATTATAGTCTTTATCTTACATTTGGTGTATTTTTCCCCCAACCCACCCTATTATTATTTTTTAAGTATATTTTTATGATAGAAGTTGTAAACTTACAAAACAATCATGCACATGTGCAGAATTCCCATTCAATACCCCTCTGTCAACACACCACACCATGGTAGAACATTTGTTACAAATTATGAGATAATATCATCAGACTATTACCAGGTCCATAGTGTACATTTGGCACACTTTTTCCATACTCTCCCATTATCAGCACAGTACATCTTTGGCATAGATGCAAGAATATTACATTATTACTGTTAACCACAGTCCATAGGTCACTCCAGTTGTATTTTTCCCATCCTTCTCTACATTCCCACCACCCTGCAATAGTGATGTACATCTGCTCTAGCTCACAAAGGGCACTCTTGCATCTGTACCATCAACCACAATTTTCATCCACCTCTGGGTTTACTGTGTTAGTCAGTCCCCAGATTATTCTCTAGCTTTCTTTCGATTGTCATTTATATCCCTAGACTATCCTTTACAGCCACATTCCCATTTATAAACCAGCTGTTACTCACTATAATGTGTTACTATCAACTCTATACATTTCCACACCTTTACAATAAAGTTAATTAAAACTTCTACATACATTAAACATCAGTAGTCCATCTCAGTCCTCCTCTTATCTCCTTTAAGAATCCACCACCTACCACCAGGTCTTGAAGATATTTTCTTACATTTTCTTCTAGAAGCTTTACAGTTCTTGCTTTTTTTATTTAGATTTTTGATACATTTTGAGTTAATTTTTGTATAAAGTGTGAGATAGGGGTCCTTCTTCCTTCTTTTGGCTATGAATATCCAGTTATCTCAGCACCATTTGTGGAATGGACTGTTCTGCCCAAGCTGGGTGGGTTTGACAGGCTTGTCTAAAATCACTTGACGCGGGAAGCGGCTGTGGCTCAATCAGTGGGGCTCCCGTTTACCATGTGGGAGGCCCCGGGTTCGGTTCCCGGGGCCTCCTGGTGGGGGCGGGCCCGCCCGCATGGCGTGGTTGGCTGACCCAGCAAGCACGAGCAGCAGGGGGGGGATAGATGAATAAATAAATAAAATCTTAAAAAAAAAAAAAAAATAAATAAATAAATAAATAAAATAAAATCACTTGACGGGAAGCGGCTGTGGCTCAATTGGTTGGGTTCCTGTTTACCATATGGGAGGCCCTGGGTTCAACTCCCAGAGCCTCCGGGTGAAGGCAAGTTGGCCCGCATGGTGTGGTGAGCTGACGACCCACACAGCGCAGTGAGCTGGTGCAGCAAGATGACCCAACAAAACGGAGACAAACAGACAACAGAAAAATGCAAAGCAAATGGACATAGCAAGGGGGGGATAAATAAATAAATAAATCTTTACATACATAGATGTGAGGGTCTGTTTCTAAACCATCAGTTCAGTTCCATTGGTCTGTGTGTCTGTCTTTATGCCAGTACCATGCTGTAGCTAGGTAATATGATTTAAAGTCTGGAGGTAAGAGTCCTCCAACTTTGGCTTTCCTTTTTAAGATGTTTCTGGCTATTCAGGACCCCTTACCCTTCCAAATAAGTTTGATAATCATGTTTTCCATTTAAAAAATGCTGGTGGAATTTTTATCAGGATTGCATTGAGTCTGTATATCAATTTAAGTAGAATTGACATCTTAATGATATTTAGTCTTCCAATCTGTGAGCATGGAATGTTCTTTCAATTATTTAGGTCTTTTTAAATTTCTTTTAACAATAAGTTGTGGTTTTCTAAATACAAGTGCTTTACATTGTTCGTTAAGTTTATTCCAAAATATTTGAGTTTTATCTGTCATATTTTATTTTCACTACTCTTTTGACACTTTTAATTACTTGTACTCATAATCTTCATTTCTAGACTCCCTCCCAAGCCTCTCTCTCCTGTCGTTTCTTTTCAGACACATCCTTTAGCATTTCCTGCAAAGCTGGTCTCTTGGTTAAAAACTCTCAGTTTATGTTTATCTGTGAATATTCTAAACTTGCCCTCATTTTTGAAAGACAGTCTTGCTGGATATAAGATTCCTGACTGGAAGTTTTTCTCTTGCAGTTATCTTCAATATATCACACCACTGTCCTTTTGCCTCCATGGTTTCTGATGAGAAATTGGCACTTAATCTTATTGGGTATCCCTTATATGTTATGCATTGCTTTTCTCTTGCTGCTCTCAGAATTCTCTCTTTGTCTTTGGCATTTGACATTCTGATTAGTATGTGTCTTGGAGTTGGTCTATTCAGATTTATTCGGATGGGAGTACATTATGCTTCTTGGACATGCATATCTATGCCCTTCAATAAGGTTGGGAAATTTCTACCATTATTTCTTCAAATATTCCTTCTGCCCTTTTCCCTTCTCTTCTCCTTCTGGGACACCCATGACATGTATGTTTGCATGTCTCTTGCTGTCCTTTAGTTCCTTGAGACCCTATTCAATTTTTTCCATTCTTTTCTTCATCTGTTCTTTTGTATGTTTGCTTTCAGAGGCCATTTCTTCAAGCTCACCAATCCTTTCTTCTGCCTCTTCAAATCTGCTGTTATATGATTCCAGTGTATTTTTAATTTCATTTATTGCACCTTTCATTCCTAAAGATCTACCATTTCTCTATGTATGCTTTCAAATTCTTCTTTGTGCTTATTCAATGTCTTCTTAGTATCCTTAATCTCTTTGGCCATCTCATTGAATTTTTTAAGGAACATCTATGATTAGTTGTCTCAAGCCCTTTATGTCATCTGGAGGCTTATCTTGTTCCTTTAACTGGGCCATATCTTTCTGTTTCTTGGTGTGGATTGTAATTTTTTGTTAGAGTCTTGACATCTGGCTTACTAGATGAATTTATTCTGGGTGCAGTTTCTGTCTTTAGTTTAGAGTTTTCTTGCCCTTTCTCTCTTGCTGGTTGTGTAGTAGGAGCCAAGGATATAGTTGGTGCTGTAAGCTGTGGAGGCTCAAGCTGCCCTCATTGCCCAGTACCAATAATGCTTCTCAACTTTCTCCTTTGCCAGGGGTAGGGACAGAGTCACAGCCCTGTGTAGTAATCCAAGTTGTGCAGGCCTAGACTGTAGTTGCCCAGAGAGACTAATGAGGCTTCTTGCCTGTTTCTCCCCTCCCTGGGGTGGGGATGGAGCTACAGGTGTGGGCAGCAATCTATGCCATGCAGGTCTAAAATGACCGCAGTTGCCCAGGTAGATTTCCTACTATTCAGTCTGTGCAAGCCAAATGCACCTGCAGTTACCTGGAAAGGCTGGTGCAGGCCCTGCCAGCCTCCTCCCTGCTAGAGGTAGGGCTGAAGCCTAGGCTAGGGCTGCAGTCCTATCTGGGCGAAAAAAACAGGTCTCTACCATCACTGTGATTTTCAGTCAACCCTGCTTATCCTCATGCTGGGGGAGGAGTTAAAATGGCAGCTACCGGCCTCTTTCTGACTTGGACAGGTTCAAACTTTAGCTGTTCTTAGGGTTATACTTTAGCCAGCCGAATTTACTAATCAGTAGCTGAAGTCAGTAGCCAACTGTGTGTTTGGGAAATGGAGCTTCCAATTCCAGCCACAGAATAGCTCCTGTAGCAGTTTGCACCACCAGAGTAGGATGATCACGGGCCTCTGCAACATGGCCTGTATTTTCCCGGAGAGGCTGGCACAGGTCCCCCCAGCTTCCTCCCTGCCTGGGGTAGGCCTGGGGCTTAGGCTAGAGTTGTAATCTGATCTGGATGGAAAGAAGCAGGTCCCTACAAACTGTGATTTTTAGTCAGCCCCACTTCCCCTCATGCCAGGGGCAGAGTTAAGATGGCGGCTACCAGCCTATTTCTGACTTGGACAGGTTCAAATTTTAGCTGTTCTTAGGATTATACTTTAGCCCACCGAATTTACTAATCAGTAGCTGAAGTTGGTGCCCAACCATCTCTTCCTCCCCCATTTTTGGGAAGTGGAGCTTCTAATTCCAGCCATGGAATAGCTCCTGAGACAGCTTGTGCTGCCAGTGGAGGATGGGCACTGGCCTCCAGGGTGTGGAATGCTCTACTTACGAATTTCTCTGCAGATGGGCAGTCTCCTCCTTCCATTCTTTCAAGGATTTTGCAGGATGCTCTTCTGGTCTCCTGGAGCCCCCAAAACAGGTGCTTTAGACAGCTCTGGGTGATTACTAATTGCCCTGTAGCATGAGTTGACTCTAGGAGCTCCTTATTCTGCCGCCATCTTGCTGGTTGTGTTCATGTGTTTTTAATTGGGCCATTTGTCTTTTTAATGTTGAGTTGTAGCATCTGTTTATATCTCATAGATATTAAACTCTTATCGGATATGTGATTTCCCAATATTTTCTCCCATTAAGTCAGCTGCCTTTTCAGTCTTTTGTTAAAAGGCTTTGTCAAAGTCCTTTGAGGTACAATTTTAAGGAGGGCCCATTTATCTATTTTTTGTTGTTGCTTTTGCTTTGGGTATAAGATCCAAGAAACTACCACCTACCACAATATCTTGAAGATGTTTCTCTACATTTTCCTCTAGTACTTTTATGGTCCTGGCTTTTATTTAGGTCTTTGATACTATTTTTTTTTTTAAGATTTCTTTTTTAACCCCTCCCCCTCCCAGATGGCTCCCTCATCTGACTCCCTTGTCTGTCTGCTATTGTATGCTCACTGTGTCTGCTCATCTTCTCTAGGAGATACCAGGAACTGAACCTGGGACTTCTCATGTGGGAGGCGAGTACCCAACTGCCTGAGCCACATCCGCTACCCTCTTTGATCCATTTTGAAATGATTCTTGTATAAGGAGTGAGATGGAAGTACTCTTTCATTCTTTTGGTTATGGATATCCAGTTCTCCTAGCACCATTTGTTGAAGAAACTGTTCTGTCCCAGTAATGTGGACTTGGTAGGTTTGTCAAACACCTGTTGGCCATAGAGGTGAGAGTTTATTTCTGGACTCTCAATTCTATTCCACTGATCCATGTGTCTACCTTATGTCAATACCATGCTGTTTTGACCGCTGTAGTGTTGTAATATGTTTCAAGGCCAGGCAGTGAAAGTCCTCCCACATCGCTCTTCTTTTTTAAAATGCTTTTGGCCTTTTGGGTATACTTTCCCTTCCAAATAAATTTGGTAATTGCCTTTTCTATTTCTGTAGAATAGGCTTTTGAGATTTTGATTGGTATTGTATTGAATCTATAAATCAGTTTGGGAGGATTGACATCTTCATGATATTTAGTCTTCCAATCCATGAGCATGGAATGTCTTTCCATTTGATTGTCTTTTTTATTTCTTTTAGTGTAGTTTTGTAGTTTTCTGCATATAGGTCCTGCCTGTACTTCATTTGTTAAGTTGATTTGAGCCTTTTTGTTGCTATTGTAAATGGAAATTTTTTCCTGATTTCCACCTCAGGAAATGTTTAATACTAGTGTACAGAGACATTACTGATTACTGGTTTTTGTGTGTTGATCTTATATCCTGCCACTTGGCTGAACTCGTTTATTAGCTCAAGTAGCTTTGTCGTAGATATTCAGAATTTTCTAAATATATGATCTTTTCATCCACAAATAGAGAGAATTTTATTTCCTCTTTTCCTATTTGGATGCCTTCAATTTTTTTTTCTCATCTAATTGCTCTAGCTAGAACTTTTAGCACAATGTTGAAAAACAGTGTTTACAGTGGCCATCCTTGTTTTGTTCCTGATTTTAGAAGGAAAGCTTTCAACATTTCCCCATTGAGTACGATGTTGGCTGTGGGTTTTTTATATATGCTTTTAATCATTTTTCCTTCTATTCCTATCTTTTAAAGTGTTTTTATCAAGAAAGGATGCTGGGTTTTGTCTAATGCCTTTTCTGCATCAATTGAGATGATCATGTGGGTTTTTTTCCTTCAATTTTTTAGTGTGATGTATTACATTAATTGATTTTCTAATGTTGAACCACTCTTGCATATCAGGAATAAATCGCACTTGATCGTGAGGTATAATTCTTTCCATATGCTGCTGGATTCTATTTGGAAGTGTTTTTTGTTTTGTTTTGTTTTGTTTTTTTAGCAGAAATGGATTTATTACAGCAATGTTTAAATTTTATTGACTGCAGAATTAATTATACTATGTGCACCCAGTACACACATGCATACATATGTAATTCAAACAACTTTCACATTATTTACCATTCTGACATGTACTAATCTGCCTTTCTATTCAATTTTTTTTAAATGCTGATTATAGCCCACTGAGTTGATTTCATGATTCACTGATAGACTATGACCCACAAATGGAAATTACTACATTGCAGGAAATTAAATGGCCTAGAGCATCCCTGGAAGGATAGAAGAAACAAATTCTAGCCTGTTCTTCCAAGAACAGGGCAGCCAAGAGAGCTGCCAGCTCCAGAAGTACTCCATCTGTATGACCCACACCCACAAAACAAAAAACAAGTTACATCCAAAACCCTGGTGTCAAGGAGTCTGGGAAATACAGTGAAAAAAAGCACACCAACATCTATTGAGCAATAGAAGTAAGTAAGATTATCCACAGAATCAGCCCCAAATCTGCAATGAAATGCTGCTTAAACATTTTTACTCAAACTATGTACTTGGGATGGAAAAACTCAATGGCACAAGTATACATCATTAGAATTTATTTTATCTCTATTAAATTGCATATTTTTTTCTTTTTTGGATATAGCCTATTGTTGCTACTTCAGTGAGGGACACTGATATAACCACAACTAGTACAATTTGCCTGGAATAAAATTCAGAGGAATAAACCAACTGGAAATTCCCAAGTTACATATCCTATCACAAACACAGCTCTGCCTAGTCAGCCCAGGGATTACCACACTAAAATCACAACAACAACAATGATAACATCTTAAGTATTTTCTTCTCACTCTCAAAGAATCTTAAGGTTTAAAATTTTTTTGTTTTGACCAGTTAGGAGAAGGGAAGAACACAGAATAACTTTTTTTTTTTTTTTTTTTTTTTTTTTTTAAGGCCAGTAAAAAGAATTTATTGGGAAATGGGGAAAAGAACAGAGCTTGCTGAGAAATGAGAGAGAAGGACAGAAATACGCACTGAGATTTGGTGCAGGCTCCTCTAAGTGGAGAGAGCCTCTCCAGAACAACTTTAACCTCTCCTTTTTATTATCTTTTAGTTCAGTTTATGAAGTAATTTGTATCTGTGTAAGAATTCAAATTTATTGAATAAAAGGCATTGTTTATGGTTTATTAAGCAAATAAAACAAAATAAGTTGCTGAACGGGTAGCATTTAGTGAATTAAATAATACAAATTTTCCAATAGCTATACATTTATACATAAAATGAACTGGAAAATAAACTGTTTGTATTAGGACACCACAAAGCAGATTTACATATAACAATAAGTAGAAAAACACAAGAAAGTTTCTATGTGATCCCACCAGAAATGCCCTTTACTTGACCATAAGGAAACCAAATGTTTTTAGAAGTTAAAGTTTAATAGGTTTACAAATGCACAAACATCAAAACAATTTAGGTGAAAGCATTATTTTTAAGGAAAATAGTTATGTTTTCTATTCTTGGCATAAATGTTAATTCTTTCCAGTAGATCCAAACCCTCCTGAATCCCTTTCAGTGACATCTAAAACCTGAACTTCCTCTATTTCTAGATTAAAAATCCGTTCACAAATCAGTTGTGCAATTCGGTCACCCTTTTTCACTTTAAACTTTTCTTTGCCAAAATTAAAATAGCACCTCTATAATCTTCATCTATGACATCTACGGCACCAGCTCCTACATCTATGAAGTGTTTTGCAGCCAAGCCAGAACATGGAGCTATTCTTCCATAACATCCAGAAGGATGGGCTATCTCAATGTCTGTTTTTACAAGGGCTTTCTCCATGGGTGATACTGTATAATCCTAGGCACTGTACAGGTCACAGCCGCCGCCCGCGCGGACCCCTTGGTCGGGGCCGTGGCGTGCTCCGAGAGCCGAGCAAAGCGGATACGCACGCCGCCCTCCTCCTCCGCAGGCCAGGCCCGCTTGCTGGGGAAAATGGCGGGGGTCTCTTCCGAGCAGGGCACGGTGTTGCCAAGAGTGGGAACCAGAGCCGAAGAGAGCTGCAAGTGTTTTGTTGAGAATTTTTGCATCTATGTTCATTAGAGAGATTGGTCTGTAATTTTCTTTTCTTGTGGAATCTTTATCTGGCTTTGGTATTGGAGTGATGTTGTCTTCATAAAATGTGGTGGGTAATTTTCCTTCCTCTTCAATTTTTCGGAAGAGTTTAAACAGGACTGGTGTTAATTCTTCTTAAAATGTTTGGTAAAATTCACCTGTGAAGCCATCTGGTCCTGGACTTTTCTTTATTGAGAGATTTTGGATAATTGATTCAATTTCTTTAAATGTGATTGGTTTGTTGAGTTCTTGTATTTCTTGTAGAGTCAATGTAGGTTGTTTGTGCATTTCTAGGAATTTGTCCTTTTCATTTAGGTTGTCTAGTTTCTTGGCATACAGTTCCTCATAATATCCTTTTATGATCCTATTTATTTCTGTGGGGTCAGTCATAACGCCCCCCCCCTTTCATTTCTGATTTTATTTATTTGCATCTTCTCTCTTTTTTTCTTTGTTAGTCTAGCTAAGGTTTTGTCCATTTTATTGATCTTCACAAAGAACCAACTTTTGATTTTGTTGATTTCCTCTATTTTTTTTTTTTTTTCATTCTCAATTTCATTTATTTCTGCTCTAATCTTTATTATTTCTTTCCTTCTGCTTGCTTTGGGACTGATTTGCAGTTCTTTTTCTAGTTTCTCCAGTTGTTCAGTTAGATCTTTGATTTTAGCTCTTTCTTATTTTTTAATATAGGCATATAGGTCGGTACTGCCTTCTCTGTATCCTGTAAGTTTTGATAAGTTGTGTTCTTGTTTTCATGTGTCTCAATATATTTACTAAGGCTGGAGAATTCAAAACTGTTTTCTCTTTGGGTGGGGGAAGAGCACAAGTGGCTGCAGCTGTAGCTTCTACTCATGTTCTTTCCGTTGAGATTTTTTTTCCTGTACCCCCTTTCTTCTGGGTGGTGTCCAGCCTTTCCCTGATGTCCTAAACCCTAGAACATTTTTTTTCCAGGTTATCTCTGCCTGTCTTCTATTTTTCTGGGAGAGAAGTGAGTCCTGTGTCTCTAATCTGCCATCTTCCTGGAAGCGAAAGCATAATTTCTTAATATAATAAAGACTCCCAAACTATTGGTCAATGGTGTAAAAGCAGTTCCATTAAAGGAATCAAGAGCACTAGTATTGCTTGAAATCAGTCTGGAAGGTACATACTACCAAAAAATCCAACACCCATTTTGTGATAAAAACATTCAGTAAACTAGGAATAGATGGGAACTTCCTCAACCTCATGAAGCACATCTACAAAAAACCCTGCAGTATGAATGAACCTCGAAAACATAAGTGAAAGAAGCCAGTCACAAAAGAGCACATATTGTATGAATCCATTTGAAACATCCAAAACAGGCAAATACATAGGGACAGAAAGTAGATTAGTGGTTGCCCGAGGCTGGGGTAGTGGTGAATGGGCAGTTATTGCTAATGGATCTGGGCACTCTTTTGGGGGTCATGAAAATGTGCAGGAATTAGTGGTGATATTCATACAACCTAGCAAATCTACTAAAAACCACTGAATTATCTACTTTAAAAAGGTGAATTTTGGGAAACGGATGTGGCTCAAAAGGTTCGGCATCCGTCTACCATATGGAGAGACCGGGGTTCGATCCCCGGTACCTCCCGGTAAAAAAAAATAAATAAATAAATAAAAAGGTGAATTTTATGGTATGTGAGTTATAGCTCAGGAAAAAAAAGTTCAGGGTCAGTGTTGTGAGGGGTATATATGGGTACTCTGGAAACCCAGAGACACTGGCTGTGTACGCAGGAAACCAGGGAGACTTCACAAAGAAGAAGACCTTTGAGCTGAGTTTTAATGGCTGAATGAGCTTAAATGAAGAAGAACAAAGAGATTCCACGTGCAGGGAAAACTCATGTTGTAAACCTCAGGGGTGACAAAAGCATTATGGGTCAGCTCTGTATATAAGGCTGCTAAACAACAGGAGTCGTGCCTGGGGAGGTAGGAGGGGAAAAACGTGTAAACTTTATCAATAGGGTGATTGGGCACCTGTGAAAGTTTGTAGGCCATCTGAAGAGAAAATTTCAGAGTAATGCATTCTTCAACTCTCCACCATCTGTTTCTTCTTATTCTGGTAGTACACTGATTTTCCTTTGGGAAGCTATAGCTCTGCACTGTTAGTCCCTGAGGTTTCTCTCCATCCCTGACTCCACCCCACCCCACAGCAGGGACCAGGTGACTAAGCCTTGTCATCCTTTCCAGCCACAGTGCTTGGTCCAGGGGATAAGCACATGGCCCAGGCTGGGCCAGTCAGAGGCAATGAGCACAGGACTTTGTGGAAAATATCAAGAGGACTCCCTTTTGCTCCTGGATGAGCTAAGCTGGGAAGACATAGCCTAGAGTTGCCAGCGCCACCTATTCAGCCACTCTGGGAAAGACTCCAAAAAATGAAACCCAAACAGGAAAGAAGGGTCAAGAGATACATTCTTGAGAACGCTGGACACAGCCATGCCTGAAGCTTTTTCACTTGCATGAGCCAATAAAAAATTTTTTTAATTGCTTAAATCAGTTGAGTTGCAACTATCACTTGCAACTGAAGCAATCCTAATGAATGCAGGAGACTATGTTTAGAAAACAGAAGACTGTTTCAAGACTTAGAAATATTGAGACACATTAATTATGGAAGAACAGGCCTTATTTCTGCCATGATCATTATGGTGAGTGAACTAGGAGTCTCCTTCCAAGACCAAAGTGCCCACGACAGTGAGCCTGGCTCCTGGTGGAACAGCCAGTGGAAGGAATGTTAGCAGAGCACAGCTTTTGGAACCGGGCACACCTGCATGCAAATCTCAGCTCTGCCACGAATTATCTGTGTGACCTCGGAGGGGGAGAGGGGAGAAGGAGTGGTGTTGGTTACCTTCTGTGACCCTCCATTTCTTTTCTATGAAATTGATATAATTGTGTTTCCCTGTTTGACAGAATTGAGGTCATTTATATGGAAGTACCCAGCACCACATCTGGCTCATAGAAAGTGCTCAGTAAAAGAAAAGAGCATTGCCAGAGAGCCGATGTGACTCAAGAGGTTGAGCACCTGCTTCCCACATTGGAGGTAAAAACAACGAAAAAACTAACTCAGGGAAGCTGATGTGGCTCATTCCCCGGCCCTGGTACCATAAAAAAAAAAAAAAAAAAGAAAAAAGAAAGAAAAGAGAGTTTTCTTTCACTCACTTGTTCAACAAACGTGTATTCAGCCCCAACACTGCCCCCAGGAAGCAAGGAAAGCACACAGCAGGGGTAAGCAGGTGTGGTGGCTGCATTCACTGAATCAATCTTCTTTACACAAGTGAGTCCTGCCAGCCAACTGGAGTGACTCTTGTAAAGGTTCTACCTGTGCTCATCAATAGCTCTTATTAAGTACCTGCTACACACCTGGCTCTGGGCTGGTGTTTCAGACTCATGACTCCATTTAATCCTTCCCTAACCCTCAATGAGGCAAGATGACTCCATTTCCAGAAGAGAAGGCTGAGGCCCAGAGATAACATGGCTAGCCCATGGTTACAAGCTCTGGTCCTGAGGGAGGGAACTGGGATTGTCTGAGTCCAAATCACCTGCCTTACCCCACCCAGCATCTGTTGGAAGGGCTGTGCTCAACAGAATGGGCAGCTTCTCTTTAGTACAACTGCTTGTGGCCTGTCAAGGTGACTTAGGAGCCAGGGCATCTGCCCCTGCAGAGCTGGATGAGAGGTGATCTGCCCCCTTCTATTAGGGTTCTCTAGGGAAACAGAATCAACAGGAGATATCTGCAAATAGTATGAGATTTTATAAGAGTTTCTCATGTGACGTGGGGATGCACAAGTCCAGATTCCGCAGACAGGCTGCAAACCAGGGGCTCCAATGAAAGTCCAGTGAAGGTCCTTGATGAGTTCCTGGGAGATATTGGCTGTCCAAGGACAAGCTGAGAAATTCTCTCTGAATGCTGAAATCATTTCCTCTTTTAAGGCATTCAACTGATTGGATAAAATGTCACTCATTGCTGATGGCAATCTCTCTGGTTGATCGTACATGTGCTCAGCCATCTATGCAGTAAACTCACTGGTGACTAAGGTCCATAAATGTCCTTGTATTACAATTAGCCCAGTGTTTACTGGACCAAACAACAGGGCACTATTACCTGGCCGAGTTGACACATGAGCCTAACCATCAGAGTCCACCTCAGAAGCCACCTGTGGAAGGCACCGGCCCTGTTGGGGACAAGGCTGAAGAGCTTCAGCAACTGCAAGACCTGAAAAGATTAAGTTCCTCCCCCACTCTGGTGCGTGTGTGTTAGAATAAAATTTAGAATAAGTTTGTATTTTTTGGAATGTCATAAAGGTCTTGCATACCAAAATTAAATAGCTTCTTTCTAGGTTTTCAAGTTCTAGCTGAGATCATTGAAGGAGAACTTCAGCGGGGGCGACCTTTTTTGGGACTTGGGTGTCCAACTATCCAGTTTTCCCAGGACTGAGGGTGTTACCAGGACCCAGACTTTCGTTGCTACAACTGCGACAGTCCCAGGTAGGCAGGGCCGGCTTTGTGGGAGTACAACCACTGCGGCCACACAGAGCCTGTGTTCAGAAGGGCCCCACACTTGGGGTTTGATGCTGTGAGATCGCTGTCTTGAAATTCTTCGTGATTTCTCTTTGAATTTGTGTTTTCTAAGTGAAGTCCATTGGGACAATGAAACTATACACTGGGGCTTTGGGGTCTTAGCTCATGTGTGGTCCCACCTCCTACCACCAATGCCCCCATCCCCACACCTTTCTTAAGACAGGGTTTCAGTGGCCCACTTCCCTGCCACTTGGCAGGGTCTAGGCCTGGGCTCAGGGATGTCCTGCAGCTTCTCAGGGACATGGTAGTGGCTGTCTCTGACCTGGGCTGGTGGCTCCACAGCATATCAACCAGGTGAATCTGTGAGGGTGAGCCTCTCACACAACCTTGACCCAGACACTGAGCATGTCCCAGCATGTTGGTTTCAATCCCTTGCGGGTCACCCATCCACTGTGAGTTGGGTTGCAGGCCCATGAAAAGGCAGATTGGAAAGGAGATTGACTTCTGACCCCCAGTCAGGTCTGATGCATTGTTCCGGGGCTTGGTGGGTGGGCCACGCGTGCATCCAGTTACTCCCACACCTAGGATGGTCTCCCAGGTGATTATCCCACTGCCGAGGAAGCATGATGCTAAATAGCAAATAAAAAAACACCATGAGGGAAGCGGCTGTGGCTCAATCAGTAGGGCTCCTGTTTACCATATGGGAGGCCCCGGGTTCGGTTCCCGGGGCCTCCTGGTGAAGGCAAGCCCGCCCACACGGCGTGGTTAACTGACCCAGTGAGCACAAGCAGCGAGGGGGGATAAATGAATAAATAAATAAAATCTTAAAAAAAAAAAAACAAAACACCATGACAGGTCAAGAGAGGGACTATGGAAGAAAGGAAAGCATTTTTATGTTTTAGTACCTATTAGCACTGTTTTCCAGCTTTTTGAACAAGGAGTTCTGCCAATGATGTGGTGGGCCCTGCCAGGAGGAACTGGTCACCCTGCCTAAGTGCTCTGAGCACACACAGGCTTCATCTGTCACTAGCCCTGCTCCTGGTGGCCACCTGGACATCTGACTTGGGCCAGGCCCCTGTCCTCCCCAGAACATGTGCCAGATGTAGGCCTAGAGCAGAAGAGCAGAGGGGACCCACAGCTCCAACACCAACTCCCACAGTACAACCACCTGTGCTAACTATCATCATTTGAACGTAAAGAAGTTTCAACAGGTGGTGGCCATGAGTAGCCTGGGTTCAAATTCCAGCTCAGCCATTTGCTTGATCACCTTGGGCAAAATAAACAAACACCTACTATGTCCTGACTACACCATGCTGGGCTAAGCCATTTTACATTAATCACTTCCACCCCTTGCAGCCACCCTGGGAGGTGGGTTTTATTATTATTCCCATTTTACAGGTTGTCATATGCTCTTAGGAGACCTGACCCTAAGAGGGGTGGTAGCTGGGCACTGTCCATGACTTGTGGTTGCTTTAATTCTGTCTACTCTTAGTAAACGATGCCTTTATTAAACTCTCCTCAATTTACCCAGTTGAGTGTGTCCTTTTTCTTTCCTGAACCGCGGCTGATACAAGGGATTATCTGGAGCGTAACCTCTAGATATCAGAACAGATTTTCATTATTATGGGGAGAATCATTTGACCAGTCTTCCCTAGCTATGTGAATGTAAAATCAATACGTTGCTCTGGATAAAGAGTATAACAAGATCTCTGATTTGCTGTGTGTCTCCCTGGGGGTGCAGGATTCACCAATTTGCCCAGAAACATAGAGAATGAAGTCAGGGACAACTTTCAGGGTAGCTAGGGTGGCCCTGAAGCAGGCTCGTGGCAGGAAAGAACCCTAAGGGGACTCCCCTGGAGGGGAAGGGAAGGGAGCCTGGTGACTGACCCAAGTTCAGGATTTAAAGATTCAGAGGGGATAGGTTCTCATTGCATGGGGCTGAGTTAAGTCCCAAGGGCCATAGGAACCCTAGCATATGTCCTGCTGTGAGGAATTGTGACTGGACAATGGTTATCGAGAAAGGAGTAACTTTCGGGCACCAGAGTCGGATGCCACCTTGGCCAGGCCTTGGGACCCTTACAACAGCGACACCTTGTGGCCATCACAGTCAGTTAGTGCATGCATCTAATCTTCCAGTCTCTCAGCCTGGCTTTTGAAAGAAGGCTGGCCCCTGGAATTAATTCCCCCCAGGGAAACGAGACTACCTGCTAGCTAATGGAGGTGAAGGCTTAAATAATCATCTAGAAAAGCAAAAGTGAAAGAATGTGTCCTGAGTTGGTGGCACTGGTCAGATCAGTAACTTCTGGAGTCCCAGACCACTCCTTTTGTCTCCAGCTTTCTGTGGAACCAGAAAGGGCAGGATGACTTAGTCCCTGAGTGACTGCATATAGCCCTCACCCATGTAGTAATAAGCACAGGGAAAACAAGTTACCTTTTTAAAAAAAAAGATTTATTTTATTTATTTATTTCTCCCCACCCCCTCATTGTTTGCACTTGCTGTGTCTGTTCATCTTCCTTGTTTTTTTAGGAGGCACCAGGAACCAAACCTGGGACCTCCGATGTGAGAGGAGGTGCCTAATCGCTTGCGCCACCTCCGTTCCCTGCTTTGTTGTGGTTCTCATTATGATTTTCTTCTTATGTCTCTTGTGTCAGCTTGCCACGCCTGCCTGCTGTATCAGTTCACTGTCTTCTTTAGGAGATACCAGGAACCGAACCAGGGACCTCCCATGTGGTAGGCGGAAGCCCAATCACTTGAGCCACATCCACTTCCCAACAAGTTACCTTTATTTCTCAAGCTTATCAAGAGGGGCTTGGCAAATCCGGTGCCATTTTCAAGCCCACAGGATGATCTGCCTTTAGCTCTGCCCATGGTAATTTCATGTCAGAGAGCTCCAGATCAAGGGCACACCAGACTATTCCCCTTCTTAGACACACACACACATTCCTTCAGAGATTTGTCTAACCTTAATCACCCCTGGACACAACACCTGAGTATTTATCCCCCTCCCCACAGTCCCCTCCTTGGGGCAGGAATCATATCCCAGGCCTGGAGTGTTCTGCTCAGCTGCCCTTCTCTCTCCAGGCCATTCTAAGGCAGAGCCATCTGTTCTTCTGAAACCATCCACTTCATCTCTCATTTCTTCCTCAGTTTCAATTCCTATTTTTCTAATTATTCCCAATATTCTAAATGCTAAAATAAAAACAATACTTGTAAAGACTAAGTTCCCTTTGGTTTCATTTTAGCAGCTTTTCCCAGATTCTCCACAGAGCCCAGGCCAGCAATGCCAGCTGGCAGAAGTTTCTACCCCACTGCATAACAGTAGAGCTTATCAACCACAAGCAGGAGGACCTTTGAATACTTGCATGATTTGTAGCTATGGATGGCTGCCCTCCCTCCCCTGGTTCCCTCAGGGTTTGGGGCTTCTCCCCCCGGAAACTCAGCTACATGCATAAGAAAGGTCTGGAAGGATTGCACCACCCTGTTGACAGTGTTTAACCTGGGAATGGGCTTGAGGGAGGAGAATAAATCCACTTGTGGATTATTTGACTTTCTTTCAACAAAGCACATGCACATTTTGTAATCAGAGGTCTGGAGCTGTTACTCACACACCTCTTCCTTAGAAGTGTCACCCAATTAAGAAGCAAACACAGGTGCCACTGGGAACTAAAATGCTGTATTTGCTTTATTGCTGGATCTGAGAAAATGACTTGACTACACAGCCAAAAGGGGCTTCCTACTACCCCGACCTCCATCTACCCACCCAGCACACCCCTAGCCTGGCCCTTGCAGCCTGCACCTAGGAAAGACTGGGTCTGCAGTTGAACACCCAGTACATCTTAGCCTGACTCGCACCCCACAAATGCAGAAGAGCAGGAATCAAAGACAGGAGAGTGGTGGTGGGCTTTAGACCTGCCCGGGTTTGGCAGGGGGGATTGGGAGAGAACCAGAGCCAACGTGAGGGGTGAGGTGAGAGGGGCACAATTTGCCTTCCCAAACCTGCCCAAGAAGGTTAACCAGTTGGCAGCATTACTCATATTTCCCTTTCTAGTCCTTAGACTGCCCTCTTCGTCCCCATAGCCACACCACCAAACCCTGGCAATTGTTACTGCCTACACATTTATTGAATGCTCTTCTATCTCCACTGCCAACAATTTGGGTCAAAAAAGCATCATTCCTTGATGCCTGGACATGAGCAACAGCCTTTCTGGCCTCCACATCCACCTGCCCCCAACCCATCCATTCTTCATCCTGCAGCCAGAGTTAGTTTCTCAAAATGCAATCCCTGTCATGCAACATTCTCCTCCCTTCACCTTACCTAAAACCCTCAATCATTCTTAGAATAAAGACAGCAAGGACCAGTGAGGTCTGACCCCCACAGCCATGCTTGACTTTCAGCCCTTCTTGTGTCCCATGGTCGTTCCTGCCATGGAGCTTTCCACAGGCTGCTCCCTCTGCCTGGCATACTCTTCCATCTCCCTTTGCTTAGTTAACTCTTCTTCATGCATCACTGTTCAGGGAAGCCTCCTTGCCGAGGAACACAAATCCCCTCCTCTCACAGCACTTCACACAGTTGCAATTTTATATTGGGGGGAGGATTCTTTAAATGTCTGTCTCCCCCACTTTTCTCTTTGGTTTCATCAGGTAGAGTTTTGTATCCACAGCACCCCAGTCTGGTGCCTAGCTCACAGTGGGAATGTAATAAATATTTGTGGAATAAATGACCTGCTGAATAATTTCTCAAATTGAACCAAGGAATCTGGGAATAAACCAACTCTCATTGTATATAGATATGAAGCCTTCCTTGCAATCACTTTGCTGCCCTTTAGATTTGGTTGGAATTGTGTGTGTGTGGCGGGGTACCAGGGCTGGGGATTGAACCCAGGATCCTGCATGTGAAAAGTTGGCACTGAACCACTGAGCTACACCAGCTCCCCCTGAGTTGGCTTTTTTGTTTGTTTTTAAGAGGTACTGAGGATCAAACCTGGGACCTCATACATGGGAAGCAGGTATACAACTATTTGAGCTACAATTTGCTCCCTGATTTGGTTAGAGATTTTAAACAGATTGGCCTCAAGCCACAAATGTTCCTTTGCTAGCTCAAATGCCATTTCCTTATTCAGGATCCTATCCAAGCCTCTACACATTCACAGGCTGTTTGTCAATATTGCCCCATGTCGCCTGGCTTCTGGCAACTCACCCCTGACACACACACACACACACACACACACCCTACCTAAAAAACAAGATCCAGGGTCCTTCTGCCTTCTGAGTCTCCTGTTCTAGCACATTAGGGAGGAAGGGAAGGATGAGTGAGGGCTTGTTTCACTCCCCAACCAATGCCCAAAGAGATGAGCATTGTTCCCTTCAGCCCCAGGATCGCAGGGATAGGTTTCTGGGGGCCCCTTAAACTTCAATCAGATCTCTTCTAATGACTCTCTTACCTGTATCTCTACCTTGTACAGGCCCAGGAGTCATTTGCTCTCCCTACAAGCCTTGCATCTCTCATGTCTCTGCTTCAATGTTTGGCTGGAACTTACATGCAATACCGTTAGGCAGCCCTATTTCTCCACTTACAAGTTCTAGGGAGCAGGTCATTGCTGTTATACTGTATGACCTTAAGCAGGAAGTATTATTCCCTTTTCTGATGAAGAAACTGAGGCTCAGAGAGGGTAATTAACTTGGCCAAGGCCATGGAGAAGAATCAAACCAAGTGTGTCTGACCTCTACTCTCCACATCCCATGCCTTTCACACCTGCCCACCATGACAGTTGGAGTTAGGACCTGAGGCTGAAGGACCCCATGGGGCCCAGACCATGGTTTCCAGAGCTGTGTTCAAAGGACATGCTCTTGTACTGAAGCAATGCCTACCCAGATAACACCAGGGGGGGCAGTGCTATGTCACACAAGGAACACCAGTCTCACAGTCTATGTGATAGGTGCCCCCTGGAGTAGTACAAGGCAGTGGGGGGTGGGGTGGGGGGGTGAGATCTAATACAAGACAGCATAGGGATGGTCCTGAAGTGGTCTTGAGGGAGCCTTTGTTTGCCCACCCTTACCCAGGTACACTCTCTTCACCATCTCCTGCCCACAGAACCCACATTCCTGCCTCTGCATTTTTGCCACTATGTTATTTCTCACTGGCAAAGATCTCTTTCTTCCCCATCACATGAAATCATACTTGACCTAGATTGCCGTGGGCCCACCTCCTCTGGACAGCCTTTCATGACTACTCCAGACTAGACTGACCTCTCTTCTGAAAATCCTCTGGGGTCTGAATCATAAGGTGATTAAGGTGGATCTTAATAGGAGATGGGGCACTTCTTCCCCTATAGCAAAGAGGAGGACAGAGAGCATGAGGACTGATGCAGGTGGGCTTGTAGATTTGGTGGTGGGTAGTCAAGCTACTATTTGCTTCCTTTTCCTCAGTAAGTATTGAAGTTGTAAGCCAAGAGCAATTAAGGGAAAAGGGAAAGGAGGTTTTAGAGAAGCTGTGAGCAAAATATTCCTTTTGGAGTGGGAAACAAATATATGAAGTAGCATATTGAGATTGTAGGGCAGGATTGTGTGCTCATTTGAAATTTGAATCCAATCGGCTCGGTTGTTTTACTGAAGCTATGTCAGTCACGGTTGCAGGCATCATGTAGGTGGATAGGTGGGCTCACCCAGAGTTGGGGCTTTGGTAGGGGAAAAGGAAGTCATTAAAAAATAATTATTACAGTGAAGGATCACGGAACCCACAGTGGGCATGAAGGGAAATGAGGACATGAACGGGAAAAAGTAGCACAATCAATGGATTCATGCCTTATTGTGGTAACATACAGTGGGTTTTTATGAATACTTTTTAATTTCTCAATTTAACTTTTAATATGGTAATTAGCAATATTTATAATCCATTTAAATGATTTTGGAGTCAATGATTTTTAAACGTGTAAAGATGTTGAGACCAAAATGAAAATATGTAGCCTATGTCTCAAAATTCAGAGATCCACAATGTGTTGTGCTTCCTTCCTAAATGCTAGATAATGCAAGCCCCTAAATTTTCATGGGATTATGTCCAACCATCTGACTCACAGGTGACAGGAGGCAAGTCCAGCACAACTGCCCAGTTGAGCCCAGCAAATCCACAGACTATAAATGATTCAAGTTTTAAGTTTTGGGGTGGTTTAATACAGCAATACGCAACTAAGAATCTTTTATACTTCTCTTCTACCCTCTACTTTCAATCTGTAGCCTTTTATTTTAGATGAGCCCCTTTGAACATAGCACATAGTTTTTCCTTTTAATCAATGTGACAATCTTTTGAGCAATCAGTCCACTTAAAATATTTAGGTTCTGATATCCCATCTTGCTATTTTTAATCCACTTTCTTATCAGCTTGGAAGTTTAACTTTACTGTTCTTTTAGTAGTTAACATAGATTCCACTACATGCTTTTTAAAAATCAACTCCTGAATTGGCTCCCTCATGTTTGCTTGTTTGTTTTTGCTCATTGTTTGTTCAATGTCTGCTCAGAATTAACAGAAACTTCAGAATGTTCACATTTGCATGCATTTTTGGCTGAAGTTTCAAAGATTCTACATATAATGAAACCGCAACTTTGAATCAAAATGAATATTAAAAACATTTAAGGGAAGCGGCTGTGGCTCAATCAGTGGGGCTCCCGTTTGCCATGTGGGAGGCCCCGGGTTCGGTTCCCGGGGCCTCCTGGTGAAGGCAAGCCCACCCACACGGCGTGGTTAGCTGACCCAGCAAGCAAAAGCAGCAAGGGGGGGATAAATGAATAAATAAATTAAAAAAACAAACAAAAAAAAACATTTAAGACTTGTGACAAACTTACTCTACAGAAGCAAGGAAAACAGAGTGAATAGTAACAGCAGTATATTTCTAGGACAGAAAGCAGTCACTTATTTATGGACTTTATCATAAAACAAGTCAATGAGTCAACATTTTAATAACACTGATCAAGTTATTTTCTATTCAAGAATTTGCTTTTCAAGTTGTCTTTAAAATGTATCCATTCATATATTTGAATTAAACTCATACATACATCAAAAACATGCTCAGAATTCTAATCTTAAGTATAAACCATAACTTATCAAATCATAGTCCAAATACTATACAATAATGCTACCATTTAGATTTATATGCTTCATCTGAAAGACTTATCTTACAGTTTTGCCCTGTTTCTCCAGAATAAATGTCTCTGTGTCTAAAACTTTAAATGATAATCAAAAAAGACAGATTCAAACAATTCATGCTATGCATTTTCCTTCATCAGGCTATGATAAACTCTTCTCCAAATCTCACCCTTGTTTTTTCCGTTCAGGCTGCAGCATCCCCTTTAATATCTCTTGCAAAGCTGGTCTTTTGGTAACATATTCTATCAGTTTTTGTCTTTG
Source organism: Tolypeutes matacus (assembly GCA_026826555.1). NCBI lineage: Eukaryota > Metazoa > Chordata > Mammalia > Cingulata > Chlamyphoridae > Tolypeutes > Tolypeutes matacus. Next base: position 843,880 of record JAKSZT010054396.1, read on the forward strand.
AACTCACCCTTATTTTTGAAGGACAGCTTTACCAGATACAGAATTCTTGGCTGGCAGTTTTCCTCTTTCAGTACCTTAAATACATCATACCACTTTCTTTTACCCTCCATGGTTTCTCACGAGGCCAGCACTTAATCTTACCCAAATTTATGTCCTTCCTAAGGGTTGGGAAGTTCTTAAGTCATTATTTCCTCAAATATTCTTTCTGCCCCTTTTCCGTTCTCTTCTCCTTCTGGGACACCAATGCGAATGTTTGTGCATTCTGCATTGTCATTCAATTCCCTGAGACTCCGTTCCATTTTTTCCACTCTTTTCTGTTCTCGTCTTTCCCAGTCCAGATATTGTCCTCAAAATCACTAATTTTGTCTTCAAGCAATTCAAATCTGCTCTTATGTACCTCTAATATATTTTTAATCTCATCCACTGTCTTTCATTCCCATGTTTGTTACTTTTCTTTGCAAGCTTTCAAAATGTTCTTTATGCTCTCCCAGTGTCTTCTTAATATCCTGTTTCTTTAGTCATATTTTCTTTAAATTTAACTGATTTAGAGCTGTGTGACTATCACTGATTAGTTGTATTAAATCCTGTATAATAATATAAAAATAACTCTTTAGGTTATTTTTCTGTCTGGACCATCTGTTTCCTAGTATGGCTTGTAATTTTTTGCTGATGTCTAGGCATCTGAATATGCTGGTGCATTTATTCTGATGGCTAATTCTCTTGCCTATTGTTTTTTGCTCCCCACAGCTCTTTGATATTTGGTTCAATTTATTCTGTCTTTAAAACTGCCCAGCTTAAGTTTTCAAAATTGGGCCAGGGACTCCCTAGGGGGCAGATTTTCTTTCAGGGATTGGATATAGAGAGCACAAGCAGTTTTTGTCCATGAAGTTTCCAGCTGGCCAGCAGATGGCGCTAGTCAACGCACCTTTCCATGGAGGCAGTTTCAGTCTGGGCTTTGCTGTGTTCCGCGATTCAAAGCATCCTCTGCTGGCCAAATTCACGGAGTAAAAGCACCCTGATCTCCCCTCCCTTTTCCCTTCAAAAAGCTGACAGTGGGCCACCTCTCAGTGGGCTACAATGAGACAGGGGTTTTACTCCAGCTCAATATCTTGGGGGTGGGGGGGGAGCCCTTCCTGGCTGCCACGGGGGCTTGATAACTCGTTTCTCTTTGGCTTCTTCATCTCTGTCCCTTGCCCTCCAGGGAGATGGTCCACGTCTGCTAACCCCCAAAGCAGGTGCCCCGGACAGCTTTTGGTTCTCCGTTGTGAAAGCATTCAGTTCTGTCAGTCCGCTATCTTCCCACAATCCTCTCTACATGCTTTCTTGACTAACTTCGTGAACAATGAACTTATCATGTAGTTTTCTATTTTAAACTCAACAAGACATAGTTTTACAGTCAATATTTAAATACACCCACATATTTACCATTTTCACTAAACTTCACTTTTTCACACATCTCTGACCTTCCATCTGGGTAATTTCACTTCTGCCTAAAGAATATCCTTTGTGTGTGTATCTCCCAGTTTTGGATCCAATTTTCTAACACTTTTTTTTTTTTTTTCAGCTTTGTCTGGCAGTGTCTATTTCTTGAAGGACTTTTACTGGGTTTAGAATGCTATGTTGCAGTTGATGTTTTTTAAAGTCAATTTTATTGATACATATTAATAAAGCATACAATTTATTCAAAGTGTACAATCAATGTATTTGGTATAATCGCAGTTGTGCATTCATTACCTCAATTATTAAAGCATTTCCATTATTTCAATAAACAAGGAAATTGCTCACCTCTCAATCTGTTTCCCCTGCTGTACATAGCTGCTATTTCTGGCTATTCTTGCACAATTATTCGTTTATTGAGCAGTTTTAATGAGATATATTCATATACCATATGATCTATTCAAAGTGTATAATCAATGGCTTTTTTTTTTTTTTAGCTGTTAAAAGTCCTTTATTGTGAAATTGTAAAATAAATAATAGGTTGAAATAAATTACAGATTTTAAAAGAGTGCAAGGCCAGGTTAGATTTAATATAATGAACTATAAAAAATAGCACAGCAACAAACATTTATAAATATAAATAACTCATATATAATAGAAATTAATTATAACATAATTCTAATTTTTATATTACAGCTCTTAACTCTTGGACATAATATCTCTAAGAGTGAAATAAATTATTGGTTTAGCTATTTCAATTCAGGCCATAATTCTTTCTAGATAATCAAATTCCTATTTGGGAATTCTCCACATCTTATTGGAATGAATACAGCAAGTAACATTTGCCAACTAATAATCTTATGAGGCAAGAAAACTCAAAATCTTATTCAATAGTGGTCATGCTAAATCATTACTGATCCAGATAGGTTATTTTAAATTAAAGAGTAGGAATAAGAAAGGGTTAAAAGAAAAATGAAGTATACAAAAATGTATTTCTTCTCCAGTCCTCCTCAATTAAAAGCAAGTTTATTTTGTATAAAGAAAATTACTAAATATTGACCACAGGAACAATCTGCCAGTTGCACTGAGTGATTATTGTCCACATACTATGTTATTTTACATTTATCTGGTCTACTCCAGCTCTTTTTTGGTTACTATTTGCATGGAATACCTTTTTCCAACCTTTCACTTTTAACCTTGTTTTATCTTTACGTCTGAGGTGGGTCTCTTGTAGACATTTAGACGGCTTTTTTATCCATTCTATCAGTCTCTGTCTCGATTAGGAAGTTCAATCGCTTTTTTAGCCATTCTATCAGTCTCTGTCTCGATTAGGGAGTTCAATCCATTAACATTCAGTGTTATTACTGTAAAGGCCATTACTTACTTTCATCCATTTTATCCTTCGGTTCTGTTGCCATACTGTTCTATTGTCTGTCTTCTTATCCTTTAGTTTACCCTTCCTAATAATTTTCATTTCTAAACTCTTCTCCAAATCTCTCAGCCTTGGTTTTTCCTTTCAGGCTGCAGCACCCCTTATTACTATCTCTTGTAAATCTGGTCTTTTTGTAACATATTCTATCAGTTTTTGTCTGTGAAGACTCTAAACTCACTCTCATTTTTGAAGGACAGCTTTGCTGGATACAGAATTCTTGGCTGGCAGTTTTTCAGTACCTTAAATACATCATATCACTTTCTTCTCTCCTCCTCCCATCCTTCTGATGGGAGGTCAGCACTTCGTATGTGATGTTTTGCTTTTCTCTTGCTGTTTTCAGAATTTTCTCTATCTCTGATATTTACCATTCTGAATAGGTGCCTTGGGATAGTCTGTTCAGATTTACTCTGTTTGCAGTGTGTTGTCCTTCTTGGATATTGATGTTTTTGTCCTTGGGAAGTTTTGAGTCATTATTTCCTCAAATATTCTTTCTGCCCCTTTTCCATTCTCTTCTCCTTCTGGAACACCAATAAAGCAGATGTTTGTGCGTTTCGCATTTTCATTCAATTCCCAGAGACTTCCATTTTTTCCATTCTCTTCTGTTTTCCTGTATTTCCCAGTTCAGATATTGTCTTTGAAGTGACTGTCTTCAACAATTCAAATCTGCTCTTATGAAGTGCCTCTAATGTATTTTTAATCTCATCATGTCTTTCATTCCCATAAGGTCTGTTACTTTTCTTTGCAGCCTTTCGAATTGTTCTTTATGCTCTCCTGATGTCTTAGTATCTTTATTTCTTAAGTCATATTTTCTATAAATTCTTTGAACTGATTTAGGAGAGTTGTGTGACTATCACTGATTGTCTTAAATCCTGTGTATCTCCTCTTCAGGATATTTGGTTTTTTCTTTTGGCTGGGCCATCTCTCCCTGTTTCCTAAGTATGGCTTGTAATTTTTTGCTGGTCTAGACATCTGAATATGTTGGTGAATTTACTCTATACCTTTTTTTCTTTCACACTTCTTGATAGTTTTGAAACTTCTTTCAAGTTTTCAAAATTGGGCCAGGGACTCACACTAATGGGGTGCAGATTTTCTCCCAGGAGTTGGATACAGACAGCGTTAAGTTTTTTTCCATGCAATTTCAAGACCAGCCAGCAGATGGTGCTAGCCACAGCACCATTCCAGAGGTGTTACAGTCTTGGCTTTCCTGTGCTCCTGTGCTGAATCTCCAGACCAGAGATTCAATCAAAGCAGGCTCTGCTGGCCAAATTCACTTAAGAAAAGCAAAGCACCCCAACCTCCCCTCCCTTTTCAGTTTAGACAGCTTAAAGGAAGGAGTGAGCCAGGTGTTTTACCCCAGCTTATCATCTTGTGGGTAGGGGAGGGGAGCCCTTCTCAGCCACCACTGGGGCTTGGTAACTCCCATCTGTTATTTCAGCTTCTTTTTCTCCATCCCTCATCCTCCTGGGATTTGTGCAGAACTGACCTGGTCTGTTGACCCCCAAAGCAAGTCCCTCAGACAGCTTTTGGCTCCTTCTCCATTGTTTTTGAGAGCGCATTCTCAGCTCTGTCAGTCCATTGCCATCTTCCCATAATCCTCTCACAGTTTTCTTTCAGCATTTTTAACACATTCCATTGTTCCTGACTTCTATTACTGTCTTTTTTTTTTTTTTAAATCAGGATGCTTTAAAAATGTCGTTTTTAGTTTCCAGTAATATACCTAGAAGTGACTTTCATCATGTTTGAGATCCAGCTTCTTCAATCTTCAGACTTAAGAATCTTTCATTAGTTCTGCAAAGTTGTCACCTCAGTTATTGCTTCTGTCCGTTCTCTCTTGCTTTCTTTCTGTAGTATAATTTACACATTATAAGAGACATTATCAAACACTTATTACATTTTCTGCTCCTTTTCCTTTTATTTTCCATCTTTAGTCTCACTGTGCCTCAATATACTTACTTCCTCCTAACCTATAACTTCCAATATATTTCTCTATTTAACTGGGTCTAATATTTTAAGCCTATTCATTGAATTCCTATGTTTAGCTCTTATTTTTTTTTAGTTCTAAAACTCTCATTTGGCTCTTTCAATTCTCTAAACTCTTATCCCCCTGGAATATAGTAATCATACTTAAAACTCCAGCATCTGAATGTCTTTCCTTAAAGAATGACTTAGAATATTTACAACTTGTTGAAGTAGATAACCAGGCTACATTCTGTTAGTTTTTCATGGTTGTTTTTTTTTTTTTTTTCTTCATATAGTTCTATTGTCTCACACGCTTAAGCCTAATTGTTATTTGCTGGGTATTTGCTAAATTATGTGAAGAAATATTTTGAGGCTTAGAGTCAAGCTATCATCCCGAGGCTTCTACTAAGGCCTATGGTCACTAGCAATCTGGAATACCTTTAATTCAATTTCAGGGACCGAGATGACTGAAAGCTGAGTGCAACCCTGCAAGGACTGTCTACATCTGATTCACCCTCAATTTCTTGACAGGCCCCATATTCCAATTCATGACCTTTATCCTAAATAGGACTAGTAAAAGCACTATTTGGTTTATAGGGCACCCTTCTGATATTGGCAAACACACACAGCACTAAACATGGGCTTACATCCCTGGGACTCTGTCCTCCCCACATCCTGGTTCATTTAGTATTTACCATCTTAGCTTTCCTATGCCTTCAAACAGATGTTTTATATTTCTGCCAATTTTTTAAGTCTTCACTGAAAGGTTGGTCTGAATTACCAAATCAGCCATTAGTTTATACTGGTCTTTGCTGGATTATCTTGTTCCTTCTTGTTTTTAATTCTATTTCTTTTTAAATATTTTAAAACATTTTATAAGCAGTATCCCTATGCCATCTAGATTTAGGGCAGTCATAACTTTGGGGGTTTCCAGATACTTAGTCCTTTCCTTCATTTTGCACCCACCTATGCATTTAAGTTATATTTTATCTTGCGTTTCTAGGTATTCTGTAGTTTGAACAGTTTTTCACTACCCTGCCCCGAAACAAGCCCCAGACCTTTAAACATATATATATGTGTGTGTGTGTGTGTATATATATATATATATATATATATATACATACACACACAAACCCCTAGAAAATATGGTACTTTTCATATAATGTAGCATTATTCGCCAATTTGCTTTTATCATTCAACAGCATGGGAAAGTAAGTTCAAAGGCAAAACAAAACTGAAACATAACGGTGAGGTGAAGACAGAAGCAGTGTTGGAAGCTGGACCTTAATCCAAGACCAGTGTAACTCCTGTAACACTATCTAATAGGAAGCCATTAGTTTTAAGGAGGGAAGCAGTATGATTGCTGAACACAGTACGGAGAATGAATAAATGTGTGGAGGGTGGGGGATATATCAGGTGTTTTAAGACTGGGGAAAACCCAATAAAATACATAATCTATTATGACATGGAAGAGGCCGTTGGAAAACAGAATAGAAAATATTTGGTGAGACAGTGATTGAATAGATGTAGTATGTTGGCTGAAGAACAAAGTGTTGATGTTTAACATGGCTCTGACACTTCTTAGCCAACCACCACAGGCAAGGGTTAACACTTCTGTAACCTGTTCAGATTTTGTAACAATTTTTATAAGGTTGCTGTAAGGAAGGATTGAGATGATAAAGAACTTGGCAAATGCTGGTCACCTGGATACACCCATTCCAAAAATGGTAGGAGCAATTACTAACAAATGCCCAGAAACAAACCAAAAAAATAAAAAAAAATAAAAAAAAGGGAGAGGAAGTAAGTAAATATATTTAGATTTTAATGAAATAATTTGAAAACCTAGAAAATATCAGTTAACTTATTAATAAGGAAAACTGCATAAAATGCAAACAAAGTACCTGGGCACTGATACTATACTGTCAAATGACATGGGTGTACCAAGAAAGCTAAATAACCAATGTTTCTTAAGATTTTGGAAACCAAAATTAAGATATGAACTTGAAGATAAAAACTACAAATTTTTATGTAATTACACATCTAAATGGGGGGGGGGTACGGTGTCTTAGTGGATAGTAAAGAAAATCCTGATTTGGGACTTTGTGAATAAATGCTAAAATTTCTAAATACAGACTCATAAAATTATTGCTATAACCCAATCCCCCAAGTGATAAAACAAGAGTTCTCAAACAATAGCTCAGGACCGAAAAAATGAGGGTCCTGCAGTCCCTGAGATAGATATAGGTAATCTGTGAGGTTAAAGTCATACTTATATCTAAAAAATCATTTTTTTTTTGTACTTGACTATAACATGGAGTTTTCCAGCGTTTACACAATGTGTGGTATTACCACTCAGACAGCTAATGGAATGTGTGCTTATATATTAAGTTTTAAGTATTTGTCTTTATTTCTAATATGGTAAATATTGAAAATTTTAACTGATATAAACACAATCTCTTTGGAATCTTCAGTAATTAACATCATAAAAATCAAAATGAAACCAATAAGGTTTGATGAACTGCTCTTAGAGGAAAATGTTTTACATTTCAAATTCAGACATATTTGCATGAATTAAAATCGATGGACAAAGGATATCTTAGCTAAGTAAAAAATACACTATCATTGTGATCAAGAACAGCATTCTGTAGGCATTTGAATACAGAAAAAAAACACCTGGACTGAATATAAGAGCAAATCTTTAAACATCTAACCAAGTAACACCAATATTCAAAAAACAATGTGTTAAAGATACCCCATCTAAATATAATAGCTACATGCTTCCAAGCAACAAGAATCCATAATTTTGAAGTCAGACTAAATTAGTACATTCATGACAAAATGTAAAGGGTAAATAAACAAAAAGCATAGGACAAGTGAGCAGAAAGAATGAGGCTAGAAGACAACTATAGCTAGGTACAGTTCCCCTTTAAATGCCTACATCAAATTCTACTGCCTCTCTAGAACCTTTATCCTAACACACTTTCCCTCTCCCTCTTGAACTCATGCTCACTCGGTGCTACCACAGCTCCTGTCATGTGAACTTACCGGCTGCTCTGCATTTTAACTGTTAATGAGCATCACCTCTAAAGTCCAGACCACTTTGGTATCTCTGCCAAAAGGAAGAAATGATGTCCTTTACATGTATTTTGTAGTACACAGTGCTGTTTTTAGCTCATGTTTCTAAAGTAAACACCTTAAAATAAACAATTATTGACAAAAAGTTGGCATCCAGGCAAAATGCCTATAAAGCTCAAAATTATTAACAAAAAACTGGGGAAAGTGGAGAAATAGGGTGTAAACCTCAGCTTTAGCTTGGACTCAAAGCTGCCAAAACTGCTGCAGAATCAAGCTAGGTCTCAAAACCAAGTTTCTTGTTCCATAAAGGCCAGAACGGAAAATTAAATACCCACTTGAAAAACCACTAACTACAAGGACTACACAATATACAAAGGTTTTTGTAATGCATCCACACAAGCACATCGCTCTTTGAAATTTAAAGAAAAAATTTATTGAAGATCTGAAAAAACAATTCCTATAAGATTGACTTTTCCAGAAAACTGCAGCTACACAATGCATTGCGTCTATCATGTTAAAACGTGCATTAGACACAAATACAAAAACTGTAAGACGAGCCACCATTCTTGAACAATCGGAGCAAAGATAAAATGCCTAAGGAATATGGATGATTTGCAAAGGATGGGCTCTTTACTTTAAGCACCATTAAAAAAAATTATTAAAAAAAAAAAAAAAAAAAAGCACAAATGGATGAGTGTGTTCAGTTATATACACTGAATTGAACCTTTGGCACTAATCAGAGTATTTTGTCATATAGCATTAACAAATATTATAAAAGTGCGTAGTGTCAAAGGAATAGAACCACCAGCATTCAAAAGCAGCTTTGTCAATTAGGCAATAAAACACTCTACAGCATGTCTCTCTGTTGTCCATCACTGAATACACTGGTAGCATTTTGAAATGAAAAAAATAAAGAAAAGAAAAAAGGAGCATAACCCCTTTTATTTTCTCTGTTTAAAATTTAAACAGAAAACAAACATACATCAATTCTGTTATACACTAACATTTTCAAAGTACATCATTTGTACAAGAGAAGGACTAGGAACAAAAATGTGTTAACAGAGATTCAAACAGAAGTGTCAGCAGTCTCACACAGCTTTCCGATGGTACTCAGGAGGAGCCACTTCATAATCGCTGGCACTAAACAGAGTTGCGGAATTCTTTGCCAGATACCTAAAAATAAAATATTATTCAGTACACAGTAAGATTTTTAAAATATCTTATCTTGAAAATACATATTCCATAAGCCACAAAAACACTTTCCTAAAACATACTAAAATAATCATTACCTCACAGTTAAGACCATATAATTATAATCCAGATAACATTATCCATAAAGGAATCAAGTCCATTGTTACTCGCCTCTTTATTTCAAAGTAACAGGTAACAGTTTTGACTTCAGACTATCATCCTAAGAGTTTAGACTATCTTTAGGGAACAAAACTTTACTGGCTGAGCCCATGATGAAGTTTTCATTTTTTAAAAATGAAAATTGAAATACAGAAACTTAAAAACTTACAAAGTAGAAATATCCAACTGACCACCCTAATGTACCATGCTCGAGAAATAATACACTGTTATGTATGATCATGTATGAGCCATACCTTTCCAAACTTTGTAACATAGACAGTTTTTCTCTACAAAAGAGGGGAATCACACCAAAACCTCTATTGCAACTTGGTTTCTCCCTTCAATTAACATAATATGGACATCATCTTTCCATACCAGTATATTTAAGAGCTACCTTAACCCTTTCTAACAGATGCTTGGTTGTTCCAAATTCTTTGTAAAAGTCTTTGTTATGTTTTAAGTATTTCTACGCAAGTTTAACTCTCCAGTGAAAGGGTAAACATATTTAAAAATTCAATACACACTGCCAAAATGCCCTCCAAATAGCTGTACCAACTCCCTCCAGCAGTGACCAGGATTTCTCCCTTTTCTTCAATCTCAAATCTTAGCCAATCTGATAAGAACGATAATTTGTATTTTTGTCAGAATAAATAGTTTAATGTCCTCTGCACTGTCACGTCTATGAATTTCCTATGTTCCACATTTCACTGGTTTGTTGTTGTTCTTAAGAACATCTCTTTGAATATTAAAGATATCAGATCTTTATCATATATGTAGCAAATATCCAACTCCCCCCTTCATCTTTTGACTTCTGTTTACAGGTATTTTACTGCACAGAATTTTAATTTTACATAGTCCTATTTATCAATCATTTCCAATATACATTATGTCTGTGTTAATTTTTTAGAAAGACCTTTCTCACTACAAAATTATTTTAAAATTACCCCAAATATTTTCCTTCCATTATTTTTAGTAAATTTCAATTTTTAGATTTACATTTTTGACCCATCTAGAATTTTGGTGCACAATAATATATTAGTAAGCATAGATCTAGCTTTGTATTCTTCCAAATGACTAGCCAACTGTATCACCACCATCTAATAAATATTGCACCTTCTTCCTGTGCTGCACTAATATGCCATCTCTATCATTTGTGAAATTACTATGCATTTGCATTTATTTATATTGTTCCTTTGACCCTCTATCCCGTACTAACAGCATGGATTGTTTTACCTTTTTATCAAAATAGTTTTCAGTATACTGTACTAGTTCATTTTTATAATTTCAAGCATACTCTTAAACTTACTTTAGGAAATCATGAAGATAGTTCAGTAATAAAGCAAGGCTCTTCTCATCCAGAGGTGTATAGGCCAACATTGCTCCAATTCGTACTTTAAACAAAAAAATTCAGACAAATTTTTATATTTTAAATATGTAGGCAAATACAACCACCACCAATTCTTTAAAATATATGATTTACTTTTTTGTTATTTTTTCATTTCTTATGATTTATTTTTAAACAGACTTTGTTATTTAACATTTTAGATAACAGTTCAAATTAGAATGGAGTCATATTTTAGAAAATTAATTACGTTACCCCTCATTTAGATTAAAACAAAAAACAAACAAAAAAAAAACCACAAAACATTAGACTACTAAAGGACCAAAGACAAAATTTTGTTTCCATTTGGCATTTTACCAAATAATCTCAGTAGATGTGGTGCTCCATAAACCTGGGACATGGGTGCATCAGGGTGATCTGCAAGGATTTCAGCATACTGAGGTCTCTCAAATTTGTAGAGTAGCTGAGTGCCCAACATTACATTGAAGTATTCTTTTATCCCTGCCACAACTTCATTAACAGCATATTCCCTGATAAATGAACAAAAAGACTAACTTTCAAAGCTGGTCAAGGAAAAGAATTAGAAAGACAGGGATTAAGTTTAAGGCTGAATTTTTTTTTTTACCGGGAGGTACCGGGGATCGAACCCCGGTCTCTCCATATGGTAGACGGACGCCGAACCTCTTGAGCCACATCCGTTTCCCAAGGCTGAATTTATACAATGAACCACTGCTAAACTGCAACAGAGTTTTTAAAAGGGATTTAGGGAAGCGGCTGTGGCTCAATCAGTAGGGCTCCCATTTACCATATGGGAGGCCCCGGGTTCGGTTCCCGGGGCCTCCTGGTGAGGGCAAGCCCGCCCGCATGGCGTGGTTAGCTGACCCAGCGAGCACAGGCAGCAAGGGGGGGATAAATGAATAAATAAATAAAATCTTTAAAAATAAATAAATAAATAAATAAAAAGGGATTTAACATTACATGAAATAAATTTCAAAAATATGCTAAACCAGGGGCTGGCAAATTACAGCCTTCAACCTAAGAATGGTTTTTACATTTTCAAATGGTTACATTTTAAAAGGTTTTAAGTACTTACAGCATAGCCTCAATTTTGCCTTCCAGCCTGTAAGAAACCATGTCAGACAAGCCCTTATCAATCAAACCAATGGAATTCTATTTTGCTAATTTCTGATGGTATTAATTTTTTGAAGTTTAACTACAAGTTGCAGATGATCTATTTGGAAATAAGAAAATATCTAAAGAAAAATATCTTTGGGTAATCTTAAAGGGTGTACATATCCTTACTTATTATCTGTGTTTCCTCGTGATTTCTTGTAATTTGCATAATCCTCTAGAATGGAATCCACATTCTTCTTGGCAGGAAGATAAAAGAGCTATAAATAGAGAAACATTTGAATACCAGTATTCTCTTTCACATCACCTAACAGTATTTCAAAATAGGAAAAAATCAAAGTATTTAAAGCAATTTTATGCAATACAAATTTCTGTGATGATGGAACTGTTCTATTATGCTGCCCAATACAGAGTCTACTATTCACATATGTCTATTCAGGACTTGAAACGTGTGGCAGAAGAACCAAATATTTAATTTTAATAGCCAAATATGACTGGTGGCTACTATCACTGGACAGAACAGCTCTAAAAACAAAACTGTCACAAACACACAATTACTATATATGAAATGTACCACACATTTATGTACCTCCATGAAATATTAGGTCATTATTTACTGTTTGCTTATTATGTACCAGACTCTACGAACTCTCATTTCATCCTTACATCAACATCTGGAAGTAGACACTATTAATTAACTAAATACATAAACTAAAGCATAAAAAAATTTATGAACTGTCCAAGATCACAGATAGTGACAGAGCCAAGGTTTGAAACCTCTAAGTTTTGTTCCAGTGCCAAATCAGGAGCCAAAGTCCTATACAGTATATGACTGATATGTCTCTTAAATCTCTTATTCCTCAGCCACTACTCTCCCCACACTCCACCCAGGCCACTCTTAGAAGAAACTGATTCGTCTGTCCTACAGAAATCCTCATTCTAGATTTCAATGATTGTACCCCCATAATTGTTAAACATCTTCCTCTATGTCCCTATTTCATGTAAACTAGTGATTACTCCTATGAGTTTGCTAAGATTCAGGTTCTTTTTGGAGCCAGGAATACCTCATAGATTGTGATGTGTATTTCCTATTACATTCTATTAGCAGGGACATACATGGTGATCCATTTTCAAGGACAACAAGATTCATCAGTGTTCATTCAGTAGTTGTCGGCCTGATTCATCCACTATAAAGTTCTCCAAAATCTTTCACCTAATAGTTTTAGCAGCTATCAATGATCACTGCCAATATCCACAATTTCATCAGGAGTTACACAAATGGTGATTTTCTAACATTACCATTCCTTTTGCATTTATTAGCCAAAATTCTTCCATAAATGAAGAACTTTTTCTCATCAACTAATTAGTTACCCTTACATCAGATGATCTCTACAGGAAAGACTGGAAATAACCAATATTTAAAATGAGGTGGCACTCTACCAACATCCAAAAATGAGTTATACATCTGCCTTTTTTGAGTTATCATTATAAATTTATGGCCTCTTATATATCTTTTATTCCTCTCCAAATTATTCTACCCGATAGTCAAATTAGTTTAGTCTCTGAATTAAAACATTACTTACTGGTCATCTAATATTATATAGCTTTCAAGTTACCTGTTTTTGCCTGGTAATTAAGTCCCAATCATCAACAAGCCATGGTTTTAGTTCTTCAGGAATCTTTACTTTAACTTCAACTCTGTTCATGAATGTTTCCTCCTAAATAGAAAAAGAAAGGGGATTTATAAACCTCTCTTTGTGTGCTGAATAACAACTCTTAAAAGACCGTGCTTTCCTTGACCTTTAGAAGCACTGGGTATCAAATTTTTTTAAAAAAGATTTTATTTCTCCCCTGCTCCTCATTCTTTATGCTAGGTGTCTGCTATCTGCTCATCTTTTTAGGAGGCACTGGGAACCAAACCCAGGACCTCACACGTGGCAGGGAGGTGCCCAATTGCTTGAGCCACCTCCACTCCCTGCTTGTTAGGTCTCTTATTGTGCCTCTTCGTTGGATCATCTCGTTTCATCAGCTTGCTGCACCAGCCCATCACATCAACTCACTGTCTTGCTTGCCTTCTTTAAGGGCCTCCCGTGTGGTAGCCAGGCACCCAACTGCTTGAGTCACATCTGCTTCCCCTGAGTATCAATTTTTAAATACTCAAAATGCATAGCTGGAACTATTACTTTCAAAAATTTTAAGTAAAATGATCATGCAGAGAGCTGCTAGGAAAGAAAAGATCTTCTCAATCACAGTAGTCTATGCTCAATTCATTTTCATACAAAGGCAAAAAAATAATTTTTTTAAAAAGGAGGTCCCAGGAATTGAACCCAGGACCTCATATGTGGGAAGCAGGCACTCAACCACTGAGCTACATCTGCTCCCCATCTTACATTTTAACTTAATATTTCCATATGACTATCACAGAGATAACTATAAAAAAGCTGTATCTTGAATACATAAAAGTAAATGTATACAGATTTCTGTTTAAGTCTTCAATAACTGCCCAAAGGTACCAAATTTTCAGAGCAGACTAATGTTCAATATATTTTGGCTTCAGTAGCAGAAAAAGAAACTATGTTAATTAAATTTAAACCCTATTTTTAAATAACTTGGGGAACTGTAAGAACACAAATGAGAAATAAGATGCATCATCACAAAGAATGGTCAACTATTATATCCACATACATATTATGTATAACAAAGGCATCATCATGGCACTTTAATGGATTAACTAAACCATTTAATGTGACTTCATAAATCTACCCAATCGAACGCCAAAGAAACATTTTGTCTTGTACGTGAACCTTACACAACAATTATATGATCATGAGTTGGGGGTGGGGTGGAGAATCTAGAGCTACAGGTGAAAAGGTTGTATAAAAACAGATCCTTTACACTCCCCCGCCAAAGGATAAAATTTTCATTTCACCCCCCCCCCCACCAGATGGCTCCTTCATCTGTCTGCCTGCCTTCTTTAGGAGGTACCAGGAACTGAACCCAGGACCTCCCATGTGAGGTGGGTGCCCAACCACTTGAGCCACATCCGCTCCCTGCTCGCTGTATTGTTCATCAGCTCACTGCATCAGCCTGTCTTCTTTAGGAGGCACTGGGTACCAAACCTGGGACCCTCCCAAGTGGGAGGTGGGCGCCCAACTGCTTGAGCCACACCCGCTCCCAGCAATGCTTTTGAGAATCAAACTTTTCTAGTTCATGTAGTAACTCATGGCTAAGATTTAAAATTCTAAAATGCAATTAAAATTCTCAATAAAAAACTCACGTTTTCAACAGTTGGATCTACTCGGGCCCTTTTCTTCCGAGGAGGTTGAGGTGTCTCACTGGTACTACCACCATCTCCATTTCCAGGTGCTATAAAAATTCAGGAGAGTAAAGTAATACTTTTTAGCTAATGAAATAAATTCTTTAAGGAAAATAATCTTCACACACCCTCATTTTTCTGTTACATAAGTGTTACTTGAACCCAAGTTAAAGAATCAAAACCTGACCTAAAATTTAACTTTTATGAACAGTTCCAAACATTTAGCATAAGGTTTATCTTTCATTATCTTAAGGAGTCATTAAGACTTAAGAAGATAAAAGTAAATCAATGATTACACATCTATCCACAGTAAAAAGAACACCAGAGTTAAGTGTCTACCACCACATAACTCTTACTAACATTGCAATGACACCCATAGTTGAGAACACCAATAAATATAAGCTTCTTCTAAAATAACACACTTTTGCAATTTAACAGTGGATATAAAATATAAACACTAAAAAAGTAAAATGAGTTAGTAGTTTTAAAAGTTAATATTCTTACCTTTCTGTTTGTTCTTTTTTGTTTTCCTGAAAGGGGTGGGGTGGGGGGGGAGAAAAAGATAAGTATCGTAGTAAAACTGTCTTTGTTTCAATTCTCTTTTGCCAGGGGTAAGTTTGTAGAGAAATACTGTAAAAAAAAATGTTGCCTATAAATATAGTTTCCTTCTCAGACTCAAGGACTTTTACTGGTAATTGGTTAAATTCATACCTCCTCCACATAAAATAAAAACAAGCCAAGAATACTTCGTAAGACTTCCTTCCAGGGTTATCCTACTCATTAAAAGCTTACCAAAAATTAATTAATTAATTAAAATAAAACCCAAATAAAAAGTCCCAAAAGTTAAAATATTTTCCCCTCAATACTTTAGTACTGGCTTAATTCAGTTTTAGATTTGTATATTCTTTTAAACCAGTCTGTTACTCTACTCTCACTGGTCCATACTGTTTCACTTTATTTCTTCTCCAAACTATTATTCCTCCCTCCTTTTTAACACATGCTCTATTCTTCCATATCTAGGTGTGATGCAATTAATGTCTACTTCCTCTTGGTGATCGCCACTAATAGCAAAATACTGCCTAACGGTTTATTACTAAATTTTGGTTTTTCATTTAATTATTTCTAGAATATAAGGAAAACAGTTTACAAAGCCCAAGATTATGGATTACTTCTGGCAGAACATACAGGAAAACCTTAACATTTTTACTTTTCTATAACTAAAATATTTGGGAAGCGGATGTGGTTCAAGTGGTTGAGCGCCTATATGCCACATGGGAGGTCCCACATTCAGGTCTGGTGCCTCCTAAAAACAAAGACAAACAACAAGCAAACAAACAAACAAAAAAACAACTCAGAGGAGCCGATGTGGCTCAGTGGTTGAGTACCAGCATACCACTTACAAGTTCCTGGCACCTCCAAAAAAAAGTTGTTTTTTTTTTTTTGTTGTTGTTGTTTACAAATGTTATTAACTGTACTCACTTTTATTTAGGGTCTAGAGTTCATTTTACAACCTGAAAACAAACATTTAGCCATCTGAAGTACAGGTGCTTTCCTGCATGTCTAAAAATATTTTTTATAATACAAATATTTGCTGGAAAAAATATCTAGGTCAGATTAAATCATGAACTTTTTCTTGTACATGCCTTCAATAACACACAGGCCAAGAGAAACCAAGAGTCCTCACACTCTTCCCTTAACCACTTTCTCTACCATAAAAATAAAAACACTGACAACAGATCTCAATCTAAAGATAAAGATCTATAAACTACACTTCAAAGAATTTGGTAATAAGAACTCCTTAGCCACTCTTGCTTCAACCTTCTTGCTTGTAGCGTTAATTATGCATACAACCCAGTTTCTCAATCTGTGCAAGAGATTTTAAACAATAATCTGGTGTTCAGTCTGTATATCTATTTCTAAGCCCCAATTGACTAAATAATATATAGTCAAAATATAAGCTGTTAGATACAACCAACTTCAAAGAATGACTGAAGTCCCAAATCATTCCTTTAAGGAAAGGCATTAACTAAATAATTAACTACCAAAGCACAGCCTTTGAAGCCAATGTCAACAAAATTCATGTGTATTCACTATTAAAGACCTAGACCTCAACAAAGTGATAGTATATCTGGTTCTCATACTTTCTAATCAGAGGGTTTGTACTTCTGCATATTCAGAGAACACTACAAGAGCCAATTAGAATAGGCTTCCACTGTCCAAAAATTGGAAATTTGAGTTTTAAATAGCCTTAATGTATTTACTCAGCCACTGTTCTTGCAGCTGAAACTGCACAACACAATTTATTCAAATAAAATAATTTTTAGGCATGCTACCTACCACCCAGGTTAGACTTTATACCAACTTTTAGTACAGACATAAAGAATTAGACAAAAACCAAATTATTACTTTATATATAATGAAAAAATTGTTGCCTTTTAAGACTCATTTACTTAATATTACGTCTTAATGAATACCACAACAAAGCAGTTATCCGAAGAACTAGACCATGGAAATATGCTGCTAACTCAAGTAAAAGCATGCGTCACTCAAATGCTAACACACCTAAGTCCTTGCCAAATTTAAGAATCTTCTCACCGAAAAAGGTAGAACAGCTTAAACAAGCCTCAAACACTTCAAATGCAAAATTAATTCCATTACACTTTACCTGTAAGTAGAAAAGTCAAACCAGTAACTCAAAGCAAGAATGTCAATATTTTACTATTTTTAAGGAAAAGCATAAAACTTCTTAGATAAATCATATTTTAGAGCATGTTACTTCTGATTCGTTGACAAGCACATAACCACAGACTTCAAGCCTCATTAAAAATATTTTCTTCCTAAATGAAAATATTTCTATGCTCTCAAGTGGCAAGACATTATCTTTTAATAAAAAATATAATCTTTATGTGCTCTTCTTACATTATTAATACTTACTTAAGAATAGTTACCATTCCTGCACCTGCTTTCAGGTACTTACTAACTTCAGACATACATAATGTAACTATGCATAATTTCCATATTCTATGGCTTATTACCAAAATGTTCTAAAATCAAAAGAGTTATCAACAAGTAATAGTTTGCTTGTTTGGGGGTACTTAGGGGTATTTTAAACTTTCACATTCTCTTACCATGGATTTCAAGGAGTAAATTAGCATACATTGTTAAGACTACTGAAAAAAGCAAACCTTGTCAAAAGATCTCAAAAATTTGTGTCCTACTGATAAGAGAAAATATTACATGCATATATATTTACACATACTATTAAAGAATATAAGAAAACCTGCCTAGGAATCAATGACTTTAACAAACTAACGACACTGAAGAGTGGGATTTCACAGACAGTTTTCAAGCTTGAACAATATTCCTAAAGTTTCCATTTGCAATGAAACCTAACACATGATAATCTGTTATCAAGTATGAATTTCAATTTTGCAAATTAAAACAAAGATAGCACTTCTTACACTTCAACATTTTTCTGCTGCAGACCAGATGTCTTCTTTCCTGGGGCAGCCCCTCTCATCTTCCCCTCTGCATATTGCTCCCTTCCAAAAAAAATTCAAAACAGTTACCATAAATTGAATACTTGTTTGGAAAAATTAATTGTGGCAACTTGATTCTATCTAGAAATTTATATTCAAAATGATATTGGGGAAGCGGCTGTGGCTCAATCAGTAGGGCTCCCGTTTACCATATGGGAGGCCCCGGGTTTGGTTCCTGGGGCCTCCTGGTGAAGGCAAGCCTGCCCGCATGGCGTGGTTAGCTGACCCAGCGAGCACAAGCAGCAAGGGGGGGATAAATGAATAAATAAATAAAATCTTAAAAAAAAAAAAAAAGATATTGATGAAAAATCTGGAAAGTTAAGATGCTTAACATTCATTCCCAAGTCTAAACACATTTTGGTACAAAGTTTTTAACAAGCTGCACAAAGAGATAATGTATTTACAAAGAATGGAACAAACAAAAAACCCCAAGAAAAGACTAAAGGCTTAAGATAAGGCTTTTCTATGTACCAAAATTAAAATAAATGTAATAAAAGATAACAGTAGGTTACGTCCCATATAACTGAGAATTCCATTTTTGTTTTGGCATTCACTAATCCCAAAGTTTTATCAATTAAGTTTTCTGTTACATGATCTCATTTTATCTTTCCTATTATCTTGAGATATATATTTCAGCTTTGAAACAAAAGCAAAAACAGTTACTTCATATACCACATAGTCTTTCAGGGTGTCCCTTTACTCGATGTGTTTTCAAAGCTGAAGGACAATAATGGGGCACACACGCATCCATGCTTTTGTCCCCCCACCCCCCAACCACCACTACCAAGTATACCCCTTCTACAACCCAGGAGAAAAAAACAGAATAGTGAGATTGCAACCATAGCAATCCTTCCCCCTGTTTTCTACCTAGCTCTAAGGACAAGCTCAAGGAATGAGAGGTATGCTACTTCCTTTAAAACTTAAAGTCTGTCTGATTACTTTAAGTCTGATCCATAACTCAGCAGCTGACTGGTACCAAAAATCATCTTATATACAGGAAAATTACCCATTTCTATTTTTCATTTCATGTCCAAAAATTAATTTACAGTAATTCCCTCATATTCATTTTGCAAAACAAACTTACTGATTGGCTTTTTGAAGTTCTCTCTGTTTCTGCAAATTGGTGTCCACGTATTTGAGCACTCTGCTTTCTGGAACCCATTCATCCCAGCTGAGAAAGAGAAAAGTTAAAATATCATTCAAATATATTTTCAGTACCATTCAGATTCTTTTTTTCCAATTATATTTTAGAGATCCAAGAGGCAAGATTGGATTTCTCTGAAGCACTACGAATGCATTGTCAACTAAAATAAAAATCTACTCAAAGTCTCTGTCCTGTAAAGAGTAGAAAACATCATATTCCCAGAAGCGGCACTCCAAATCTAAACTGCCCAAGTCCAAAAGCAGATTATTCAAATCATTTTTAGAAATGGCCTAAGAGTTTACAGTACTTAATTTAACAAGAATTCCTAAACTATTAGCTTTACAGAATGAAAATACTAAATAATTTTAATTGCCAAAAATGAAACACAAGAGACCATAATGAACTGTTTTTCTTAAGACCCAAAACGAATTGGCTAGTTAGCTGTATTGTCATAGCAGTTATATCACCTGTAACAGTTTCGTCACCTATAAAATGGGATTAACAAGTACCTAAATCTCATAAGACTGTTATGAGAATTAAGGATGCATGGGAAATTCAATACTTGAGAGCAACTGACACAGAAAAATGAACACACAAATTATGTCAGAAACTTATTGGGAGTCTACAATATTCAATCACCATCTAGATTGATTCAATTAAGTCTGTAAATTAAGGTGCTACATTTGTGTATCAGACTAACCGATTTTAAACCTTCATTCACTCACAAATGAATGTTAACTAACACTTCCAAGGCTAACCAGAAAGCTGGCTTTCTAAACATCAAAAGGTAGAGCCACTCCCTTAAAATGTCTAGCTGTCAAGGTATTCAGGCGCTTATAAAAGCTCCTTCAAAACAAGATTTCTGACAATGACTCAGGGAACTTTCTTTGCAAAGTGAGCCTTTTCTCCTGCTGATGGAGCTCCTTTAGTAACACAATTACATGTATCCTCAAAGCAGTCTTTTATGATTTCCCACCTTTGACCTCTTAAAAAAAAATAGCCAGAGGGGAGGAAAGGAGCAATTTTCAACATGATTTCCTAGAGAAAACTTTAAAACATGCATTTACCTAGAGGTCAGGAGGGGGTGGTGTACTGAGGGAGCTCCTTCAGGAACAGGAAAAAGGGCTACAATATCCTCACGTGTCTTCAAAGTTTTTTCAGAGCGCCTGGGCCTCACAGCACTTCTGATATAGACAGCATAGTACAAAGTAATCTCAGTAACTAGGTGCAGAATTTAGCTTAAGCTTTATTAAGGTTTATTTACAAATGGAATATTTAAATGTCTATGTCAACAAATTCCAATAAGGCTTCTGGAAAATTTAAAAGTATTTTAGTACCTATTGTGCTTTTAAAAAAATACATATTAACTGAGGTTTAAGAAAATTCCAATTTGGGGTTTGAGCTTTTGTTGTATGATTTAAAAGTAAGGTATCCTACAATCCAAAATTCTCAAAATTCCAATTCTCTTAAATCAAAGGGAATAAGCCATTTTTAAATTACCAGAAGGTTCTATTTTAGTATCTTGCAAAAACCTCATAAAATGCCTCCAAATGCATCTAAACATACATCTTGATTTAAAAACTCAAGTCACAGCTATAGTTTCTTTTATATATTAGGAGCTAAAAATCCTTGCTGAACCAAAGGAAAATGAAATACATCTTTTGCTCTTAGAAACATCACACTACTTAGTAAAATAAGGCCAAACAACCAGAAATTTTTATATGTTGGTCAAGCACAAAAAAACATTCACACGTTTTCAAAAGTTCACATGATCCACGAATTTACTACTTATACAACCTTACAGAAAAAAAAACAAACAATGCACACAGTAGGCATTTGAATAGTTATAACTCCGCCTCCTAAAGCTATTATCAGTTTATTCAAAATTATCTATATTTCTCTACATACCAAACCAACCACAAAAGACATTTGGCATATTAATATGCTTCAACATATCAAAAAGACATTAATTAAGATCTCTAATATTTTGTGCCATTTTCCCTAATTTTTTTTCAGAGTAATTTATACAATCAGCTGGAAAAAAAAAACACAAACAAACATAAAATCTACACAAGCTTATCACTTACTTGTTTCTAGACTACAATACAAAAGAAAAAAATTGTTTATTTTTAAGCAATAAATTCAGGGGAAAAAAAAGCAGTTGAGCAGTTGGTGTTTCCACAATTTCTGACAAACTACAAAGGCCACTAAAATCCAGTCTCTGAAATGTAGACATCTATGTGTTAATTTTACACAAGGTAGGTTATACATGAGTCAAGCACAAAAGCTGTATTCACAGCTATTAAAGTGAAAGTCTAACAATCAATCTTTGAAAATGTGGGCAAGGGAGGGGAAATGAATTTGCTACTCATTCTTCTTTGCTATCCTGTTTGGACTTTATTCAACCTACCCAATTATAAGAGAGATAAACAAGGTATTCTATTTCCTACAAAGAATTGAGATTTTATTTATACCAGACTCACATTTAAAAGCATATTTACTTCTGAAAGACCAAAAGACAGTTTTCTCCATTCATTTTCCAATTTCTCAATGTTTAAAATAAAAGACCATGGAGTTACTGGTATTACCTACCTAACATTAGAAATACTTTAAAACTTATTTGTCATTAAAAAAAAAAAAAAAAAAAAATTTTTTTTTCTTTAATTCACATAACTGGGGGGGGGATATCATGCCAGAATGTGCTTTTACTCATTTTTATTTCTACCTTTCCATGATTATAAAGCATTTGATATATAAAAATAGCTTCTTAACAAAAGAAATAAAAATTAAGCGGGCTAGTCACCTGAATAGGGGACTGTATGAAACAAGACCAAAGTCAAAGTGCTAGTAAACTCTGTGGAGAAAATCTTCCAAGTCAACAAGTACCCATTAAATCAAATGGCACTGCTCACATGGTGGCTAGGTACCAGACCATGGCACCAAGTGACAGAAAGTCTTAATTAAAAGATACTAGGAAGGGGAAGCGGCTGTGGCTCAATCAGTAGGGCTCCCGTTTACCATATGGGAGGCCCCGGGTTCGGTTCCCGGGGCCTCCTGGTGAAGGCAAGCCTGCTCGCACGGCGTGGTTAGCTGACCCAGCGAGCACAAGCAGCAAGGGGGGGATAAATGAATAAATAAATAAAATCTTTAAAAAAAAGATACTAGGAAAATAACACTTAAAGAACTACACTTACTAACAATGTCCTTTTTGAAGGACAAAACACCATTAATAGAAGTAAACACTTCTCATAGTAAAAATTACAAGTTACTCACAGGCACCAAAAATGAGGCTTGGATAAATTATTGGATAAAGACCCACCACTAAGAAAGAGCTCCACTGGCTGGGATATTCTAGGTGATCAATCTATTTCCCATATCCACTTCCAGGAACAGACGAAGACACCACTGCCAAAAAAACACTAACTCTTGGGGACTGAAAATTAGGTTCAGTAATTAAATTTCTGTACCTGTGTTAAAACATGCATTAAAAAGTGAGTCACATGAAATCACTTTCTGTCAACATTTAATTATGCTTTTCCAAAGTTCAGAAAATAGCTTTGTAAATTGTCCTCACTTCCAAATTAGGCAATCTTCTTTCTTTTCCCTTTTCTAGGTAGAATACTCTAGTAACTAGTTTTAAATATAACTGCCTGAAATAACATACCCAGTCACTGAGTATGGCCAATAAGGCCAAAATATTCTGGCTGGCCTAAAAATGTACCAAATCCAGAAAAAAGTGTACTGCTCTGCCACTCATCATTCAACCAGGATAGCTGTTAGACATTATACTAGGAACACAAATATTCCCAAGAATCAAGTGCATTTAAAATAAAATGTCTTCAAGTACCCTAATTATTACAGTAGTTTCATCACACTACAAATGATTCACCTCTGTTTCAATATGTACTATATTATACTAAAACTGCACAAGAATTAAGAACATATGCTTGTATCATCTATGACACAAACTACATTAATTATAGTTAACGTATTGATTTTAAAGAACTAATACTCACTTTTTATTCCACCCACTGTAATGTATAAAGTATTTCACTTGTTTGTCCTTTATGGCAACCTTTACACACTGAAATAAAGAATAAAACATTCACTTAGAAATATAACAAGAAAGGTTATCGGCTTGATTTTAAAATATGTAGTCTTCAAAGACACTGTAGCTTAAACTCTTTTTGGTGGCTAGAAAGAACAAAATAGAATGAGACTCTTTAAAAAAGATCTAAGTGTTTAGACAACTTAATTAAGAGGTATAAAAATTTGCAAATTAGCCACATAAGATTCGACAAAGTAGAACCGTAAGAATAAAAGGTCAATTTAAACCTTATTATCAATAAACTAGATAACCTACCCAAATGACCAGCTATTTGTCCTTTCTCAAAAATCTAACTAGCCAGAAGGTGCATTTATTTCAAAACCAAATTCACCTAAACACATTCAAACTATATTATAATATGACAAGTATGTGGTTTTAGATTTACAAGTCTTTATCAGAAACAAAAAGATCTACAATAGTTTAAGCTATTCCAATAGCCACTTAAAATTGTTCACCCAAGCATTTTGCTGCCAGAAGAGAAAAATCTGACAGTTTAGTAGTATGCTAGAAGGTGATGCAACAAAAGTAACACCCTGGGATACAAATGATCAAAAGGATCCATAATTTACTTAAAAATCTTATAAGCATTATACCATACACACACACACACACACACACACACACCCTTCATTTAAAATTCCTGAAACTCTGACTTCAAGTTTAGACATTTTAGAACTTTAAAACATCAGTAAAAAGTAGTAAAAATGGTTATATACTGCCTGACACTTTACAAATACAAGACTATTTTCATAGAAATATACAAGCTATTCACCAAGAATTCATACATTGCCTATAAACTTATTATACTGTTTTGTATTTTTATAATACTTTTTTTTTTTTTTAATTCTAATTGTTAAAACTCATTTAATAAAATCATTTTTAAACTCTGAAAAAAAAAAATGCATTATTCTGGGTTCCTCCCCCCCCCTTTTGGTTGCTTTTTTCTTTTTCTTGTTTATTGCATTATTCTGTTTATCTTTATAAAACCAGTTTTTATAACCTGAGTATACCCTGATAAAGAAGGAGGCCCTTCAGAATTCAAACTGCCAGATAAACCAACACGTAACCAAAAGTTAGATGTACATGTTAGCTTTTACCTTTAATGTAATGTAATTAGCTCACTGCTTACTTAGAGATTATATTAGCACAGAAGAGTGACTGTAAGTTGCTTTCTCTTAAGTCTGTTAAACAATGATATTTACTCCTACAACCAACTAATCAGATGCTAATGGAGCAAGTCAGTATGTGAATGGCAAGATCAGAAAAAGAGACCAATGCTTTTAATTTATTTTGACCCACTAAGCAAGCATTAAGAAAACCAAGAAAAGATGGGGAAACCTATGACCAGAGAAGGAAAAAGGGAAAGTCTTGGTGAAGCAACAAAACACTGAAATTTGAAGCTGGAAAGTTAGAGCTAACTAGAAGCAGTTTGGGCCAACTTGTCACAAGGAAAACAGTTTTCCATACCTTTGCTTCATAAAGCAGAGGCCCATGAAAGCACAGCACTCGCTCACCTGTAAAGGTAAAAAGGTAATGAGTTAATTGCATTTCTCCTTCATATATAAAAAAATTCACATCTCTGACAGACATCATACTTTTACAATATTACTAGTAAAATTTATATATGGACTCTTCTTTATCCTTTTAGCCCTTCATTTTCAACCATATCCTATAAAAGGAAAATACCTTAGCATCTGATGTGACCAACAACAAAAAACAATTTACTAGAATGTCAATCTATTTAAATCATCAAATTATCTGTCACCTGCCAAGCAAATAAAATTTACTGCAGCTACCTGCTTGGCAGCGTTTTTTTTTTTTTTTTTTTTTTAACTGTTTTTAAAGTGGAATATGGAATATGGTTTTTAGAATGATTCTGCTCATATTTTTAAAGTTTAGGACCTTATCCTCCACTTATATCTTTGCTACCAACCCTTTTACTTATTAAACAGAGTAAAATATTCCATACATTAAAATTGGAATGTGCATTAGGGATGGCTGGATATTTTTTGTCCCACTATGTTCATTCCATCAATGTGTTATGATGTTTCTGGGTGCTAGTGCTTCAAAGATCAAAAATAACAACTACTAAATAAAATCAAAGGGGCTGGCCACCCCTGCTTAAGGTAAGAAATGCACCGTGCACTGTGCCAAGCAAGCCCTGTACTCATCAGACAAATCAGACAGGCAATTCCTGACAATACCTCAGATTATGTTTCACTGTGATAGAAATTTTCAGTCCACTTGGTTTCAGAAGTCCTAGAGGTAACAAAAGTACTCCAACACTGTCAGCTCTTTTAGCTCTAAAATTAAAACAGTATACTAGCTCGATTCTTAAGTGAATATTGAGCAATATGGGTTTTCACCACTTTTAAAAGTCACAGTTGCTTTTAAAACAACTTTCAAAATTGGTCGCAATTTATAGATATACCTTCAACCTGAAATAGCTATTCCACAGCAAATCTGTATATCTTACAGTTAAGAGTATTCATTTTTCAACAGAATACTCATCTAGGTGTTTTTGTGCACCTGATTGTTCTAAGCACTCTTTTGAATTAGCATGGGACATTTACATATAAGCAAATCGTTTTGAACAATTTCTTAGATTTCATGTTGTCAATATCTTCTTAAGTTAGCAATAAGAAGAGAAATGATGAACTACTTGGGCATGTCACAGGTAAAGGTTCCAGATAGAAGGAAACTGGTATACAACCACAGAAGTATGTATGAGATAGTTACACTGTTAGAGAAGTATTTTAAGTAGGTCACTAACACTGGAATAAAGGATAGAAATGTAAAAGTAGATATGAAAGTTACATAGATAATGGAATGCCTTGCATGTTGTTAGGAAGTCTGGACTTTATCCTGTTCAGGAAGGATTCCCAAACCTGACTGACAATCTCTAGGAGTGGTTTTTAAAACTACCTATTTTCAAACCTCACCAGAGACCTTTAATAAGAATTTCCCAGAGTAGGACCCAGAACTCACATTTAAGTAAAACCTCTCCATATAATTCTTGTGCAGTGGTCCAATCTGAGGGACCACTGCCAGGAGTTGTTGGGGGCCTATGTAGAGCTTGACATGAGGACTGGAAAGAGGAAAACCAGTCTTAACACTCCAGGAATAAAAAATGAAATGGATCCGAATCACAAACACAGTGAGGACAGATAAAAAGTATAAAGGTTTTAGAATGACCCCAGGCTGGTAGGAGCATTAACCAGAATAGGAAATGGAGGGAGGGGAGTCAGGTCAGTTTTGGACTATGTTACAGTGGTTACAGCACACCCCAAAATGGAGCTGTGTAGTAAGCAGCTAGGTATTTCTAGAGCTAAGGAGAGCTGGGTAATTAAATAATGGTGGGTAATGGTGGGGGATACAGATAAGCAATAGTGCTAATAAACAGCATCAAAGAACATACCTGTGTCTCCTAATTACATTCTCCAGGTACACTTTAAAGGCACTCTGAAAATAGCCTACTACTTTTTGTTTTGGCTGCAATGCTGCCAAAAAATAATTGCACTGAGACTGAAGGCCTTTGACCTTCATTCCAGCTATCTGTTGAAAACAAAATATACAGCAGGCAGAGGAGTATGACCCAGGATAACAAATGACTTTTTCATGGAAGAGAAAAGTTTGGTAATTGGAAAAAGAACAAACCACCAAATAGGATGTGGTTTCTTATACCTTCTCCACTCTTAATCTTTTCTAGTATCAAACTACAAAGGAATTCCGCCTAATGCTCTGAAGTTCAAAGTTGATGAGCTTCCAATTCCCCATCCTGTCCACTGGTTTGTGCTTACTAGGAACATCACTCAAATGCCAGCATCAGCCAGTCTCAATTCTTGACTAGGCAAAAGGCTTCACTGTGAAAACGGGCTAGATCCCCAACAGTTTTCTTTACCCTAGCTTCAAGTGGAAGATCAAGTCCAGTGCGCTGTGCTTAAAAATTTCTTACATGACGTGTATTACCAAATGATAAAAAAAATTTAAGTTTAAAGGAATCATGAACAATAAAAAATGCTATTTCGGGAAGCGGCTGTGGCTCAATCAGTAGGGCTCCGGTTTACCATATGGGAGGCCCCGGGTTCGGTTCCCGGGGCCTCCTGGTGAAGGCAAGCCCGCCCGCACGGCGTGGTTAGCTGACCCAGCGAGCACAGGCAGCAAGGGGGGGATAAATGAATAAATAAATAAAATCTTAAAAAATAAATAAATAAATAAATAAAAATGCTATTTCCCCATTTTGATAATTCACAATCCAACCATTATATTCTTCTAGGGTGTTTCAAAATCATTCTCTTAGCATTAACAGAATATCCCTTTTTTCCTTACAAGATATTCTCTATATTTTATAAACACCTACAATTTCTTAAAGGTGGTTACAGAATCCAGGATTCACACAAAAGTAGAAAACACGTGGAAAGTGATGTTAAGTACAGAGATTCTCCTGCATACCTTTCAAAATATCTACCCCTACCCTGCTTCCTCTTTCCCTCCTAACCATATAGATAGCAGCACATGGATTCTCATTTGCTCCTATCCACCTTATTTTACCACCCTTCTAGTTTAGCACTAAAGCACTTCCTCCAGTAAGCCGTCCTGGAATGTTTCAGATCTCAATGATTTTCCTCCTTTGATATCCTACAGCAGGAATTAACTTTTTGTACCTTGACAGTTTGGTGAACCCTATGGGCCTCTTCTGGGAATGTTTTTATTTTATTTTATTTTTGGAATGTTTTTAAACACAAAAAGGAAATACAAAGGAAAACAAAAGTAATTTAAATAGTTACCAAAATATTTTAAATATAACTTTCTGTGGTATTACACATGCTCCTTGATTAAGATTCAACTGCTGATTCACTATCATTTTGAAATAACGAAGTGCATAACTTCTGAAACTGTTGATGTTGATAGAATAACTGATTTTTGTTGATGACAAAGTCACAGTACTGCTAATACTACTATGAGCTATGTGTTTTATTTGGCTTAAATTCATAATTGAAATACTAAATTTCAGGTAGAAGGTAGATAAAATGTGTATTTTTTTCCCACCCAAGTTCACCGGACTCTGAATTCTATCCACAGACCCTACATTAAGAATTTCCTGTTCTAAAGCAACTAATAAGATAATGAATCCATAGGAGGTACAACAGAGTCACAGCCCCTCAAAGTGGAAGACGGAAAGTATTAAGAATTTTGGGGGTTTTATATATGTTACTAGGAAAAAAATTTTTTTAATCCATGGAACCGCGCACACCATCAACTCTTAAGTTAAACCATGGACGACAGTTAATTGTACAATTATAAAAATGTGCTTTCGCCAATGGCCACACCAATGTAAGGTGTTAATAATATAGAGTATGTGGGAATCTTGTATTTTATGCATGGTTTTTCTGTAAAACCAAAACTTACGTAACAACAACAAAAAGCAATGATGGCACGGTCATACAGAGTTTCTTAGGGGGAAAAAAGCCATTCATTATCAAGAATACTTTTCACTCAGACATTATAATTGGTAAAGCAATTGCTATGCTTAAAAATGACATCAAGGGCTTATAAATGGAAACAACAAATTTTTTTTTCTTTATTTACTACGAGAATCCTCGCAGAAAGAGCGCGCACACACTCACAGTACCTTGGCACGCCGGCTCTTCACGGAGCAAAACCAAAGTGATGCCTTCAGGCAACACAAAGCAGATGGAAACGCTCTTGAGCCTTTTTTTTTTTTTTTTTGGTCCCCACCCACCTTTCTGAGGTAAACGCTACGGAACCGGCTTCCATTCGGTCGCGTAGAAGGGGGCGCTGCATCTGCCCTTAAGCCGTGTCTGACCGTGGCAGAGACGCCGGCAGCCTTGGTGGGACGGCCATCTTGCAGCGGCCATTTTACAACGCAGTTCTCCCGCCTGGGGCGCGAAGCCCACCCCCCCTTCCGCAGCTCGGCTTCTACACCGAACGCGACCACCTCTCGGCTCGAGGCGGTCCTGAACCGCTAACGGCTGACAGCCAACGCGGCGGGGGAACCCTGCGCGAGCGCCCGAAACGGCTACCACTAACTCCCCTCCCCTCCCCCAGCGCCACATCACTTCCCCTAACCGCCGCCATGGCGTACCCGTCGCCTCCCTACAATAGGCTACTTTCCCCGCGCCCCCTTCCTCAGAACAATAATACTTGACTACGGCTGGCCACACACAAAGCTCTCACTCTTAACGCCTGCGAAACGCTTTCTCTTCCCAAAGTGTTTTTCCCAATGACGCACCAAAATTGCCCTCCGCAATGCGCTTTCCCCGCACAAAGCGCTACCCGCCGCCTTCTCTGGGCGCAGCCTGTGCCGCCCCCGGCCCCCAAACCTCAACCACTCCGAACCCGCCTCCCTCTCCAGCGCCGTTAGGTGCCTTTTTCGCAAGTATCCCGACTCACCCTCCTGGAATTTAGGCTTCGGGTCCTGCTTCGGCGCCATTTATAAGTGATTCGCCGCCTCCTCCTTCTCCCACCACCCCCGACTACCGCCCCCTACTCTCTACCCCACCCAACTCAGCGTCAGACGCGCCGTCAGGCACTGCCAACTCTACATCCTGGGCCCGATTTGCCAGCGCCCGCAGACATCACAGCACCGCGACCCGCGCAGCTGCTACTCCAGCCAACGGCTGTCCGCCGCGCACGCGCTCTGGCGCCCGCGCCGCCCCGGGGCACACCGGGATTGGTAGTTCCAAAATCTGACGAGGAACGGGGGTGGGGGAAGGGCGGGAGCTCTCTTTCCCATCCCCCAGCCCCTGTACTGCATCCCCCGGGACGCTCGAGACTGTTAAAGCCTGCATTTGATTTTGTATTATTGGCGTGCGGCGGGGGTGAGGGGGGAAGTGCACCACCAGCGATAAATAAAATGGGAAAGGCTCAGTGTGGAGTTGCATAGTATAAGGCTGCCATGACGTGGGTGTTGAAGTAGCTTAGAGAACAGGGCTGCCTTTAAGCCCACTTCAATAGCATCCCCAGGATAGTTTCTGCAAAAGGAAAGCTTTAGGTGCGGCAGTGTGGCCGGAACGCAGTGGGAAATGGGGTCCACGACTGGAAGCTTCGTTGTCTTCCTATCGGATTATTTGGTGCGGCTGGTCATTCGTTGTTTCCTGCGCCTACCTACCCTTCTCCAGCCTTGGCCATGCGGAAATGAGGAAGAAGATGAAGCAGAATCCCTAGGCGGGTTGGGGAGCGAGCTTTGGTGGTTTGAAGATTAATATAATACTGCCCGCCAAAAGACGCTATCGTGTATAATACCAACGTGGGGTTCTGTACTTGCCCTATTTATCCGTACCACTTTTGTTACCCAGTTTCCTTGAGCTATTACTGAATATATGCATGATCGAAACATGGATTTCTTCGTGTCGCTGCCCTGTTCACAAAGTCCTCAGTTTGCTCAGCTGCAAAGTGGGGATAATAGCATCTTTCTCCATTCGTTTGTTGTGAAAATTGCATCTTAAACTTTTAGCGTGGTGTCTAACAGGGATTAAAGTGTTCAATAAACGTTAACTCGAGGATTAATCCCTTTAGCCTAGCATATAAATCCTGCCTCAAACAGTTCTCAACCCACCTACAGGCCCTACAGGAACCCTTGTCTCCATGGCTTTTCCCAGAGTGCTATGCTCGGCCAATTCCAAACCGCTCTCCATTTGTCTGACTCCTATTTCCCCTTCAAGACCCTTTTCAACACAATCCTTTCTTTGACTGCGGAAACCCACACACACGAAAAACCTTCATTATTCCAGTTGACTATAGACCTTGTCTCTACTACTCCTCTGGCACAACTGTATATTGTACACTACATGAAGAACAGGGCAAGAGCCTCTCTGTGACTCCCTCTCCTCACAAAATTTCTCCATCTGATTTTTTCAAATTAATTTTTTGAATAGACAATACTTACAAACTTCCTTTTAATTAAAAAATTATAAAAATGAGGATAGTGAAGTCTTTTTTCCACCTCAGTGCCTCTGCCTAATTCCCCTCACAAAGGTAACCACTGTTACAGTTGCCTATGTATCCTTGCTGAGTTTCTTTATCCTAGCATCCTCTTGTTGGTCTTCTTTTATTTATGTCAAAGTTAAAAAATTTTTTTGTTTTTATGTTTTAATTGCACAAGCAATACTTGAATATATGGGTTTTACCATGCAACAGTTCAGAAATAGGGAATGCAGGGTAAAACTTGAGGGACCCATTTTATCTCCCCCCCACACACACACCTTTTGCCTCTGTACCACTTGGCATGTGTATCTTTCTCAGCCCTTTCCTATGTTTTTTTTCTTTTACCACAAATGGGCTGTACCTGTGTTCTGTGTCTTCGTCTTTTTTTAGCTTGATCGTATGGCCTAGACATCATTCCAATTATATAACCATCTACCTCATATTTTTAATAGCTTATAACATACTGTAGTATAAATATACCATGATTTATCCAATCTTGCGTCTGTTGCTGGACGGATTAGGTTGCTTCCAATTTGTCACCATTAGAAACCTATATCTTTGAACCTGTATCTTTATGCACATTGCTTTTTATATCTTTTTTCCCTTAGATCCCCTGCATGTAGAATTACTAAGTCAAAGAGTGTGGGCATTTTAAACCACTTTATGAAAGGCTTCACCAATTTATATTTCAACCAGGGATTTAAGAAAGGACTTGTATTCCTACTTTCTTGCCAAACATGGTATTATCAGTCTCTAAAAATTTGTTTTACTGTATCAGGAAGTCATGCTGTGCAAAAAAAAAAAAAAAAAAAAAAAAAAAACAGACACAAAAGAATATATTTTTAATCAATAGTGATCAAAATCAAAATAGTGGTGAACTGGAATGTAAGGGAAGATTTCCTGAAAAGGGACACTAGAGAACTTTTAGGTTGCTGGAAATATTCTATACCTTGACCTAGTGTGGTTACATGGATGTTTGCTTATGTAAAAATTTACCAAGCCATACATTTACAAATAATGCATTTCACCATATCTACATTATTCCTCAATAAAAATATCTTAAGTCACTTTTTTACATTTGATTATGAAAACTTATGGAGAAATAGAATAAATTATATACCATCTTAAGTCAACAATTTTGAACATCTTCTCATATATGCGTGTGTGCATGTGTGTAGAAATCATAACCCTTCATATCTGATTCTTCAATATTCAATTCCAAAATGTAAAGTCATTCTTGTACATATCACAATACCATTATCAAATTCAATGTAATTAACAATTCTTTGAAAACATACAATATCACTCTATATTAAAATTTCACAACTGTCCCTAAAATATTTTCATATTTGTTTTTTCAAAACAGATCCATTTTATATGACAATGCATTGCATTTGATTGTTAAATCCTGTAGTTTTTTTGTTTTTTTTTTTGTTTTTTAAAGATTTTATTTATTTATTCATTTATCCCCCCCCTTGCTGCTTGTGCTCGCTGGGTCAGCTAACCACGCCGTGCGGGCAGGATTGCCTTCACCAGGAGGCCCCGGGAACCGAACCCAGGCCTCCCATATGGTAAACGGGAGCCCTACTGATTGAGCCACAGCCGCTTCCCATCCCTTAAGTCTTTTAAAAATTTAAACCAACGATTCTTAACCTAGGAGTCCATGAATATAATTCAAAAGGTGAATAGGAAAAGTCAAAACTTGAATAGGAAATAATTTATATATTTCTTTTCACAAAACTCTAACTGAAATTTAGCATTTCCTTTCATTATAAATGAAGACAACAAACTACATTAGCATTAGTAGCACGCGGCTTTGTCACCAATAGAAATTGCAGATGTTCTCATATCTGCAATTCTCAAGTTCTTGCAGATATTCTAGAAATGCATTTGCATTCATCACTACTTTGAAATTACTGTAGTTATTAGACATGCTACTAGATGTTGTTACTTAATGCATTAATACTGAAGATAAGGGAAGCGGCTGTGGCTCAATCAGTGGGGCTCCCGTTTACCATATGGAACCGAACCCGGGGCCTCCTGGTGGGGGCAGGCCTGCCCGCACAGCGTGGTTGGCTGGCCCAGCGAGCACAAGCAGCAGGGGGGGAATGAATGAATAAATAAATAAAATCTTAAAAAAAAAAAAAAAAAAATACTGAAGATAAACATTACCATTTCACATTTTTTAAGATATTTGATAGCTGTACCTCAATATTTTATTTTTTACAATCCTATGTGTTTTTTCCCCTTCTGCATTTAAAAACCTTATTCTGAGAAAGTTAATTGGTTTAACCAGACTGCAAGGGGGTAAGTTCCACTAACCACACACACTTCATTAGTATTAGTATTGGAATTAGTATTGGTATTAGTGTTAGTATTAGTATTTGTTCATGACATTGGCTTTTTAATACGTGACATTCTGGATTTGCCTGCTTATTTACTCATGGTGTTACTTAATTTTTTTACCTCTTTCCTGTATTTCCTATGAACTTAGATCTAAAGGCTTGATTAGATTCAAGTTGAAAGTTTTTGACAAGAATATTTTATAGGTGATACTAGTCACTTTTTTTTTTTTTTTTTCATAATTTATTATCTTTATTATATTGCTGAATTCAACTTGCTAATAATTTAAGTTTTTTTACACCTTTTTATGAGTGAGGTAGAGAAACTACAGGCCATTACAGGTTTTGGAATTGTGGTTATGCTAGCCTCAAAAAAAGGTATGAGGGGGAACGAGTGTAGCTCAGTGGTTTGAGCACCTGCTTGCCACATACAAGTTCCCAGGCTCAATCCCCAGTATGTCCTGTTTCTGAGCTTCTACTTTTTGTTTTCTGGTTGGATCAATTGCATCTACCATCCATTTGATAGTAAAGTATGTTACTGCACCAAATATTGTCAAACGGAAAAATAAACCAACAACTTAATTCCGACTCAAGGGACGAGAAAAGGCTTCAGCATGTGCCATCTTGTTAACCCTAGGGCAGAAAGCAGCAGCAGAAAACCACTAGTCACTTTTCATTGCATCACATCAGCAGGCCCATAATGTCTGGTTGTCCTATTGATCCCTGGATTGAAAAGGTTAAGGCACCTTTGGTCTTGCATAATCAATTGATATTTAATTTTGTGGAGATGTTTAAACACGTATACAAGTTGAGGGTATAGTATAGTAAACCCTGGTCTTCCCATCACTCAGCATCTATATTTTCAACACTTGGCCAATCTTGTGTTTTTTTCAAAATCAATTTTATTGATACATATTAATAAAGCATAGAATCCATCCAAAATGTGCAATCCATCCCCAATCTTGTTTTGTTGTTACCCCCTCATCTCCCCTCCCCAAATAATACACACACATAAATCCCAGATAGCACATCTATTTAATTCATAAATAATTTATTGTGTATCTCTAAAATATAAGGATTCCTTTCTAACACAGTACCAATATTACATTTAAAAATAAATAACTTTTTAATATCTTCATGTGTGCAGTCAGTGTCCAGATTCCAACTATATCACACATGCTTTTTTCAATGATTGGTTCAAATCCATACAAGGTCCACATATTTCATATGCTTGAGATGTTATCATCTATCTGTCTCTCTCTTTTTCTTGTTATTTGTTTTTTTGTTTGTTTTCCTAAGGTCCCTGACTGCTCTGCAATTCTAACTAAGGTCGTTTACTAAAAGCAATGTTGATTTCACCCTTTCTTCCTTCTATAAATGCGTTTTTATTTTTTATATTTTTTAACAAATCAATTTTATTGATATAGATTAATAAAGCTTAAACCCATCCAAAGTGTACAATTAATGGTATTTGGTATAATTACATAATTGTGCCTTCATCACTTCAATCATTATTAGAGCATTTTCATTATTCCAATAATAATAAAAACCAAAAAAAAAGACAAACAAAAACCTCATCACCTCTCAATCTCTCTATGCTTCCCCTACAGTACATAGCTGCTATTCTGCTTCCATCTCTCTAGTTCCTGATATTTATATGTTGAAGAAACCAGACTACAGAGAATTTGCACACTTTCTTAAAATGTTTCATTTACGAATTGATTGAACTTAAAATCTTCAAATATGAGTTCCATGGGAGAATAAAATGTGTTTTATTAGTATATCTTTGAACATATTCTTTTAGCACAAATAGTAATAAAACATCAGCAACAGTAAGAAGGAAATATCCGTTAATATTAAGCTCATTTTTATAAGTGTTATTTCTAAAGGAACTGTGACCCTAACTTCCTCACTTGACCTGATCTTAGGGCTGCATCAAAATAAACCATTGCTGTGGATGTAAAATTTCAATTGAAAGGAAGCTAAAGAATAATGTAGGGACTGTATAACACAGTGATTTCAGTAGTGGATGAAAATTTGGTTAATAGTATAAGAATATTCTTCTACAATGTGTTAAGAATCTGGTGATACATGGGAAAATTACAACTACTGTAATTTATGGATTATAGTTAACAATAGTATTGTAATAATTTTGCAGCAGTGGCTCAGTTCTAAGGGACAACATTAGGGGGTATAAAGGGGTATGGGATATTTCCTTTTAGAGTAATAAAAACATTCTAAAATTGACTGGAGTGATGACAGCACAACTCTGTGATGAATATGAGAGCCACTGAGTGTACACTTTGAATGGATTGTACAAAGCATGGGACTGTATAACACAATGAATCCTGTGGTGGAAAATGGATTGTGGTTAACTGAACAAATATGACAGCATTCTCTCATGAACTATAATAAGTATATAATACAAACACAGGTGTCAAAAACCCGGTGGATTGGAGGAAAATACGCCAAATGTAAGATATTGGCTATAGTTAGCAGCAATGTTTTGAGATGCTCTTTCATAGTTTGTAACAATTGTTTCACAACAATGCAAAATGTCAGGGTAATGTATGGCAGCCCTGTATGATGATTTGCATGTTTGTTTTGTAAGTTCACAACTTTCACTATACACTTATTGTTTATAAATGTTCATATATGAATGATAAACTTCAATTTTAAAAGTTAAAAAAATAAATAAGCCATTGCTTTTATAAGGGTTTTTGGAAGTGAAGATGATGACAATTATATGAGGTATAATAAAATAAATTTAAAATAAAAATCAACTGGAGGGCTGATCATCAATTTTAAGTGGATGTATGATATTCATTGACGTCTCATAAATTTACTAGTTTGCTTTTTCTCTGACCAGGTTTGCTTCTTTGGAAAAACTCTTTACCCCCACTGACCCCTCAATTCCTCCAATCCCATGATCTTTTGATTAAGTACTTCTGTGTAATACTGGGATTTTTAGGGATTTTCATTTCTGATGCTGAAATTTTCCACTTTTGCTTCCAAGGTAAGACATTTTACTTTTAATTGATGATTAAATATTAACATAATTATAGAAAATGTTCAAGAATTGCTGGGAATGACTGAAAACATTTAAGGCAAGAAAAGAATTTGCAGCTGTCTAAAAGCAAAGTTTTGCCCTAAGAAAGTGAGTTCTTTAAGGAAAAGGTATGAAGGAAAAGAGTTTCATTTGCTTTGAGATTTGTTTTGAGACTCCAAAATGGCTGAAGGAAAAATTTTCAATTTGAATCACTAACTTTAAAAAAAAATTTTAAATATTAAAAAATTCCTTCACATGGCTACCTTATTAGCTCATCCTAAAACAATCTTACAGTGGTCTAAAAACATAACAGCCCATAATAATCATTAGCCCTTCCCACATGCTGAAAGTAAATGAATTTTTAAAAGGAATTTCAAGATATGAAAATAAGATGTTTAGTAAAACCTGTGACTCAGAGCTCCTAACCAAACTAATTTTCAATATTGCATAGCATTAAGTAAAAAATACCCCCTTTCAAACGTTTTGATAGAGATCACTTCGGCAATATTTATGAACTCTACAATTTCATTAATTTTCACGTCTTCCTATCCCCTAACCTTTGGCATTCCGCTGCTCTTCAAATAGGCCACTCAATAACAAATACTTTTCAACACCAGTTAAACTTTGTGTTTTTACAAGATAAAATTGCTTTCTAGTTTTTTTGTTCTTTTTCAACTAGTCCAGTCTTGGCAGATTTTTATTTTTTGTTTGAAAACATGAAACTCCGCGTTGCGATCAGTTATTACTGTTGATGAAAAGAGGAACTCATTATTACCAATCATAAGTAAAACTGATGGTAGGATTAAGGAAAAGAATTCCGCCCAACGTGGGGCTCGAACCCACGACCCTGGGATTAAGAGTCCCATGCTCTACCGACTGAGCTAGCCGGGCAACTGAAAGTATTGTCTTTTCTAGTTCTTTTCAAAGGAATGAGATTGCACTACTTTGCTTCAAGGGTTACACTTAACGCTGAATAATTTTTTAATAACCTTTTTCTCGTAAAGTTTCCCGCTACTCTCAAAATTGTATTTTATTTTTTGTTTCGTGCCCATAAACTGATTGCTTAATAAAAACGTATAAACGGCCCTCTAGCGGTATCTTCCAGTTTCTTAAAGGTAAAGTAGGATATTGAAGGCAAAGCCCAACTCGCGCCAAAAGAACGGAAGTGAGGGTAAGGGGGGCCTCTGTTTATCCTAAAAGTTCTTGTTGGTAGAATGCTTACATCCCCGCCGCACAGAGAACAGAAAATGTTCTGAACGCCTGTGTGGCTGAACACAAAACAGGCTCCAGGAGAATGTCTCCCCTACCACCAAAAAACGCTCAGAATTGAAAACACAGCTGCAGAGCTCGCTGGCCTCTGGCACCGTATGGCATTGAGATTACTGGGATTTTCTATAGCACGACGGTGGTTTAACTAAGCCATGCCATACTGTTCACACAAAAGATTATTTAAAAAGCTAAAGCAATTTCAGAAATTCACTGAAAAGACCGTATAGAGTTTGCTCACACACACAAAACTAAAAGGTGAAAATATTTATCCTACAGACTGATTGAACTTAAGTGTGGGAAGGGGCCATTACTCCAAGCTTCCCCCTACTAAAAAAAAGAAAGAATTAGGAATTTATTTTGCTTTTCCAGTAGGAGCTATATTTCTCACTAACCGAACAGCTCCAGTTGATCAGGGAAAACTCTACTTTGTAGAAAAAAACATGTAGGATTTAAAAAGCAAAATTTGGCAAACCCTTATAAAAAGGATGATCAGTTGTGGTTAAACCATTAGTTTATAATGGGGAACTGGATGTTCACATAGGATCAAAGTAGCACCACATAGGTTATTTCTTAAATGCAAGGAGGGCAATCTAAATGCATAATGGAGGGATCAGCCTGGCACTACCCTAATCCAGAAATCAATCTGAGCGTCACTCATGGTTTACCAATTATCAACAAAGTAGTCAGTAATGATAAAATATAAAGTACACAAGATCAATAATAATGTATTTATTCTAGCCAAAAACTGTTTTACTTGTATCCATCAAATATTAGATCATGGAAATATAGAGCATAGAGGAGCAAGATGAATGGCACCACAAGGAAGCAGTAAGACAAAATCAGAAGGTGGGAAACTGTAGGACTGCTGACCTGGTGTCTTCAACAAGTAATTATGTTTTTAAAAATTACTTTTGCTGGATTCAAAGAGACACAAGGGCCATAATAATCAGATGTAATAGGTGGTTCTGGGTTGGATACCATTATGGACAAACCAGTTATAAAAGAGATTTTGGGATGAACTGGGGAAATTTCAATACAGTCTTAATATTAGATGAGATGAAAATTAACTGTAATGGAAAAGTGGAGATGGTTGACTGAATAAAACAGGTATGCAGAATAAAATGTAATCTCCCATTTTAGGAAAAAGGACATGCAAAGGTATTAATGGTTGATATGTGGGTGGTAGGTATCTTAAGTTTTTACCTTTTTTTTGCTTGTTTTTCTTTTCTAACTTTCCACAACACGCACACACACACACATATACTTCTGTAATAATAAAAGTTTTTTTTTTTTTTTAAGATGTAGATGAGAAAGAAAAAAGATAGTAAAACAAGGGTAGGACTTTAAAATGTGGCCAAACAGTTAGGCATACAGAAATGAGAACCCAGAAGCCCTGGATACATCTTCCATATAAATCTAGTTTGAAGCTTTCTAGCAGTCAAAGCAGACTTAAGAGTAAACCATTTAAATCAAACCAAGTCCCTGGGTACTGTGGTGGTTTGAGCTGTATGCACTCAGAAAAAAAAACATGTTCTTTAATCCATTTCTGTAGGTTAAACCAATTGTAAGTAGGATCTTTTTTTTTTTTTTTTTTTTTAAAGGTTTTATTTATTTACTCATTTATCCCCCCCTTGCTGGTTGTGCTCGCTGGGTCAGCTAACCACGCCCTACGGGCGGGCTTGCCCTCACCAAGAGGCCCCGGGAACCGAACCGGGGCCTCCCATATGGTAAACGGGAGCCCCACTGATTGAGCCACAGCCGCTTCCCAAGTAGGATCTTTTAATGATGCTACTTCAGTTAAGATGTGACCCACCTCATTCAAGAACAGGGCTTAATCCTTTTACTGGATTCCTTTATAATTGGAATGAAGAGAGAGAGAGAGAGAGAGAGAGAGAGAGAGAGAGAGAGAGAGAGAGAAAGCCATGGAAGTGAGAAACTGAAAGCAACGAAACCCAGAAGAGAAGGGAGAGACCAGAAGATGCCACATGTACCTTGTTACGTGGCAGAGGAGCCAAGGATGGTCAGCAGCTTGTCTGCAAGAAGAAAGCATCACCTTGATGATACCTTGATTTAGACATTTTTCTCAACTTCAAAACTGTAAGCTAATAAATTCCCATTGTTTAAAGCCAACCCATTTCACGGTATCTGCTTTAAGCAGCCTAGGCAAATAAAACACGTATCAAGATCAGAAAGACACAGTGCTGCTATACAGATATTGTTATTCAGAAACAAAAGTGCTGGGACCAAAGAGACCTAGATTCTTGTTCCTTTGGAATTTTAACCTTTATGCAAGTCATTTCCATAATGCAGATCTGTTTCTTCAACTGCAAAATGTCATGAGGAGGATGGGTGTGAGAGGGAGAGGGATTAGAGAAAGGAGGACTTCAGGAGATCTCTAAGGAGCCTCCAAGCCCACAGCTCATGAATTAGTAACCAACTAGACTCTGCACAAAATACTAGTCCCCACTTTAGAGTCTCTGTGAGTACAAGGATAAAAGCCCTTCTTCTTCCCAAAAGGCACAACTTAATTTCCACCAGGTTTTAGGCCTGGGGAGGCCTGGGGGTGGAGGACAGGAGATGGTGGCCAAGGTTGCACAGGCTGGTGGCACAGCTGGAGCCCCTCTATATCTCACCATATCACCCCAGCATTTCTTTCCTCCCCACCTTCCCAGTTCTCCTCTCTGTGTTCAGAGAGAAGAAGGTGAAGCCTGGTTCTAGGCCAACCTGAAACACAAAAACACTTGAAATTTCAAGTAAGGAAATTTCATTTGAAGGAAATATAGCATCTTCCAGGGTCACTGTGGAGACAGCTGAGATGAGAACCATGAAGACTTTTGTGTCCTTGCCTCTTTCTCTCCTCCCTCTGTATGTCAGCCACAGCTAAACCAGACTCATCAGTGATCCAAGGAGACCTCTGCAGTCAGCACAATCTTTCTGATGTTTCCCCTGAAACTCTCCAAAGTGGACAACAGAATGAAGTCCAAAGCCCAAATTCCTTAACAAGGCCTATCAGACCTTGCCTGGTCTAGCTTCAGCCTCCATCGATTGCCAACCCTAACTTGCCCCTCATGCTCCAGCCATACTGAGCAGCTAGAAAAAGCAAAACTATGCACTTTCCAGCCTCCAGAATGCCAACACACTTCTCTCTTAGTTCTCAGTACTTATCCTCCTACACACTCACTCTCCCTTCTTTGCATCTTCAACTTGGAAGACCCCAATCCATCAGGGAGTATTTCCCCCAGGAGGTGCTACTGCCTCCCAGCATGGCTTACTGCTCTCCTTTGTGCACCTGCAGATGACTATATTCCCTTCTGACTCAACTCTGCTCTTCAGCGGTGGTTAATGCAGAGGTCAAGCCTAAGACCACCCTGATTGGACCACATCCTGACTGGATCACTCATTAATCATGTGACTTTGAAAACTGCCTACTGACCTCATAGGGGTGTTGGGAGAACTGAAGGAATGTATATGTGCGGTATCTGCAGCCTGGCATGTAGAAACACTTGATTTCCTCACCAGTTTGTGGGTGCCCATTAAGTTAGTGGCACCATGCCATGTGTTTTCCTCTAGTTATCTCATTCACATCAAGGAGTCAGGATTATAGGTCACACAAGACTTGATTGTAGGGTTGGGGGCAGCCAAGGGGATCCGTGGGCATTGTGGGGGTGGAGATTATGGCAGCAGCCTGAAAGGCAGGAAGAGGCCGTATTGCTTCTCAAGCTAGTGCTGCCTACAAACCCAGAGAACAGAGGAGAAAGAAAGAATTGTCCTTGCCTTGAGCCTCCAGCAGGGAAGGGAGCGGGAAGCAATACTCCCGACAGCTCATGGAAACCCAAACTGCTGTGTTCCAGGACCCTAGGGCTTTAGGCTCCTGGCACTTGCAGAAGGACTTCCTAGATAGCATCTCTGTAGGGTTTTTGGCAGGAGGAAAGCTGGGGAGGCAGAGATGTTTGTCTTCTCCTTCCTGGTAACATATTCTCCTCTCAAGTCATGGTCAATCCCCAATGTGCCTGAGCTACCAGCCTGGCCTACTCTCTCTAGCCAGTCCTCAGATTCCAAAGTCCATCCCTATCACCCTCCAAAATAAAATCCAATTTACTCAGCACCAGATCTCAGCAAGGTGGTCAGATTGGAGAATGCCTGATAAACTAATTTATATCTCTCAAGTATTAATGGTTGAAGAAAGGCCTCCTTCACAAACTCTTCCAAAATATAGAAGAGGGAACACTTCCCAAAACACTCTATGAGGCCAGTATTACCTGATATCCAAAACAAAGACATCCCAAAAAAGAAAACTACAGACCTATATCCCTTATGAATTTAGACACAAAAATTCTCAACAAAATACTTATAAACAGAATCCAGCAATATATAAAAGACTATACACCATGACCAAATGAAATTTATCTCAGGAATAAAATGTTTGTTTAACATCTAAAAATCAATTAATGTAGTATACCACTGTAATAGAATAAAGGACAAAAACCACATGATCATCTCTACCAACACAGATAAAGCATTTGAAAAAAAAAAAAATCAAACACCTTTTCATGATAAAAACATGCAACAAATTAGAAATGGAAGGGAACTTAATCTGATAAAGGTCATCTCCACAAACCCACAGCTAACATCATACTTAATGGTGAAAGACTGAAAGCTTTCCTTCTAAAACAGGGTTTTTTAACCTTTTTTGTTTCTACGGACCCCTTTGCCAGTCAGGTGGAAAACACGGACCCCTTACTAAGTCCATAGTATACTGTGTATTATTTAATAAACATATCACACCTGCGCCAATACATCCCCACAAGAATACTGTTTTTTTGAATTTCAATTCAAGCTCATGGACCCCTTGTTAAGAACCCCTGTTCTTAAATCAGGAACAAGACAAAGATTTCAACTCTTGCCACTTCTTTTTCGCATTGTTCTGAAGGTCCAGGCCAGGGGAAATAATCAAAAAAGAGATGGAAGGAAGGAAGGAAGGGAGGGAGGGAGGGAGGGAAGGAAAAGGC
Source organism: Tolypeutes matacus (assembly GCA_026826555.1). Taxonomy (NCBI): domain Eukaryota; kingdom Metazoa; phylum Chordata; class Mammalia; order Cingulata; family Chlamyphoridae; genus Tolypeutes; species Tolypeutes matacus. Next base: position 887,329 of record JAKSZT010054396.1, read on the forward strand.
ATCCAGATTGGAAAGGAAGAAATAAAATTATATCTATTCACAGATGACATAATCTTGAATTTAGAAAACACTAACAGATCTACTAAAAATTATTGGAACTAATAGCAAGTTCAGCAAGTTTGCAGAATAAAAGACATATACAAAAATCAATTGAATTTTTATATATTAGTAATGAACAATCTGAAAATGAAATTAAGAAAACAATTCTGCTTACAATAGCATCAAAAATAAAATGCTTAGGAGTAAATTTAACAGAAGAAATATAAGACATGTACATTGAAAACTACAAAAATTTATTGAGATTAATTAAAGAAGACCTAAATAAATGTTAAGAAAGCTCATGTTCATGGATTAGAAAACAATACTGTTAACATGGCACTATTCCCCAAATTGATCTACAGATACAGCATAATCCCTGTGGCAGTTTGAGATTATTTAAGAATCCCAAAAAGAGAAAGATTATGTTTGTAAACTAATCTATTCCTCTGGTTGTAGATTTATTCATATCTATGTAAATAGATATGAAATCTATTCCTTCAATTGCATTAAATTCAGTTGAGGGGCATTTGATTAGATTAACTAGGGCCTTTGATTTGACTACATCAGTGGGCGTGTCTCAGGTTGAGTCCCCGCCCCCTTGCTGGGTCTGATATAAACAGACACTCACACAGACAGACACACACGCAAGAAGAGAGAACTCAGTGGTTTTTGACCCGGCCATATGATGGAAGAAGAAGGCTCAAACAGCTGAAGCCCAGGGGAGACATGAGTCATTTTGTCTGATAGCTTACAGCTGAGATTGGGAGAACAGCCGAGACTGATATAGAAAGCTGTATGCCAGCCTACAGCTCCAACAGGGAAGAAGCTGGGCCCACGGAGCCTTAAGAGGAAGATGAAGCCCAGAGGGGAAGGCAGAGACCCGCCAGAGATGGGCTGCCATCTTGCTTCAACAAGTGGCAAATTACTTTGGTGAAAAAGCAACCTTGAGTTGGACTTTTTACAGCCTTGTAACTGTAAGCTTTTACCCCAAATAAGTACCCTTTATAAAAGCCAACAGATTTCTGGTACTTTGTATCAGCAGCCTTTTTGCAGACTAATACAATCCCCATCAAAATCCCAGCCGCCTTTTTACACAGATTTTGGCAAGCTAAATTCAATGCAAATGCAAGGGAACCAGAATAGTCAATCTTGAAAATTAAGAACAAAATTGGAGAATTCACACTTCCTGATTTCAAAACTTACTATGCTACAGGAATCAAGACGTGTGGTACTGTCATAAGGGTAGAAATATGGAACAACTGAATAGACTAGAGACCCCACAAATAAACATCTACATTTATGGTCAACAGATTCTCCTCAAGGAGTCAATTCAATGGGGGAAAGACCAGTCTTTTCAACAGATGGTACGTGATATCCACATGCAAAAAAATGGAGCTGGATCCCTACCATATACAAAAATTAACACAAAATAGATCATAGACCTAAGTACTAAATACAAGGGATAAAACTATAAAACTCTTTAAAAAAAACTGTAGCCTGACCCTTTTTTCAAAAACAAACAAACAAAAACTATAGGAGTAAATTTTCATGGCCTTAAGTTAGGCAAGTATTTCTTAGATATGACACCAAAAGCATGATGGCAAATGAAAAAATAGATAAATTGGACTTTATCAAAATTTAAAACGTCCATGCTTCAAGGGACACCATCAAGAAAGTAAAAAGACATATTTCTGGAATGGGAATCAATATTTGCAAATCATATATCTAATCAGGGACTTGTTCTCAGAATATATGAAGAACTACAACTCAACAATAAAAAGACAATTTAATTTTAAAAATAGACAAAGGATTTGAATAGACATTTTTCCAAAGAAGATACATAAATGGCCAATAAGCACATGAAAGGATGCTCAATATCATTAGCCACCAGGGAAATACACATTAAAACCACAATGACATACCATTTCATATCCACTGGGATGGCAAGAATCAAAAAGACAAGTGTTGATGTGGGAGATGTTTGTGTGGGATGTGGTGGGAGGTGTGGGAGGTGGGCAACATGGGAATCCCAGTGGGTTCCGTGTAATATTTTGGGTATCTAAGCACCTCTTAAATATATTTATATATATACATAAATAACATTTTTGTAAGCAAATGCACATATATGCATATATATTTATATATCATTTTGCAAATGTTGGTATGTATTGTGAAAATTTTGATTTTTACCCACAATTAAAAAAAAAAAAAAAAAAAAAAGACAAGTGTTGATAAGGATGTGCAGAAAATGAAAGCCTCATAAACTGCTGGTGGGAATGTGAAATGATGCTGCAACTTTGAAAAAACTGTCATTTCCTCCATGTAACCGTTGACCAGTTTGATGGAATTATGAATTCCAAAAATATAATTGGATCATGCTTGTAAACTGATCTGTTAATCTGGGCATGATTAGGTTATGATTAGGGCATTGAGCCCCACCCCTTGGTGGGTGGGGAATCGAATATAAAAGGCAAGGCAAAGGACAGTTGAAGCAGTCTTTTGAGAAGCAGTTTTGATGTTGGAAAGAAGGCCCCAGGAGAAGAGAAGCAAGCCATTCGCCTGATTGTCTACAGCTGACCTTGTGGAGGAAATGGGAGCTAAGCCCGGAGAGAAACGCAGCCCCTGGAAGAGAGGAACCCCAGAAGCCTGAACCCTTGCAAACGCCGCAGCTGTCTTGCTCCAGCACGTGACAATGGACTTTGGTGAGAGAAAAAACTTAACGCTTTATGGCCTGGTATCTGTGGACTTCTACCCCAAATAAATACCCTTTATAAAGACCAACCCATTTTTGGTATTTCACATTAGCACCCCTTTGGCTGACTAATACACTCCATATGTTCAATATGTTCAATATATGTTAAACATGGATTAACCTTGAAAATATTTTGCTAAGTGAAAGAAGCTAGTCACAAAAGATCACATATTGTATGATTCCATTTGTACAAATGTTCAGAATAAGCAAATCCATACAGACAGAATGTAGATTAATGGTTGCCAGAGGTTGGGGAGGGGAAGGAAGCAGTAGGGACTGCTAATAGGTGTGGGTTTCTTTTTTTGAAAATGTTCTAAAATTAAGTACTGGTGATGGTTGCACAACTCTGTGAATATATTAAAAACCAATGAACTGTACAAGTTTAAAAGGGTAAATTTTATGATATGTGAGTTATATCTCAAAGTTGTTATGAAGAAGGAGAAGGAGGAGGAAAAACAATAATGCTGAAACGGGGTTATGACATTTGAAATACATTTTAAATTGTTAAGTTGCAAGATAAAATCTGTTTGCATCTTGTCAGTGTGTTTAGTGATAGAATATACAACTTTGTTTGGAGATAAGATCAAATGTCTAAACTCTAAACGTCTAAGATGCTGTTTAGGAATATAAGACCTGGGACAGTTGGGTTTCCTGGTGCCCTCTGTGGGAGGCTCTGGCTCCAGTCCCAACTCTGCTCCTGTCTGGCTGTGTGATGTCAGGCAAGTCTCTTTTCCTCCCTGGCCCCCAGATTCTTCATCTACAGAACAAGGAGACTGACTCACAAGGATCCTTCAGCGAAGTCCCTCCTTTGTCATCCTGTGATTCTTTGACCTTCCCCAGACAGGAGGGATTGTAGATCTCTGGATGGGCTCTCAAGCCTTTCCCACCCAGGCCCCAAAGTGTATCCCTGCAGGTGGAGAGGACAGAAAGGAAAATGTGAGCTCCAGCCTGCTCACAGTGGAGCCATTGTGCCCGGCAGAGGCTCTTTGTTCTTTTCAGCAGTCTTCCAGATTGATATCTATTCTCCAGCTCTGAAATGAGGGCTGGTGGGCAGAGGAGCTAGTGAAGGCTGTGGAAACAAGCCAAGAGCTTAATGATAATAGCTGCCTTTTGTAGAGGCACTCCTCTGTGGAGGCACTTCAAGTACCCAGAGGACCTTGGTTCAGCTGGGGTCAATGACTTGCCCAAGGTCTCACAGCTAAAAAGTGGCAGAGTTGGCCTTCACAGAGGGCCTGGGCCCTTTCAAAGCCTCCAGTTACCCATACCTCAATCATGTCTTCCTGTGCCTCTCCTCATTTTTCCATGTCCCAGGCACTTTCCTAAGCCACACAACAATCCTGGGAGGAAAGTGGTGGTATTACATCATCATACACATAAGGATACTGAGGCACAGAGTGGGTAAAAAACTTGCTCAAGATCTTCTGGCTAATGAATAGCAGAGCTGGAAGAATGAAAAAGCAGCCCAGCTCCAGTACCCGCTCTTACTCTCATACCTCAGTCAGCTGACAAGGTCTTGATGTGACCTTTCATTTTCCGGAGCTTATGAAACATTTCTTGATTGGTTGAAAAAGACTTTAAGTATGGTTGTAAGGGGTCTGGTGCCTGGTCTGCCACTGACTCTAGAGGGCCAAGCCGACCACTGAAGGGACCAGGGGGGACCCTGAGATTGGAAGGGGACATTCAGTGCCAGACATGCAGGCCCAGGATTACCAGCTTTTCTAACTTTATTTAAAAAAGAACAGAAAATCTGGATTTTAAGCAAAAATTCCTGATTTTTAAATGCTGGTATATATATATATATATATTTTTTTATTTTTTTTATTTTTTTATTTTGAGGTTACCAGGGGCTGGAGATTGAACCCAACACCTTGTATGTGGGAAGCCGGCACTCAACCACTGAGCCACATTGGCTTCCCTGAGTTGGTTTTGTTTTTTAAGCAATTTATTGAAGTATATCATTCATACATGAACATACATAAACAATAAGCATTCAGGAAACATTGTGAACTTACACAAAAAACATACATAACATTATTCAGGGCTCCCACACATCACCCCACCACAAATACTTTGCATTGCTGTGAAACATTTGTTAACAAATTATGAAAGAGCATCGTCAAAGTATTACTACTAACTATAGTCCGTTTCATACTCCCCTATACTTTTTTTTTTTAAGGATTTATTTATCTATTTATTTAGTTTTATCCATTTTTGTCCCCACCCCCATTCACTGAGCAACTCTCTGTGTCCGTTTCCTGCCCTCTCTTCTCATCCTTCTCCTACTGTCTTCACTGCGCCATCTTAGTTACTGATTTTTCAGAGTGTCTTGCCTTGGCTCTCCCTTTTGTCACTTTCCTGTTGTGTCATCATCTTGCTGCGTGGCTCGCGGGGCCTGATGGCGCACCCACACACAGGGCCTGAGGGGCTCACCCGCTCTCAGGGGCTGGTGACACACCCGTGCACTGGGCCTGGCAACCCACATGCCTTCTTTTATTTTATTTTTTATTTTTTTTATTTTTATTTTTATTTTTTTTACCGGGAGGTCCCGGGGATCGAACCCAGGTCCCTCCATATGGGAGACGGACGCCCAACCAGTTGAGCCACATCCGCCCCCCCCCCACATGCCTTCTATATATTTTTTAAAATTTCTACCGGGAGGTCCTGGGGATTGAACCCAGGTCCCTCCATATGGGCGATGGATACCCAGTCATTTAGGCCACATCCGTCCCCATGCTATATCTCCTAAGGTTGACCAAAGATACCTAGAGTTATAGTCATTTCTCTTATAGGATGGTCATATAATAAATCAGGCTTAGTTTATTACCAGCATTCTAAAAACCAGACCTAGGGAGAAAAACTAGGTCTGGGAACACATGCATGGTTTCTGATATAGCGAATGGTTAGCCTACCCTGATTATCACAAAATCAGGACAGCGAGAATATTCACATACTGAGTTGGTTTTATTGTTTTGCTTGTATGTTTTTGTTGTTTCAGGAGGCAACAGGAACCGAACCTGGGACCTCCCATGTGGGAGGCAGGCACTCAACTGCTTGAGCTATATCCGCTCCTACAAATATATATATATATATATATATATATATTTTTTTTAAAGATTTTATTTATTTATTCATTTATCCCCCCCCCCCCGCCGCCTGCGCTCGCTGGGCCAGCCAACCACGCCATGCGGGCGGGCCCGTCCTCACCAGGAGGCCCCGGGAACCGAACCCGGGGCCCCCCACATGGTAAACGGGAGCCCCACTGAATGAGCCACAGCCGCTTCCCACAAATATATTTTTTAAAAGTGTTAATACTGAGCCAGCCAAACAAACCTGTCCATGAGTCAGTTGTAACATGCACACTACCAATCTTCAACTTTTGGAGTAGAATGTGAGTTGGTCACCGAACCGCCCAAGCATGGCTCAGTGGTGGACACAGGCCTCGCTGCCCTCGTGCCATCTTGGGCCTGGGGATCAGTGGAGGTCTGAAGCTCCTGTCACCAAGGCTAAGAATGGGGGAGGTCCTACACCTCTCCACCAAAGGCATCCCCACCAGGGGCAGTCCCAGGCCAGGAAACCCCACCCTGAGGCACCTTGTCCCCATCATTCTGGCAGGTCAGATCCTGACTGTGAGGCTCCGTGTTAACACGGCTTCCCCAGGGATCTTTCCCTGCTCCTCAATTGACCCCCCCTCTGAAACACTTTCCTCCAAAAAGGTTTGTCTTCCCTATTCCATGAAGGAAGGACCATCTTGCTTAGCACTGCATCCCTAGTGCCCAACACAATGCCTGGTACACTCTGGCCCTCAGAGGTATTTGTTGAATGACCAAGCATGCACTGGGCCAGGGGGTGGGCTTCTGAGTATGACCTCTCCTCAGTCTCCCTGTAACTATCTTTGTACCCTCCAACCCATTCTCCACATAAGCAGCCAAAGTCATCTTTCAGAAATGACCATGCACTCCTTTGCCTTCCATCACCATCAGAATGAAGTCTAAAATATTTATCTTGGCTTTTAAGTCCGTCTAAATCCCTGACTTCACCAGTTTCATTGTCTCATTTCCCAACACACACACATACTCATACAGCCATATGCACACTGACACACACATAACACACACACTCACACATCCATACACGCATTTATACACCTATACCACCATTTACCCTATGTTCCATGAGATGTACTCTATGTGCTTTGAGGTTTTCTATGCCTTTGCCTTTTTGGAAGCTGAGGAGGCAAAGTCTAGGACAACACAAAGTGTAGATAAGGATCAAGAACATCCCCGCATAAAGCTGGAACCTCCAAAAGACCATACCGTCAGTGAAAGCACAACTAGGAAAAATCCAACCTGCACAAGCAGATAGCAAGGAAATGTGCCTTTTGAACTTTACCTCTGGTTGAGTGGTGAAAAGTAGTTTCCCCTGACAATATGGTTTTCCTTATGGTTTGAGGGCCTCAAGTCTCACTACCTACAGGGTCCAAATGACCCAGTCCATAAGTTAACATAATGTGGCAGAAGAAAATGCAAATATTTCTGGAGAAGAGCACCTTCAACCCAGACCTCAAGGAATTCCTACATAGACAGTGCCTATGAACATGAGCTCATACTCAGAAATGACGTAACACATGGTATAACAAGGCACCATGAGTGAGAGTCAGTAGACAAAACTAAGACCAAAATTATGCCCACGAAACTTAAGATAATTATCAGATACAGACTATAAAATAAACATGCTTGATATGTTTAAAGAAATGAAAGGCCTCACTACTACTGAGTGAGGAACAAGAGACTAACAAAAACGATCAGGTATTTAGCAAAAGAAAAATCAAATATCTAGAAAAGATAAAAGAAAAATACTCAATGAATGTTAAAGAGTAGTTTAAATACAGCTGAAAAGAGAATTAGTGAACTGGAAGATATGTCTGATGAAATTACCAAGAATATAGTTCAAAGAGAAAAAAAAAAATGATGAGAAAATATAATGAAGAGATTATGAAACAGAATTGAGTGAGAATTGTGTAACCAACACCTGATCGGAGTTCCAGAAGGTGTAAAGAGAAAATCAGAGAGAAGCAATATGTGAAGAGATCATTACTGAAAAATTTTCTGAATGTATTAAAAACATGACTCCTCAGATTCAAGAAGCAGAATGAACACCACAGAGATTAAATAAAAAGAAATCCATACCTAAACACGTTGTGTTGAAACTGCAGAATATCAAAAACAAAGAGATCTTAAAAGTTGCCAAAGGGAAAAGATAAATTACTTACAAGGGGTCAACAATTAAATCAATAACAGACTTCTTAAGAGCAACATTGGAAAACCAGAAAACTGGAATAATATCTTCAAATAACTGGATAAAAAGAACAATCAACTTAGAATTGTATAGCCAGTGAAACCATTTCAAGAATGATAACAAAATTAGAACATTTTTCAGACCAAGAAAAATTAAATTTACCACCGATGAATTTTCACTAAAGGAACGTAGTGAAGAAGGAAGTAGTGCAGAAAAACACAAAATGATCTTAGACAGGACTGAGATACAAGAATAAATGTCAAGCAAAGAAAATGGTAAATATGGAAGTATTAATACATCTGAATAATTATTAACTGTATAAAACATTGTCTAATTTGTGGGGTTAAAAAAAGTAGGCTAGAATTAAAATAATCAAAAATAGCATGTAAATCAGAGTAGGTGATTGGAGTTAATCAGTGTGACAGTTTGAAGCTTTTTGTGGATCACAGTAAAGATCATGTTATTGAAGCTAATTCATTCATGTGGGTGGGGGACCCTTTGATTGGAGTGAATTCAGTTAGGGGGCCTTTGATTGATTACTTCAATGAGGCATGACACAGAGGGGCCCTGGTCCTCTTGCTGGAGTCCTTTATAAATGGAGGATTGAAAGCAGAGACACACAGGGAAAGAGCCACAGAGATGGAGAGAAGGAACCCAAGAGTTCAGAGAGGAACCCGGGAAAAAGGAAGCCAAAAACAGAGCAGCCAGAAGCTGAAGCAGTGAGACCTAGAAGAGGAGCAGATGCCTCCATGTACCTTGCCTTCTGAGAGAGTAGTCCAGGGTCACCAGCACCTGACTTTGGGTGAAAGAGCATCTCTGATGATGCCTTGATTTGGACATTTGCACAGCCTCAGAACAGTAAGATTTCAACCTAATAAATTCCCATTATGAAACTCAACCCATTTCTGGTATATTGCTCCCAGAAGCTTTTAGCAAACTAAAACAATCAGTTTGGGAGAAGACTGAAAATATTGATTATCTTTATTTATTTATTTATTTTTAAAGATTTTATTTATTTATTCATTTATCCCCCCCCCTGCTGCCTGCGCTCGCCGGGTCAGCCAACCACGCTGCGTGGGCGGGCCCGCCCCCACCAGGAGGCCCCGGGGAACCGAACCCGGGGCCTCCCACATGGTAAACAGGGAGCCCTACTGATTGAGCCACAGCCGCTTCCCTTGATTAACTTTAGATACTGTTAAGCATGCATGGTTATATTTTATAGACTAGCTACTAAAAGAAAAAAAATAGGGTGTATAATTTTCACACTACTAGAGGGAAAATGAAATGAGAAAAATAAATAAATCCAAATGAAAAGAGAGGAAATTAAAACAGAAAAATTAAGATAAAATGATAGAAATACATCTATTACACTACCATAATATTTGCAAATGGACTAAATTAGGAAGGTAAATGACAAAAATTGTCAGGCTATTTTAAAAATAAAACAAAATCCAGGTATGCACTGTTTATAAGAGACACAGAAAAAAAATATTAAACAAAAGAAAGCTGGTATGGCTATGTTAATATTGCGGCAGGGGGAGGGAGTGTAAGAAATGATTGTCAGGCATCTGGGATATAGTGGTGAAAGACAAGGCATCATCCGACGGACCTTTGAGGACAGTTGGGAAGACCAGCAAGAGAGACAGACAGTGAGAGAGAGAGAGAGAAAGGCAGGAAGGCAGACAGAAAGAGAGAAAGAGAGACAGAGGGGGAGGAAGGAAGGGAGGGAGGGAGGGAAGGAGGGAGGAAGAAAGATCAGTGACGGTGAGTACTATTTTGAAAAAGTACAGAGAACTCTGAGAATTTGATAGGGACACATACCCTAGATTAGAAGTCAGAGAAGACCTTTTTGGAGAAATGATATTCCAGCTGATTCTTGAAGGTTGTTGGCTGGGGTAGAGGATGGGAGGCAGAGTGTCCTGGAAAGAGAGAGCTAACTGCCAAGGGTGAACACTCTGAATGTGGGGAGAACTGACCATCTGAGGAGAACTGGCATGGCTGTGGTTGGTCAGCAAGAAAAGATAATTTCTTTCCTTTGCAACAGAAACATTGATTGCCATCACTCAGCTTTTGCTGTTCTGTGAGTTAAGAGCCCACAGTTTTCATTTTGAACAGTGGCAAGGAGTTAAACCGCAGTGAGTTTATGTGAGAGGTCAAGCAGGGAAGCCTACACTGAAGATAGAGAGGTCATTCCACCTGTCTCAAGAACTGCAGAACCCCTGAGCTGCTCTTTTGCCCAAATCATCCTTGCCATCAAAAGTTTTGAGCAACCTGAGCTATCTCTACCAGAGAGAAGCCTGTGGGTCCTTTAGAGATGGAATTATCCCTGCTCATACAATTGGGCAGGGCAGCTTTGGTCTACAGGCCAATTTGTTTTGATAAAAGGAGCTGGTATCTTTTGGCTACTTTCATGGAGGAGCTGAATTGGAAGAGAAGCTTGCTCATTTGGAGGGAGGATGCCAGGATTCCTGACTCAGCTGTTACGTACTCAGGACTGGCAAAAGGAAGTCCTCTCATTTCTTGCCTAATCTGGTGGGGAGGGTTGAGATCCTAGGGGTGGGGACCCCAGGAAGGAGAGACAGCACTTATCTTGGCCCTCAACCCCTTTTCTCAGGACTGTGCTTCAGGGGACTGGACAGCAAACAAGTGAATCCCATGCTGGGGCCATGCCCTCCTTCTGGAAGAGAATGGGAAGAGTCAAAGTTCCCAACATTGTCAGTACTCCCCCTCTCCAAATATTAATTCACTTAACAAAAATTCATTAAACGCCACATAAGTATGCCCACTGTGTACCTCGTGCAGTGCAAGGTACAGGAACTGAGATTCAAAGAATTAACACCTAGGTAGAGCCTTGGAGATTACCAACTCTGACCTTCTTATTTCACGGATGGGGAGCCAGAGGCCCAGAGAAGAAAGGTCTTGCTCACATCACACAGCAAGTGAGGGGGCAGAATTTGGACAGGGTCCCAGGTCTCTCTCACCAGCTTTGCTCCCTTCCATACATTCCACCTCTGCCTACCCAAGCTTGGCTTCCTCCATTGTTAGATAATTGCAGCTTTGCATAGAGAAAGCATGAGTACCCTTCAGAGCTTTGGCTCTATTCTGGTAATTTAAGGAGTAAAGGGACTTTGGTGAAAAGGCTTTGCAAGGAAACTGGTAAATAATGAACAATTGAACATCAGAGTTAAATTCTGGACCTGAAGGAGCTAGGAGAGAGAAATCTTAAGTTTCCATCCATGGAGAATCCCAGAGTCTTCACCGGCCCCAGACTGACCTCCCTGGACTTTGCAAGAAGGGACCGACCAAACCCAGAACCCTCAAGGACTGGAGATAACAACTACCCTCTATTTAGTGCTTACTATGTGCCAGCCACCACCCCAGACAAATTCCAGTTATCATCCCTCCTTTCCTTCTTACAGCAACTCAACAAAGTAGATACTAGCCTTTCCCATTTCACAAATGGGGAAACCAGGGGCTTAGAGGGTGTGTGAGTTTGCTCAAGGTCATGCAGGGAGTTAGGAACAGAGCTGGCTGGACCCCCCACCTCACCCCACACACACACCCCACCCCCAAACTGCAAAGCAACAGAAAGACCTGTCAGGACATTGCTAAGCAGAGTCTCTCAAAATACATGCCATGTGGATTCTGGCATTTAACAAAAGAAATGTTTATAGAGATCAAAGTTAAACAGCCCCAAGAGAGCTTTTAAATTGTGTCTTTTGTATAAACAGAGCAAAGCAGCAGAAGACTGTCTGAGCTGGAGACCCAGGAGGAAATGCCCACAGCAAGGTGGGGGCTGGGCATCCATGGGACCCCAGCCGCCTTAGGCCTCTCAGCCCACGTCACTACCAGGCCAGACCTGGTGGGTCCAGGTGACAGGCTGGGCCTCAGAGGTCTCTGCCTTTTTCATTTGGTCTAGAACTAACCTGGGAGGGTTTATAGCAGGGGAAGAGAGAGAGACCATGACTCACCAGGATAGGATGATCAACTGTTTGAGCTTAAGCAGGACTATTCCAATTTTAGCATCGAAAGTTCCAGATGCCAGGAAACCCTTCAGGCCCAGGCAAACCGGATGGCTGGTCAGCCTACATTTGGGGAGGCCTGCCTTCCTCCTGGGACCCTCCATGTCGCACTGAGGAAGGCAGGCTCAGATGCCAACTCCCTGTATGACCTGAACAGCAGCTTCACCTCCTTGGGCCTCAGTTTCCCCATATCCAAAATAGGGGCATTGGATAGGACCTCTGAGGATGCCTCTGTCTTAAACTTTCCGTGGTTTATGAATCTAGGTCTCATTGACCTAATTATTGGCATCTTTTGCTCCCCTGCTTATGTCACCACCTCCCTTGCGGCAGTGCTGAGAAACCAACTACAATAATCAGAGATGTGACAACTAGGTCCCTGCAGGGGTGACCCCTCCCCCACTAGGTAGGCTCCACACCCTTATTCTGTGCTACTACAACAGAAGGATATTTAAAATGGAGCCCATTCCACTCCCAGGGAGCTAAACGTTGGTTTACAAATCTCTGTTTACTTGACATTTTAATCAGGGAATTAAGAGCAGAGAAATTTAAATCAGAAAGGTTCAGAGTCAGGGCCACACACATTTCCCTCTCAGCAAGGAATATCCCTAGCCCACTCCAGGCCAGAGGCTGTTGGGTGGGAGATATAAACAGATTAGAGAAGCAAAGTCCCTGGCTTTGAGGCTCCCCCGCTGAGCCCAGGGAAGGGAGCCATGTCCACAGGGTCTGAACCACAGAGCATCCCATAGCAGGTGCCCGCAGGAACCCCAGGAGGTGGGGGAAACCAGAACAAACGGCCCAATCCACTCTCTCTGTTTTATTTACCAATATAAACTGGCCCAATCCACTCACTCTGTGGTCCCAAGTGCCTTAAGAGTAGTAAAAAGTGCTTTGAGAAGTGGGGAGAGTGGAAAAGGGAAAGAGGGTTCAGATGCAGGCTGCCAAGAGTCCAGGTGCTGGCAGACAAGACAACTGAGCATCACAGCAAAGGATAAGCGCGGGACTGTGGGAGCACAAAAAAACCCCACAGCTAGCGGGGTGGGGCTGGCACCTAGGCAAAAGTGGGTTTGAATGAGTATAGCATAGAGAAGGCCAGAGAGGGAGGCTGAAGCCAGGCAGAGGCCACCTTGGAGGCTAAGTATAATGGGCTTTATGGCACAAGTTCATGCTTCTCAAACTCTGATCCTCTATAGAGCTATGCAGGATATATTTGAGGTATCTTCCAATGGCGTCAGTCACTTGAAAATGAGAGTCAGGGTGGGGGTGGCAGCATAATCTTTTTGTAAAACAAACATGAACATAGTATGGAGCAGACTACAACTAGTTGAATTTTCCAGACAACACTCAAAATTTTGAGGAACATTTTGCTCACAGCTGGATGCAGTTGTGTCCCTTCTCCTCTGCCCTTCAGAGCACTTCAGTGGAGAAGTTTGAGGGAGCATTGCCAGGCAGAGAGGAGACAAAGAAGGATTTAAAGGAGAGAAGTAGCCACATTAGCATTGCAGGTTATTGTCTGGAAGAGAATGTTGGAGGGGACTGGGAAGGCCTCACAGAAGAGGGGCCCTTTGAGTTGGTCCTAGTATTTCAACAGGGAAGGATGGGGTTGGGAGGGGATTCCAGGTGGGGGCCACAATGTAAGCAAGGGGAGAGAGGAGGGGAAGGACAAAGACTGTTGAGGGTGGAGGTGACATGAGGGAGATGGAGCTACCTCCCTAAGAAGGTCCAGGGGATGTGGGGATGAGGCAGCTGATGCTGTGACAGTATGTGACAGTGGGACATTAAGATGCGATTGCCAAGTCCTGGTTGTTGGGGAGGGCGTCCAGTCACTCCTTTCTCATATACGAATCCAAGGCCACACATTTCATCCTAAGAACACTTTGGCTGCATCCCATGCGTTTCATACGTGGTTATGAACATGGATTCCATAACCAGACTGCCTGGGTTTGCATCTCAGCCCTGCCAGGTGGCTGCTGCGTGAGACAACCCCTTCTGTCTCATTTGTGTCATTTGAAGTGGGTGTGGTAGTTTGATATTATTTATGAATTCCAAAAAAGGAGATATAGATTATGTTTGTAGCACGATACCTTTTGATTGATTTAAATTCAAAGGCTTTATGTTTACTTTATTAAATCAAGATTAGGACTTTGATTCGACCACATCATTACTGTGTACAGAGTTGAGTCCCCACCCCCTTGGTGGGCTATATAAATGGATACTCAATCAAGAAGGCAGAAGAAGAAATGCACAGAGGAATAAAGAGAGCTCCACAGCATGGAAGAGGAATGAACTTTGATCCTGTGGCCTCAGGAAGAAAGATGAACCATTTGCCTGATAAAGTCTACAGCTGACTTCTGAAGAGACCAGATAAGCTGAGCCCAGAAAGAAACGAGCCATCCTGCCTACAGCTGAGATGGGAAAAAGCTGAGCCTATGGAGCCTTAAGAGGAAGAGGAATGCTGAACCCTCGCAGACATCACCTGCCATCTTGCTTCAACACGTGGCAACAGATATTTGGTGAGGAAGTACCTCTTATGGTACCTTGAGTTGGATTCTTTAGGGCCTTGTAACTGTAAGCTCTACCCCAAATAAATACGCTTTATAAAAGCCAACAGATTTCTGGTACTTTGCATCAGCATCCTTTTTGGCTAATACAGTGGGGACAATAATTATAGTAGTAGGGGGCGGATGTGGCTCAAATGGTTGGGTGTCCGTTTCCCATATAGAGGGAACTGGGTTCGATCCCCAGGACCTCCCGGTAAAAAGAAAAAGAAAAATATAGAAGACACACGGGCTGCCAGGCTCTGTGCGTAGGTGCGCCGTAAGGCCCCGCAAGTGGGTGAACCCCCCAGGTCCCGTGCCTGGGTGTGTTGTCAGGCCCCATGAGCAGGTGCACCATCAGGCCCTGCTGAGCCACGCAGCAAGATGATGACATAACAGAAGAGTGACACAAGGGAGAGAGATGTGCTGAAAAAACAACAACCAGGAACTAAGTTGGCGCAGGTGGTAGGACACCTCTCTCCCACATTGGAGGTTCCCAGGATCAATTTGCGGTGAAGACAGGAGGAGAAGGATGAGAAGAGAGGGCAGTAAACAGACACAGAGAATTACCCAGCAAATGGACATAAAAACAGCAAAAACGGGGGGGAGGGGTAAGAATGGATAAAAGTAAATAAATAAATCTTTAAAAAAATAATTATAGTAGTAATATCGATGCATGTAGAATAGGCCTGAATCACAGCAAGTACTCAATAAGTGCTAGCTATTGTCTAATTCCCATTATAATTTATTGTTTGTATTATTTAGATTTTTTACAAATGTGCTAGCTATTGTCTAATTCCCATTATAATTTATTTATTTATTTATTTATTTATTTATTTATTTATTTATTTTTTTAATAAATGGTTTTATTTTCAAACTTGAGTTTTTTTGTTTTTTTGTTTTTTTACCGGGAGGTACTGGGGATCGAACCCCGGTCTCTCCATATGGTAGACGGACGCCGAACCTCTTGAGCCACATCCGTTTCCCCCCATTATAATTTATTGTTTGCATTATTTAGATTTTTTACAAACATACAGGATCTTGTTTAGTTTTGTAAGTTGTTGTTACTGACTTCCAACTTAATTGGGTTGTGATTGAAGAACTTAGGTCTGTACAATAGGGATTTTTTAAGTTTTTTTTTTTTTTTTGAAGCTTGTTCTATGGTTAATTCAAGGTTAATTTTTTTAAATAGTCCTTGAACATATGGAAAGAATATATATTCTCTAAGTTTTGGGTGCATGGTTTTATACTTATCCATTTGATCAAGCTTGTTAATTGTGTTCTTCAAATCTTCTATAACCTAATTGTTTTTTTTTGTTTGTTTGTTTTTTTACCTATTGAGCTATTAGTTACTGAGATTTATCAGTTTCTCCTTTATAATTCTAGGAGATTTTGCTTTATATAATTTCAGGCTTTGTCATTTAGTGAGTAAAAGCTAAAACTGTTCAAATCTCTTGCTGGAGAATCGTTATTTCATATCATTATGTGGTGATCTTCTTTATCCCTTACAGTGATTTTATTGCCTTCAGGCATCTTTGTCTGGCATTAACATTGTTATATCAGCTTTCTTTGGAGTAGTATTTGCTTGGTATGCCATTTTCCATCCTTTTAACTTTCAACTTGTTTGTGTTCTTATGTTTATGTATCTATACAAACACAATAAAGGTGAATTGTATTTTTTTTTCCTCACTGTGATTTATTGTGAGTGCACAAGAAAGGAAGTGTGGGAGTCATCCCAAAACCAGTTTGAAGTAAGGATTTGGGATAAGGTTTTTATAGGTAAAGGAGAGGGGTAGGGGAGAAGGAAACCAGTAAAAAAAAAAAAAAGTGATGACGTTAGATCTTCCAGGGGTCTTGTGAGGAGGGTACGTGCAATTTCTCAGTCCTGTGTTGTCTCAAGCACATTAAACTTGATCTTGTTTTCCCAGTTTCAGTAGCTAATTAACCACAGTTTAGATATTGTTGTGCAGGTGCCTGTGCGAGGTCTTCATGACTCCCTTTTAGCTGATTGCTTCGGGGAGTCATTGATTTACTGAGCCACAGGGAACTCCTGACACTATTCTGTCTGGTTTTGCCTTGAGATGTCATCCTATTCCTGTAAGCAGAACTCTGGGCATTACTGAGGACTTCTCTGGGCAAATGAGCCTTCCTCATAGCCTCTGAGGTGCCACTCCGCTGGTCTGGAACACATCCAGGAGACAGGAAAGGCCCAGGAAGGCTGTGCCCTGTGCCCTTCAGCCCAAGGACATGTTTTCCAGCCCTCAGTCTGGGTCCCAATGAGGCCGCCTGAGAGGGCACAGCTGGTGTGGAAATCACTGTGGGTTGCAGGGGCCCTCAGGGCGCTGCCATGCCACAGGGGTGGGGGTGGCGGGAATGGGAGGGCTCCGGGTTGCTCCTGTGTGTATGTTTTTTAAATTGTGATAATATATGTATTAGTCAATCAAAGGGGTGCTGATGCAAAGTACCAGAAATCTGTTGGCTTTTATAAAGGGTATTTATTTGGGGTTGAAGCTTACAGTTACAAGGCCCTAAAGAGTCCAACTCAAGTTACTTCCTCACCAAATATCTGTTGCCATGTGTTGAAGCAAGATGGCTTCCAATATAAGCAAGGGTTCAGCCTTCCTCTTTCCTCTTACGGATCCGTGGGCCCAGCTTCTTCCGATCTCAGCTATAAGCTGGCATAGGGCTCGTCTCTCAGGGCTTCTCAGCTACGCTGCTCTCTTCACAAGGTCAGCTGTAATCTATCAGGCGAATGGCTCCTCTCTCCCAGGGGCTCCAGCGTCAAAACCAAGTTCTATCCTCTGCCGCGTCTTTTTCTGTGTGTCTACTTCCATGTGACAGTTTGTTTTATCAGCCCACCAAGGGGTCTGGGACTCAATGCTGAGTCGCACTCTAATGAATCAAAGCCCTAATCAGGTATCGCAGCTGTGAAGAGTTATCACACCCAGAGTAATAGACCAGTTTATAAACATAATCTCTATCTCATTTTGGAATTCATAAATAATATCAAATTGCCACACAATATATATAAGATAAAATTTTATATTTCAACCATTTTTAAATATAACTTTAGTGGCATTAATTATATTTTGTGGGTTTTAAAAAAAAAATTCCAGACTACAATTATTATCTGTGGCAGTTTGAAGCTTTTATGGAATCCAGTTTTTAAAGCTAATCCATTCCTGTATGTGTAAACTCATTGTAGATGGGACCTTTTAATTAGGCTTAGTTAAGGGAACTTCCTTTTGATTAGATCACTACAGTAGGGCATGACATAGAGTTGGTCTTAATCCTCTTACTGGAGTCCTTCATAAATGGAGAATTAAAAGCCTCAGACAGAAAAAAGGGCACAGAGACAGAGAGGAACCCAGAAGCTGAGAGGGAACCACTTTAGCCAGAAGCTGAAAGCAATTAGGCCTGGAGGAGAGGGGATAGACAAGCCATCACCACTGTGCCCTGCCATGTGCCTGATTGCCCACAGCTGCAGCTTGGGGAAAAGGCTCTCCTGATGATGCCTTTCATCCCCTCAGAACTATAAGCTTTCAGCCTGATATATATATATATATAAATTCCCATTGTAAAAGCCAATACATTTCTGGTAAATTGCTCCCAGCAGCTTTTGGCATACTAAAACACTATCCATAAGTTGCTTATGTGTGTGTGTGTATCTTTGTTCCCAGAACCAGCACAGGGCCAGTCTTCAACAAATGCTTGCTGATTGTGAAATTGATGCTCATGGCTGGAATGAAATCATACACTACCAATTACTACCATTTACTGAGAATATACCATATGCTAGGCTCAGGCCAGTGCTGCATAGAGCATAGTCTTATTTACAGGGGACGGAGGCTGAGGCTCGGAGGCTAAATGACCTGCTCCAGGGTCACATAGCCCAGAAGTGACCCAAAGCCTGTGCTCTTTCCTCCATGTTACACCACCACTACTGCACCAAAGCCCCCTTCGCCTTTGTGCTGTCCCCTGACCAACTCCATGTCAGCCTCCCTGGGCCTACAACCTCTGTTGTGGCTTCCAGGCAAACCATGTGGGGAAAGTCTCATATTTCTAATATGCCCAGGTCCTTGCTCACCAGGGAGGCTAGAAGGAAAGGATGGGGCTGCATGCTTTAGTCAGGAAGTGAGCACCCTGAACCCCAACTCTGCCCCCACCCCCAGGCAAGTTCTGCCCATAGGGCATCTGCTTTCAGATATGATTGTCAACCTCAGTATTCATCCTATCTCCAACCAAGAAATGATGCAGGCTAAGGAGCAGAAAGGAAAAATAATTATAAAAAGTGAAAGTAGCCTAAGAGACCTCTGGAACACCATCAAAAAATAACAATATATGCATTATGGGGATCCCAGAAGGAGAGGGGGCAAAAAGAGCAGTAGAAGGAATATTCAAAGAAATAATAACAGAAAACTTCCCAAATTAAGCAAAATATATGAAAATGCACATCCAAGAAACCCAGAGAATACCAAATAGGATAAACCTGAAGAAAAAAATGTACTATAATTTACTGATTAAACTGTTAAATGCAAAGGAAAAGGAAAGAGTTCTGAAGGCTACAAGAGAAAAGCAACATGTTGTGTACAAGAGAGTCCCAATTAGATTTCTCATCTGAAACCATGGAGGAAAGAAGGCAGTGGATTAAAATACTTCAAGTGCTGAAAGAAAACATTTGCCAACCAAGAATTTTATATCCAGAGAGACTTTCTTTTAAAAATAAGGGAGACTTCCAGGAAGATGGCAGACTAGAAAGACACAGGACTCTCTTCTCTCCCGGAAAAATAGCTAGAGGACAGGCAGAAATTGCTTGAAAAAAAATCTTACAGGGTTTAGGACACCAGGGGAAGGCTAGACACTGTCTAGAAGAGAGAGGGACAAAGGAAAATAATTGTGACAGCAAAACCACGACTTAAAAGCTGCGGCTGCTACTGTACCCTCCTCCACACTAAAGACACTTTTGAATACTCAGGCCTTGGGGCAGTGGCTACAGACAAAGGGGCCCCAGGGATACACCTCCCCAGGAAAGGGGAGAGACAGACTAAGGCTGACTCAGCTTTTGACCCACAAATTTGGTCCGCTGTGTCCCACAAGCATTTCCAGGCTGAGTGAGGCCGCACCATTGTTTGCCTAGGGAGCCAGCTTGAGACCAAAGAGATTTGGTACTAAAGAGATCTGACTCTCTCAATCTCCCTCTCTACTAACTGGGACTGATTACTGAGGACAGAGAGGGGAATGGAATTATTTACTACCTGGGCTCAGTGAGGAGGTGGCCAATGAAGGTTGGAGAACTGTCTCTGAGAAAGTTTGAATTACAAGGCTCTTAGCCCCCAGACAGCATCCTCTATCACAATGATCCAGTCCATGTTGCAGCAAACACATTCTGACCAGGCATTAAACTGAAAGGACTGCTAAAGAGTGCCATCTGGGGAAGCGGCTGTGGCTCAATCAGTGGGGCTCCCATTTACCATATGGGAGGTCCCGGGTTCGGTTCCCGGGGCCTCCTGGTGGGGGCGGGCCCGCCCGCGCGGCGTGGTTGGCTGACTCGGCGAGCACAGGCGGCAAGGGGGGGATAAATGAATAAATAAATTTAAAAAAATCTTAAAAAAAAAAAAAAAAAAAAAAAAAAAGAGTGCCATCTGCTAGCAGACCAAGAAAGTGCACAGGAAGAAATTTTAAAAGTAAATAAGGAAGAGAGGCTTTTTTCAGCCTTTATAGTCTTCCTCCCCAAGGCCCTAGGAAGTGGGTCTGCAAGCCATTACTGGGTCCAGCTTTGAGTAACTAACAGGGACAATCCTAAAGACCCAGGTTGAAATAAGAATAAAAAAACAGCAGTAACACACAGCCTCCCACCAATAAATCCCTACAAAAAAGAGAGAAATTGAGCAGCTGAGTAAACTCACCATCCTAATCAGATGCCTAAACAGCAGCAAAAATTATAAGCCATATTAAGAAAATGGATAAAATGGCCCAAGGAAAGGAATATATCAAAGCTCCAGAAGAGACATAGGACTTGAGAAAACTAATTAATGAGATGCACACAAATTTCCAAAATCAAATTAATGACTTGAAAGACAACATGGCTAAAGAGTTAAATGACATCAAGAAGACATTGAGTGAGCACAAAGATGAATTTGAAAACCTGAATAGAAAAGTAACAGCTCATGGGAATGAAAGACATGATTGGTGAGATCAAAAACACGTTAGAGGCATACAACAGTAGACTCAAAATGATAGAAGAAAGAATAAATGATACCGAAGACAGAACAGCTGAAATTGAAGAGAGAAAAGAACAGAGAGAGAAAAGAATGGAAAAAATTGAGCAGGGGCTCAGGCAGTTGAATGACAACACGACATGCAATAGCATATATGTCATGGGAGTTCCAGAAGGAGAAGAGAAGGGAAAAGGGGCCGAAAGAGTATTTGAGGAAATAATAGCCAAAAATTTCCCAGCTCTCACAAAAGAAATGAACTTACCTGTCCAAGAAGTGCAGCATATCCCAATCAGAATAAATCTGAAAAACCTACTCCAAGACACATACTACTCAGAACGTCAAACATCAAAGATAAAGAGAAAATTCTGAGAGCAGAGAGCAGCAAAGGAGAAACAAACCATCACATACAAGGGACACCCAGTAAGACTTAGTGTGGCTTTCTCACCAGAGGTGACAAGACAGTGGTATGATACAATTAGGACACTGAAAGAGAAAAACTGCCAGCCGAGAATTCTTTTTCCAGCAAAATTGTCCTTCAAATATGTACGTGAGTGTGGTAGTTTGGCATTGTTTATGAATTTCAAAAATAGATATCGGATTATGTTTGTAAACTGGTCTGCACCTGGGCATGATTAAATTATGATTAGGGCTTTGATTGGGCCACGTCAGTAGGACGTCAGTAGGACATCTATACAGCAGAGCAGAGGAGTTAGTTGGAGTTTCTTTTTTTTGTTGTTTTAAAGATTTATTTATTTATTTACTTCTTGTCCATTTTAACCCCCGCCTGCTGCTTTTTTTTTTTTTTTTTTGTTGTTGCTGTTTTTGTGTCCATTTGTTGGGCAATTCTCTGTGTCTATTTCCTGCCCTTCTCCTCTCATCCTTCTCCTCCTGTTTTCACTGGGATTCAATCCTGGGAGCCTCCGTTATGGGAGAGAGGTGTTCTGCCATCTGCATCACCTCAGTTCCTGGTTTTTTGGTGTATCTCGTATTGGCTCTCTCCTGCATCTCTCTCCTGTTACGTCATAATCTTGCTGCATGGTTTGGTGGGGCCAGATGGCTCACCCGCTTGCAGGGCCTGATGGCGCACCTGCGCACCTTCTATATTTTTCTTTATTTTTTACCAGGAGGTCCTGGGGCTCAAAACCAGGTCCCTCCATATGGGAAATGGATGCTCAATGGAGCCTGGGGAAGTAAAGACATGGAGAAGGAGGACACAAGAGTTTTGGGCTGGAGCCTGGGAAGTGAACACACAGGAGAAGAACACAGAGAAATAGAGATGACTCTTTAGACATGGCAGAAGCCCCAGGGAGAGAGACAGAGCCATTCCCCCTAGAGTCTACAGCTGGCCTTGTAGAGAGAGCAGAGCAGCTGAGCCCCGGGAAGAGAGGAACCCAAGAAGCCTGAACTCTTGGCAGACGTCAGCAGCCATCTTGCCCCAACACATGGAAATAGACTTTGGTAAGGGAAGTAACTTAAGCTTTATGGCCTGGTAACTAAGCTTCTACCCCAAATAAAAACCCTTTATAAAATCCAACAAATTTGCAAAAAAAAGAATAAAATGGTGGAAGTAAATAATGCATTTACAGTAATATCATTGATTGTGAATGTATTAAACTCCCCAATCAAAAGATATAGGCTGGCAGAATGGATAAAAAAACATGAGCCATCCATATGCTGCTTAAAAGAGACTCACCTTAGACTCAGGGATGCAAATCGGCTGAAAGTGACAGTTGGAGAAGATATTCCACACAAATAGTAAAGAAAAAAGAGCAGGGGTAGCTATACTAATATTGGACGAAGCAGACTGTAAATGCAAAGGAGTTATAAAAGATAGAGAAGGCCATTATGTATTAATAAAAGGGACAATCCACCAGGAAGATATAACAGTCATAAATATCTATGCACCTAACCAGGGTGTCCCAAAATACATGAGACAAACTCTGGGAAAACTGAAGGGAGAAATAGACATCGCTACAATAGTCATTGGAGACTTCAACACATCATTAGCTAGAATAAGTAGGCAGAAGATCAACAAGGAAACTGAGAACTTGAACAATATGATAAACAATTTATACCTAACCAACATACATAGAATGTTACACTAAAACTCAGCGGGTTATACATTCTTCTGAAGTGCCCATGGATCTTTCTCCAGGATAGACCACATGTTATATCACAATGCCGCTCTCAATAAATATAAAAAGATTGAAATTATACAAAACACCTTCTCAGATCATAATGGAATGAAATTGGAAATCAGTAATAGACAGGAATGAGGTAAAATTGCAAATGTGTGGAGGCTAAACAGCACACTCCTAAATAATCAGTGGGTCAAAGAAGAAATTGCAAGTGAAATCAGTAAATACATTGAGACAAATGAAAATGAGAACAAAACTTATCAAAACTTATGGGACACAGCTAATGCAGTGCTGAGAGAGAAATTTAGAGCCCTAAATGCCTATATTAAAAACGAAGAAAGAGCTAAACTCAAAGATCTAACTGAATAACTGGAGAAGCCAGAAAAAGAACAGCAAACCAAACCCAAAGCAAGCAGAAGGAAAGAAATAATAGATATTAGAGCATAAATAAATGAAATTGAGAAAAAAAAAATAGAGAAAATCAACAAAACCAAAAGCTGATTCTTTGAGAAGGTCAATAAAATTGACAAATCCCTAACTAGACTAACAAAGAAAAAAAGAGAAGATGCAAATAAATACAATCAGAAATGAAAGGGAGGAAGTTACGACTGACCCACAGAAATAAAAAGGATCATAAGAGGATATTATGAGGGAAGCAGCTGTGGCTCAATCAGTGGGGCTCCTGTTTACCATATGGGAG
>JAKSZT010054396.1:919880-929979 GCA_026826555.1 Tolypeutes matacus
GATATGGATATGGATATGGATATGGATATGGATATGGATATGGATATAGACATGGATATAGACATGGATATGGATATGGAAGGTGCAGAGACTATGGTGGCAAAAACCAGAGTGGTTATGATTGCTACTCTGGAGGGAATTACAGAGACAATTAGGACAACTGAGATGAAGCATGTATTCATAATATATACAAGGAATAAAAATTCTTCGGATCCAGCATCATCCTTCCAAATGGCAGTACTTATAAGGATTTTTGGAGCTGCACTGGAACATTTTTTAGTACACTGTCTTAGTTTGACACAGGGCTGCTGATGCAAAGTACCAGATATGTGTTGGCTTTTATAAATAGGATTTATTTGGGGTAAAAACTTATAGTTCCGAGGCCATGAAATGTCCAAATCAAGACATCAGCAGAGATGCTTTCTCAGGGTCCTGCCTTTCCCTCCAGAACTTACCATCTACCGGAGAGCTCAGCTGTGTGCAACCAGGCATAGGGCTTGTCTCTTAACAGGCCTCCGTTTTCAATCTCGGCTGCTCCGCTTTCTTTGTGACTTCAGCTGTAAGATATCGGGCACGTGGCTCGTCTCTTCACCCTTGAGCTACTCCGTGGGCCCAGCCTCTTGGGGGCTATGTGCTTAAGTTTTGGCTGCTAGCAATCCTCAAGTCCTCCTTTCACATTGCAGGGTCAAAAATGGAAGAGTGCCCTTTCCTGTGTCTCTCTCTGTGTCTCCGTTTATATCAGACTCAGCAAGAGGTGGAGACTCAACCAAAGATACGCCTCTTTGATGTAGTCCAATCAAAAGGGTCTCACACCCACAGGAATGGATTAGTTCAAAAACATAATCTTTCTCTTTTGGGATTCATAAAAGAACTTCAAACTACCATATACATCATCTTCTGTTTTTTGAACCAAGCTCCCAGAGTAGCCTATCAAAGACCTTTTAGAAAAGTCCACGTTTCAAAAAAATTTTCTTTCCATTTAAAGTCAAATTCTGGGACATTGTAAAGTCTGGGTATTTTACTTTCGCTAGTTTTTTAGCTTGAGCTCTCAGGATTATTGTTTCTGGCACACACAAAAAAGTTTGGTCAGAATGATTTTTAAAAAATTAATGTGCATCTAGGGACATTAAAAAAAATTTGTACACCATGTTTCTTACCACAGTTAGGAAGCAATTTCCAAACATACCTACAAGCAATCTCTGTCATGTACAGAGGTGCTTTTTATTCCCATTATGAGATCACCACCCTGATTACATAAAAGAGCTTCATAAAAATGTTTGTGAATGCCATCTTTTTAATTCTGGAAGAAAGAAATACTCTGTTGTCTCATATTGTGTTTGGATGTCCTTCAAGGAGTTGATTAAAAAGATAGAATTTGAAGGAAAAAACAAAAAAACAAAAAACAAGAAGACCAAAATAAATGGAAGGATATTCCATGTTCATGGATTAGAAGACTAAATATTAAGATGTCAAGTCTACCCAAAGCAATTTACAGACTTAACACATTCCCAGTCAAAATTCCAACAGCCTTCTTTGTAAAAATGCAAAAGCCAATCATTAAACTTATTTGGAAGGGGAAAGGGCCCCGATTAGCCAAAGGCATCTTGAAAAAGAATGACATGAGTAGTCACACTTCCTGATCTTAAAACTTATTACCGAGCCACAGTAAACAAAACAGCATAGTACTGGCACAAGGACAGACATATAGACAAATGGAATCAAATTGAGAGCTCAGAAATCAATCCTCACATTTATGGCCAACTGATTTTTGACAAGGGGGGAAATAAGGGTTTAATATTTAGAATATAAAAAGAAATCCTTCAATTCAAAAGCAAAAAAGACAAACAACCCTATTTATTTATTTGTTTTATTTATTTATTTTTGAGGTACTGGGGACAGGGGATTGAACCCGGGACCTCGTATGTGGGAAGCTGGAGCTCAACCATTGAGCCACATCAGCTCCCCTGAGTTGATTTTTTTTCATTTGTTTGTTTGTTGTTTGTTTTTTTGTTTTGAGGAGGCATCGGGAACCAAACTCAGGAACTTCCACGTGGGAAGCAGGTGCTCAACTGCTTGAACCACATCCACTCCCTACCACCTAATTTTAAAATGGGCAAAAGACTTGAATAGAATTTCTCCAAAAATATACAAATAGCCAAAAAGCACATGAAAAGATGCTCAACATCATTAGCCATTAGGGAAATGCAAATCAAAACCACAATGAGATACTATGTCTGTTTTTATTTTGTGGATGTGACCCCTATTCCCTGGAAGGGTGAGATTCAGCCAGGGGCAGCTTCACATCAGTGGTCAAGAAGCCATTTCTCAGATAGTGTTTTAAAGTCCTTGCCTTTAGCCCAGGGCCACTCTCCCCTTACAGCCCCCCATGTTGCCAAGGACCTCTAGGACAGTTACTTCTCAGTTCCTATCAAGATAAAACACTGGTGGAAGGTCACAAGTCATACAGCCACATCTACAGTCACTAGTGTCATTTCTATCTTGATGAACTCATCTGACAACTCGGATTAGAGGCAGTGCAGGGTGGCGCACCTGGGATGGTGTGTATGCCACTTCTCTGCTTAGAGCCTCAGTTTGCTCCTCCATGACATGGGAACAATAATGCGATCTGGTTCCCAAGGATGCTATGAGCACTAAATGAGATAAGAACATAAAAGAAGTTCTGGAGAGTATAACAGGCTGAAAGTATGTGGGATCTAGAAAAGCCCAAGCCAGCTGGTTTTTTCCACAGAAGCTTAGATTTTCAGGAGCAGTCCTCTGAAATCCAGGGGAGGCTTTGGAAGACCCTGCTCAGGCTAAGGGAATGGGGAAAGAGACTGAAGATCACATTATACACAGGCAAACCAGAGAGTGAGGACATAGAGGGCAGTGTTCACTCATTCATAGAATATTTACTGAGAGCCTATTGTGTAAGCAACACAAATTAGAATCAGGCACAGACACTTACAGTTTATAAGGGAAGACAAAAACATTACTTAGCATTCAGTTTTCCATACTCCATGGGCAGAACACTGTGTAGAGGTGCTGGGGAGGCCTGCTCTGCTTCATACCCAGCCTTTGTCCTCCCAGGTGGGCCAGAGGAACCGCAGAGAGCCTGGCAGAGTGGAGAGCTATAATAGAGACAAAGAGCTCAGGGCATCTGGGAGGGATGCAAAGTTGGACACTAGGGCCCTGAGAGCTTTATAGAGGGCAGGCTGAGACTGAGGAAAGCACTAGAACATTTATGCCTGGGATTCCCATACCTGAAAGGCTCCATAGAGAAGGTGGTGGTGAGGTGGTGGAGGAGAAAGAAAGAAGGCTCAGCTGCCCCACTGTCCTTGGGGGAAAAGGCAAATGCAGCCAGAGTCCGGGGGGATCTCCCAAACCAGCCAGGCCCTGCTTCTCACTTCACAGTTGGGGTCCCTTTGACAGCTCTGTGACTCAGAGTGGGGCTCCAGGGAAGAATCCTACTCCCTTCAGGGGGAAATCCCTTACCTTTAGCAGGGAAGGCTCGATGAGCGGAATCTGCCAAGGCTGAGCTGCCGCAAGAGGTAGTGGATCACCTCTGCCAGCTGAAGATGCTCTTTCAGGCCACCGAGGCACAGGGTGGGCAGCTTGACACCTCTGCTCACTCGGAGATTTCAGAGTCATATATCTCCTTGCCCCAAATGCTGCCCTGGGGATGGGGATGCGCTGGGATGAACGATAATGTCAGATACGCAGGTAATTCATTCAAGCCTTTACCCCTCTTTCCCTTCCTGCCCCTGCAGCAGCTGACCCCACAGCCACCCCAGCCTCCATTCACCCACTCAGAGCACCCGTTCTTTTTCCAGCTCTTGGCCCCTCTGTCGCCTCTGGGCATGGGGCATCATTCTCATTCTGCCTCTTTGAACACTTTATCCTCCTTCTTGATACCTGGCAGATGAGCCAATAGTGATGAAGAATTTGAGCTTTGGAGTCAGGGAGCTATGGTTTAAAGCACTTGCTATGCCACCTTGTGAGCTGGTGACCTTGCCCAATTCCCTAATCTCTATGAGCCTCAGTTTCCTCTGTACATTGTGGATAATATTCCGGACCTCAAAACTCTTTGTAAGGATCAAACATTTGCCAAGTGCTGTGCCTACCTCATAGCGAGCACTCAGTAAACTCATATACCCTGCACTTCTGTTCACATGTCGTCTCCCCCCTTTCCTACAGCTATTGCTAACTCACTCTTTTGGAGCCAGCTCCCCCTTTCTAGTCTTCTCATTGTGTTTGTCCCCCCACTTTCCTTCTCATCACCCCTCAGCACTGGGGTGGGGACCACGCTGAATGTGGTGGCTGTCTTTCTGGGGGCACACCTGGGTCCTGTTTCCACCTGCATGGTAGTTCCACAGGAGCAGAGATCGGAAGCCTCAAAAGCACCAGCTCAGAGTGGGACACACTCCCTTTTACCAATATGCGTATTTGATGGCATCCTCCTTGTTCCATGGACCTCTTCTGGAAAGGCTTTTATAACAAGAACCGGTAAAAGTTCACTCTGACCTTGATAAAGGAAACAATTCTCAAGAACCAAGAGTTAAATGTACTGTGATATTTTATAGGATCTCTGCTCTGTGGCAAGAAATGATCCTAAAAACAGTTTGCATGTGAAGAATGATTAAAAGAACATAGAGGGAGTAAAAACTAACCATTGGTCTAGAAAATGCACAAGGAATTCTCAACCACCTCATTTTGTTGGTGAGGAAATGGAGGCTCAGAGAGGCAAGGTGACTTGCTCTAAGTCACATAGCAAGACAGAGCAGGGGCTTCTGACCCAGCTTCCTGACTCCAAGTTGAATGTCTTTGTCTCCCACACCCTGCTGTCCCCTGCATGGTGTGTGTGGAGTCAGTGGAGTAACACTGCCATGTTTTTTAAACCCGAATGATTTTAGGAGTGACAGAGAGCTGACCTCCGGCTCTATTTAATTAGCTACTATTTCTGATCTATAGTACTTGTGGCTCCCAGGCAGGTCTCATGTTCCCCTAGGAGAGCACCCCACATCCCCCCTTTTAGTTCGTAGGC
The DNA here is from genome assembly GCA_026826555.1 of Tolypeutes matacus. Taxonomy (NCBI): domain Eukaryota; kingdom Metazoa; phylum Chordata; class Mammalia; order Cingulata; family Chlamyphoridae; genus Tolypeutes; species Tolypeutes matacus. Next base: position 924,922 of record JAKSZT010054396.1, read on the forward strand.
CTGGAAGGGCAGCGAGAAGATAGGTGAGAACTGTAGTCGTGGCTTCTTCTTCCTCCTATTGTTCCCACGACAGATATTCCTTAGCACATGAGGGAGGAATGAGCTGCAAATAACCCACTTTTGAAATAACACCAAGAAAAATACTCAAGGTTCAGAGCTACCTCTGAACCACTGTAGTGCTTTACCTTCCAAAAAAGGATTTTCTTAAGTGGACAAGCACTACAAGGAACTAAGATTGCTCTGTATTGTGCTACTTTAAAGGAATAACGGTGTTGCCCACACCAAGGGAGCCCAGGGACTCTCATTCCATCAGGCACTGGCTTTGGGCATCACCCCACTTCTAGGCTGCTCTGGGATGACAAATCCACAGACATCTGGCTTGACCCAATGTCCTGCATGGGCTCCTGGCTTGGGCACCAGACACAGGGGAATGGGTTTTTTCCCTCTTCAGTCAAGCATCACCTCTTCCTCCATTAGAAGACTCAGGCATGTAATTAATTTATGAGCAGGTCTTTGCAAGGATGCATATAGGAATTCTGACCCTTGGCCACCTAATCTCCTTAAGATGCATGGTGTATGCTTCATGGTGACTCTACATTAGAATGAAAATCAAGTGCTGTCTATCAGAGAAGGGATTTAAATCAGTTGCCTTCTGACCTACCTTTGGGGTGTATTTGGAGAGCAGGGGGAGAAGATGCTGATTACTGAGGCTTACGTCATGCAAGCACTGAAGATACATATGCTCCCACATATGCTATATCATCACAGGGTCTCCACACTCGAAGGGGTTGCTGAAATCGTCTAGTCATTCCACACACCCATCTGATGCTTCAATTCTGCTTCCAACACTCCTTGTAAGTGACCATCCAGTGTTGCTGGGATAACTCCAAGGACAAGACCTCGGGAGGCTCTGTCATAATTAGGGCTTGAAATCTGCTTACTTAGACATCTCTCCCACAGGTTCCAGTTCTGCCTTCTGTGGCCATCATGGCCACTGCTGACCCAACTAGCCTTGGGGTGGGGGTGACTACACCCCACTCTTCTCCATGCTTCACAGCTCCTGGTCTTCTGGCTGCTCCTCACAGCCCCTCCTCAAGCAACACTTCTCAGGCTCAGGCTCACAGTGAACTATTGAATTTGGGCTGCTTGGGGTCAGCCAAGCCCCCAGCATCTGGAGTGGACATGTTCCAGGCAGGCCTTGTGGATGAAAGTGCAGAGGTCTTCAGCCCTCAAGGACTGCCATTGGGCCTGATGTTCCTCCACTCTGGGTGTACAAAAACATGGTCCTCCCTCACAGTTCCCTTGTAAAAATAAAAGAGAGAATGAAAGGGGGAGCTAGGGCTGAAACCCTTAAAGGACATTCAATGGTGCTCACACTCTTTGCAGAGGCTGTGCCAAGGATCCAAGTGCTAGTGTTCATCTAATCCTCATCCTTCCTTATATGAATAGAGAAACTGAGGCCAGGGAGGAAGGGACTCAGCTTGGGTCACACAGGTTAGTGGCCAACTCTAAGCCTTAAGTAATCTGCACCACCAGCAGGCCAACCCTGCCCCTCCCAGAGACCCCAGAATACTGGCCCTGAAGCTCATTACCCAACCCCAAATGGCACAATCTATCCCTTGGTACTGACGCAGTGATAGGTGGCCCTCATTTAGGGTGTGCTTCTGTGGGTTCAGGCCGGGTTGGAGAATATGACTGTTGGGGCTTGGCTAAGGAAGACCGGTAGGAGGTCCGCCAGGCTGCTGGCACCTTGGCACATCTCTCGCGTGTTGGAAACCATGGCGCAGCAGGCAGGAAAGGATTGGGTTAGGGCAGGGAGGCCTTCCCAGGGGAACAGCACATTTATGCCACTTACCAGCTGTGTGTTCTCTGGCTAATGGATTAACCTTGCCCATCAAAGGGGAATAATGCTAACCCCTTTCCAGGTGAGGAGGGAAAGCCCTCAGTTCTGTGCCTGGCATGGCGAGCTGTACTCATTATTATTGAGAGGCCAGGCTGACCTACCATTTTGCTGAAGGCTTTCTCTGGGGGGTGGACAGTCTCCTATTGGCTTTAGTCTGGAGCTCCTCTTCTCAGAAGGAGCCCTTCCATTCCTTCGTGGGCAGAGCAGGCAGCCAGGAGCTGGGAGGTGGTCCCATAATTCAGGGCAGCTAGATCTGCCCATCACTCCAGGACTCTGTCTCCCTTCCTCGGGATGGGACAGGGAGTCTGTACTATAGGGTCGGGGTCGTAAATTGACTAAAATACCTGAATCCAGGCTGGCTCAGAGCCTGGAGGAGCTGGTAATTTGATAGAAAGTTTGCAAAATTAGATCAGACTTTCCCTGGGGTTCCTTCCAGTGAAGCCTGAGGCCTGGGAATTTCTCTCCCTCTGAGGGGAAGTGTTACTGGGTGTCATGTGGTCTGGGTTCTAGACTCTGCCCTGGACACTAATTCACTGTGATTTCAGACAAGCAACTTGCCCCCTCTGGCCTCAGTTTTCTTACCTGTAAAATGGTCTGAAGAGGCTGCTTCTAGTTCTCACTTTCTAAGAGTTCTCTGTGTATGCCTTGTCTTCATTCATTCATGTGTGACTTATAGGGTGCTTCCCCCCTCAGCAGCCAGAAGGTGGATCAGATCACAGTATGCCCCTGGTCAAAACCCTCCAATGGCACCCATACCACTTAGAATAACATCCTCACTCTTTACCTGATCCCTACCCTGCTCACCTCTGTGACCTCATCTGGTAGCACTGTATTCCCCACCCACCCTTGTGCTGAGCTTCACCCACATTGGCCTCTGCTGTCCTCCCGTGTGCCCAACATTTTCCTGCCTTGGGGCCTTTGCACTTACCTGGCTGTCTGGAGTGCTTCCCCCCACTTTGCCCCAACACTGCCTCTTTCTTCCCCTTCAGGCCTCAAGTCAAACGTCGCCTCCTCAGGGAGATAGTCCCTGACCGTCTTACCTATATCAGCAACCCTCCCCCCTCCCCCCAGCCAAAGTCTCCCTCTCATCATCCTATGGTGTTTTTCACTTTGAAAATCAAATGTAATATACATTTAGACATGCCCGCACATCATAAGCTCGATGAGTTTTCTCAGACTGAACACACCCACGTGAGCAGCAGCCCCATCCCGAAACAGAACATAAGCAGCATCCTCAGAAGCCCCTCGTGCCCCTTCAGTCCCTCTCCCCTCCCTCTAAGGTAACCGCTACCCCTGCTTCTAACGGCAAAGATTAGTTGTGTCTGTTTCTGTATTTTACATAAATGGAAACAAGCAGTTTGTACACTTTAGTGTCTGGCTGCTTACGTGTGAAGTTGATCTGGGCTGTGGTGTGTGATGGTAACCTTTCGTCCCCACTGTCATGCCACAGCCCTGCTTTATTTATTCATAGCACTTGTCACAATCAGAATTGGTGTACCTGTTGGCATATTTATCATTTGTGTCCTCCCCCTCTGGAAAGTTAGTGCCACGAGTGCAGGGACTGTGCGTATCATGGTCACCGGACATGGGGTTACTCAGTAAGGAACTGTTGGGTGGAGACCCCAAGGGCATTGCCTGTTCTGTGCCGGGCACTTGACTGGCCCTGCAGTGGAGACGAAGCTGGACTGCACCAGTCCTGCCCCCAGGAGCCCACAGGCTGTGAGGAGCACAGGCAGGAGGGGCAGCACTGAGTGAGGGTGTCTGAGTGGCCTAGAGCTGTGCTGTGAAAGATTTGTGATGGGAACACTTGTGAGTGGGCCTTGTAGGGCTATGGCTATGGGGGAGAGAGCCCCAGTCTGGGCCCTCAGGAAGGAAAGACAGATGAGTGACAGCCCCTGGAAAGTGGACTCTCCACAACAGGTGAGCAGAGGGAGTGTCCCAGAGAGGGCAGCTGAAGCTAGAGGAGGGAGGGTGCTGAGGCCAGGGTGCTTTCCAGGAGACAGCTAGCTCTCCTGGCTGAGCACCTACTGTGTCCCAGCCCGAGTGCCAGGCTTTTTACAAGGATCATTTCCTCCGATCCTTACAATTACTTTATGAGGAAACTGAGGCTCAGAGAGGGGACTTGCTCAAGGTCCTACAGCTGACAAGGTCCAGAACCAAGAGTTGAACCTGGTCCTCTTCCTGAAGAGACTGTCCAGTTTCCCTTGTGGTGCTCTGGTGCCAACTCTCCTAAATTCCATGCACGTGGGCCCCCCAAGGAAAGCAGTTGTTGGTGGGATAGAATCACAGGTTGGTGACGTTTATTTTTGTTTAAAAAAAAAAAAGATCTTTTTCCTATTGTTGCTATAATGAGAATACAGCACTTCTACAGATAGTGGTATGGGTTGGACTGTCTGCTCTCCCATAGGTTGAAACTCTAAACCCCAGTGCTTCGGAAGGTGACCTTGTTTGGAAATAGGCTCATTGTAGATGTTAATTAGTTAAGATGAGGTCATATGGAGTAGGGCAGGCCCTAACCCAGTATGACTGGTGCCTGTATAAAAAGAGGAGAAGAGATGCACAGAGAAGGCCATGTAAAGACGGAGGCAGAGTGGCACGAGGCATCTATAAGCCAAGGAATGCAAGGTTGCCAGCACACACCAGAAGCTAGAAGAGGCCAGGAAGGAGTCTCCCTTGCAGGTGTCAGAGGGAACATGGCCCTGCAGACACCGTGGTTTCAGAATTCTAGCCTCCAGAACTGGAAGGCAGTAAGTGTCTGCTGTTGTAAGCCACCAGTCTGAGGTCCTTGCTAGGCCACCTTAGGGAACTAACACAGACAGCTTTACTGAAGCATGTGGCCCATGCTGGCTTTTCCTCTGGGGATAGTTTCTCCACAGTGAGATTATAGGTGACTGTGTCAAGGAGCTGGGTTGCTGTACTAGCAAGATCACAGAAATATCAGGCAACATTCCCAGAGGCCCTGGAGAGCCCAGAGGAAGTGCTGAGGTCGGAAAGCAGTGGACAGTAGGTCAGGGCTGTGGTGGGGAAACAGGCCTTGTTCAGGCGCCCTCCTCAAATTGCATCCTTTCCTTTTGCAGTCCGTGTGTGTGTGTGTGTGTGTGTGTGTGTGAGAGAGAGAGAGAGAGAGAGAGAGAGAGAGAGAGAGAGAGAGAGAG
>JAKSZT010054396.1:929989-1043184 GCA_026826555.1 Tolypeutes matacus
AGAGAGAGAGAGAGAGAGAGAGAGAGAGAGAGAGAGAGAGAGAGAGAAAGAGAGAGAGAGTAATGGGCTGGGGCAGAGTCAGCTGTTTTTCACCTTATATGTCTGTAATACCATTTGACTCTTAAACACATTATTTTGACCCAAATACAAATTAAACAGCAAAAGAACAAAAACCACAGATTTGATAGGTGAGAAATGCTCCATGGTTGTTTCGATTTGCATTCCTTTGATTTCTGGCAAGGATGTACATTTTTCAAATGTTTCTGCACCATCTGTATTTTCTCTAAATTGCTGGTGTTTACAGCCAGGGAACAATATAACGGTTGAGAGCCTGGCACCTGGAGGCAGGCAGATCTGCCTTGAAATCCTGGCTCTACTAGTTACTGTGACTTTATGCAAGTGATTTAATTTCTGTTTTTCTCACCTGTATACTGGAGAAAGTAATAGTGTAACTCATAGGGTTGTTCAAGGATTAGTTAGGTAATTTATGTGAAGTATCAGTCTTACAGTAAGCATGCAAATGTTAAGAAAAAAAGAAAAGTCAGAAACGAGGTATTTAGATTTCACCAGGAATAACCTTGTAACTGGGAGGTTGAGGGGTTTGCAGAAGGAGAGACAGAGTCGACTCAGAGCTCAACAGAGAGGATCGACTGCCCTCAGGACTGCCCACCAGACAGCCTGCCCCAAGGATGCCCCAGCACGCCATAGCCTTCCCAGAAGCCTCCAGTGCTGAACTCTCATCAAAGCTTGTCCGTCCAAGTCCTTTCCCTCAGGGCCCTACTTTTAAAAATTTCTGGTTATTGATTAAACAACTATTTATTGGGCATTTACTATGTGCCCAATACTTCTATAGGAGCTTTTATAGGTACTTTTATGGGGAGACAGCTGGGGACACAGCAGAGTCCCTGCCCCCAGTAAGCTGACTTTCTAGTGGGGAAGCAGAAGACAATAGGAGGGAAGCAGATGTGGCTCAAATGATTGAGCTCCCGCCTATCACACGGGAGGTCCCAGGTTTGGTTCCTGGTGCCTCCTAAAGAAAACGAGCAAGACAGCAAGCTGATGCGACAGGTTGGCCTGGCGAGTTGACACAACAGGATGATGCAACAAGAGACACATGGAGAAAAACATAATGAGAGACAGAACAAAGCAGGGAGTGGAGGTAGCTCAAGCGATTAGGCACCTCCCTCCCACATGGGAGGTCCCAGGTTCTGTCCCCAGTGATGCCTAAAAAAAAAATAAGACCAGCACACAACAAATGCAAACAACGAGAGGGTGGGGAGAAATAAATGAATAAAATACATCTTAAAAAAAAAAAAAAGAAGAAGAAGACAATAGGTATCAGAGAAAAGATGCTGAGTCCTGATCTGGTCCTTGAAGGGGATCAGCCTCCTCAGAGTTCTACTTTCCTCCTTCATGAGGAAAAAAACAATTAAAAGCGTGTGTGTGTGTGGGGGGGCGGATGTGGCTCAAATGGTTGGGCGTCTGTCTGCCATATGGAGGGACCTGGGTTCGATCCCCAGGACCTCCCGGTAAAATAAAAAAAAAATATAGAAGGCGCATGGGCTGCCAGGCTCTGTGTGCCGGTGAGCCGCCAGGCCCCGGGAGCCATGCAGCAAGATGATGACATAACAGCAGAGAGACGCAGGGGAGAGTCAAGACCAGATGCTCTGAAAGCTTCGAAAACCAGGAACCGAGGTGGTGCAGGCGGCAGAACACTTCTCTTCTACGTCGGAGGTCTCCAGGATCAAAGACTGGAGGAGAAGGATGAGAAGAGATGGCAGGAAACAGACACAGAGAATTGCCCAGTGAATGGACACAAAACAGCAAATGGGGAGGGGGGGTTAAAATGGATAAAGTAAATAAATAAATCTTTTTTTTTTTTCACAATTACTGATTTTTTTTTTTGAATAAATATATACATTTCTCAATTAAATGTAATGGATACATGTAAAATTTTGTTGTTTTGTTTTTTGTTTGTTTATTTGTTTTTTTTTTGTGTGCGTGAATTGAACAATATATTACACAATATATTTGGTTCATAGTAATGCATTCATACAGTATTTGTCCTTTTGTGTCTGGCTTGCTTCACTCAACATAATGTCCTCCAGATTCATCCATGTTGCCATATGCTTTATGACTTCATTTCTTCTTACAGCTGCATAATATTCCATCGTGTGAATAGACCACAGTTTGTTTATCCATTCATCTGTTGATGGACACCTGGGTTGTTTCCAACTTTTGGCAATGATGAATAATGTGGCTATGAACATCGGTGTGCAGATGTCTGTTGGTGTCACTGCTCTCAGTTCTTCTGGGTATATACCCAGTAGTGGTATTGCAGGGTCACGTGGCAATTCTATATTCAACTTCTTTAGGAACTGCCAAACAGTCCTCCATAGTGTTTGTACCATCCTGCATTCCCACCAACAGTGAAGAAGTGTTCCTATCTCTCCACATCCTCTCCAACACTTGTAGTTCTCTGTCTTTTTAATAGTGGCCATTCTTATAGGTGTGAAATGATATCTCATTGTAGTTTTGATTTGCATTTCCCTAATCATGAGTGATGTTGAGCATTTCTTCATGTGTTTTTTTGCCATTTGTATTTCTTCTTTGGAGAAATGTCTATTCAAGTCTTTGGCCCATTTTTTAATTGGGTCATTTGTCTTTTTAGTTGAGCTGTAACATCTCTTTATATATCCTGGATATTAAACCCTTATCAGATATGTGATTTCCAAATATTTTTTCCCATTGAGTCGGCTGCCTTTTCACCCTTCTGGCAAAGTCCTGTGAGGTGCAAAAGTGTTTAATTTTGAGGAGGTCCCATTTATCTACTTTTTCTTTTGTTGCACGTGCTTTGGGTGTGAAGTCCAAGAAACCACCACCTACTACAAGATCTTGAAGATGTTTCCCTACATTTTCTTCTAGTAGTTTTATGGTCCTGGTTTTTATATTTAGATCTTTGATCCATTTTGAATTGATTCTTGTATAGGGGGTGAGATAGGGGTCCTCTTTCATTCCTTTGGTTATAGATATCCAGTTCTCCCAACACCATTTGTTGAAGAGACTGTTTTTTCCCATCAGTGTGGGCTTGGTAGGTTTGTCAAAAACCAGTTGACTGTATAGGTGAGGGTTTATTTCTGGATTCTCAATTCTATTCCACTGATCGATATGTCTATCTTTATGCCAGTACCATGTTGTTTTGACCACTGTAGCTTTGTAATATGTTTCAAGGTCAGGCAGTGAAATTCCTCCCACATTGCTCTTCTTTTTTAGAATACTTTTGGCTATTCGGGTGCACTTACCCTTCCAGATGAATTTGGTAATTGCCTTCTCTAATTCTGTAAAGTAAGCTGTTTGGAATTTTGATTGGTATTGCATTGAATCTATAAATCAGTTTGGGCAAGATTGACATCTTCACGATATTTATTCTTCCAATCCATGAACACGGAATGTCTTTCCATTTGTTTAGGTCTTTTTAAATTTCTTTTAGCATTGTTTTGTAGTTTTCTGCATATAGGTCCTGTACTTCCTTGGTTAAATTAACTCCTATGTATTTGAGTCATTTTGTTGCTATTGAAAATGGAATTTTCTTCCTGATCTCCTCCTCAGATTGTTCAGTACTAGTGTACAAAAACATTACTGATTTTTGTGTGTTGATCTTATATCCTGCCACTTTGCTGAACTTATTTATTAGTTCAAGTAGCTTTGTCGTGGATACTTCAGGATTTTCTAAATACAGGATCATGTCATCCGCAAACAGTGAGAGTTTGACTTCCTCTTTTCCTATTTGGACGCCTTTAATTTTTTTGTCTTGTCTAATTGCCCTAGCTAGAACTTCTAGTATAATGTTGAATAACAATGGTGACAGTGGGCATCCTTGTTTTGTTCCTGATCTTAGGGGAAAAGCTTTCAACCTTTCCCCATTGAGTATGATGTTGGCTGTGGGTTTTTCATATATGCCTTTTATCATATTGAGGAATTTTCCTTTTATTCCTATTTTTTGAAGTATTTTTATCAAAAAAGGATGTTGGATTTTGTCGAATGCCTTTTCTGCATCTATTGAGATGATCATGTGTTTTTTTTCCTTCAACTTGTTAATGTGGTGTATTACATTGATTGATTTTCTTATGTTGAACCAGCCTTGCATACCAGGAATAAATCCCACTTGGTCGTGATGTATAAGTCTTTTGATATGCTGTTGCATTCGATTTGCAAGTATTTTGTTGAGAATTTTTGCATCTATGTTCATTAGAGAGATTGGTCTGTAATTTTCTTTTCTCGTGGAATCTTTATCTGGCTTTGGTACTCGGGTGATGTTGGCTTCATAAAATGTGTTGGGTAATTTTCCCTCCTCTTCAATTTTTTGGAAGAGTTTAAACAGGATTGGTGTTAATTCTTTTAGAAATGCTTGGTAGAACTCACCTGTGAAGCCATCTGGTCCTGGACTTTTCTTTGCAGGGAGATTTTTGATGACGGATTCAATCTCCTTAATTGTGATTGGTTTGTTAAGTTCTTGTATTTCTTGTTGTGTCAGTGTAGGTTGGTTATGAGTTTCTAGAAGTTCGTCCATTTCATCCAGGTTGTCTAGTTTGTTGGCATATAGTTTCTCATAATATCCTCTTATGATTCTTTTTATTTCTGTGAGGTCATTTGTAATTTCCCCCCTTTCATTTCTGATTGTATTTATTTGCATCTTCTCTCTTTTTTTCTTTGTTAGTCTAGCGAGGGGTTTGTCAATCTTATTGATCTTCTCAAAGAACCAGCTTTTGGTTTTGTTGATTTTCTCTATTGCTTTTTTGTTCTCATTTTCATTTATTTCTGCTCTAATCTTTATTATTTCTTTCCTTCTTTTTGCTTTGGGATTGGTTTGCTGTTCTTTCTCTAGTTTCTCAAGTTGTTCAGTTAAATCTTTGAGTTTAGCTCTTTCTTGTTTCTTAATATAGGCATTTAGGGCTATAAATTTCCCTCTCAAGACTGCCTTTGCTGTATCCCATAAGTTTTGATATGTTGTGTTCTCATTTCCATTTGTCTCAATATATTTACTGATTTCACTTGCAATTTCTTCTTTGACCCACTGAATATTTAGGAGTGTGTTGTTCAGTCTTCACACATTTGCAAATTTCCTTTTTTCCTGTCTGTTATTGATTTCTAGTTTCATTCCATTATGATCTGAGAAGGTGCTTTGTATAATTTCAATCTTTTTATATTTATTGAGAGCTGTATTGTGACCTAACATGTGGTCTATCCTGGAGAAAGATCCATGGGCACTTGAGAAGAATGTATAATCTGCTGAGTTTGGATGCAGTGTTCTGTATATGTCTGTTAGGTCTAACTTGTTTATCATATTGTTCAAGTTCTCTGTTTCCTTGTTCCTTGTTGATCTTCTGTCTAGTTGTTCTATCTAATGATGTGAGAAGGGTGTTGAAGTCCCCGACGATTATTGTAGAGATGTCTATTTCTCCCTTCACTTTTGCCAGAGTTTGTCTCATATATTTTGGGGCACCCTGGTTAGGTGCATAGATATTTATGACTGTTATATCTTCCTGGAGGATCATCCCTTTTATTAATATATAATGGCCTTCCGCATCTCTTATCACTTTTTTGCATTTGAAATCTGTTTTGTCTGATATTAGTATAGCTACCCCTGCTCTTTTCTGTTTACTATTCGCATGGAGTATCTTTTTCCAACCTTTTACTTTCAGCCGGCTTGTATACTTGTGTCTGAGTTGAGTTTCTTGTAAGCAGCATACGGATGTTTTTTTTATCCATTCTGTCAGCCTGTGTCTTTTGATTGGGGAATTTAATCCATTCACATTCAGTGATATTACTGAAAATGCACTATTTATTTCCTCCATTTTATTCTTTGGTTTTCATATGTCATCTTATTTTTGTCTCTCTTTTTACTCTTTTGGTTATCCTTTCTGCTTTTCTTTCTTCTATATTCTCCTCCAAGCCTCTCTCTCCTGTCTTTTTCTTTCAGGTTCTAAGGCTTCCTTTATTATTTCCTGGAAAGGTGGATTCTTTTTTGCAAACTCTCTTAGTTTCTGTTTGTTTGTGAATACTTTATATTCACCTTCATATTTGAAGGACAGTTTTGCTGGGTAAAGAATTCTCGGCTGGCAGTTTTTCTCTTTCAGTTTCCTAATTGTATCATACCACTGTCTTCTCGCCTCCATGGTTTCTGAAGAGAAATCTGCACAAAGTCTTACTGGACGTCCTTTGTACGTGATCGTTTGCTTCTCTCTTGCTGCTCTGAGCATTTTCTCTTTATCTTTTACATTTGACATTCTGAATAATATGTGTCTTGGCGTAGGTCTATTTGGATTTATTCTTATTGGGGTACGGTGTGCTTCTTGGACATGAAAGTTCATTTCTTTCGTGAGAGTTGGGAAATTTTCAGCTATTATTTCCTCAAATACTCTTTCTGCCCCTTTTCCTTTCTCTTCTCCTTCTGGAACTCCAATGACACGTATGTTGTTGCGTTTTGTGTTGTCATTCAACTCTCTGAGCCCCTGCTCAATTTTTTCCATTCTTTTCTCTCTCTGTTCTTTTCTCTCTTCAATTTTAGCTGCTCTGTCTTCAGTATCACTTATTCTTTCTTCTATCATTTCGAGTCTGCTGTTGTATGCTTCAAATGTATTTTTGACTTCACCTATTGTGTCTTTCATTCCCATGAACTCCGTTACTTTTCTGTTCAGGATTTCAAATTCTTCTTTACGTTCGTGCAATGACTTCTTGATGTCATTGATCTTTTTTTTTTTTTTTTAAAGATTTTATTTATTTATTCATTTATCCCCACCCCCCTTGCTGCTTGTGCTCGCTGGGTCAGCTAACCACGCTGTGCGGGAGGGCTTGCCTTCACCAGGAGGCCCCGGGAACCGAACCCCGGGCCTCCCATATGGTAAACGGGAGCCCTACTGATTGAGCCACAGCCGCTTCCCTGATCTCTTTAACTATATTCTCTTTCATCTCATTAATTTGATTTTGGAAATGTGTGCTCATCTCACTGATTAGTTCTCTCAAATTCTGCATCTCTTCTGGGACTTTGCTGTATTCCTTTTCTTGGGCCATGTCTTCTATTTTCTTAGTATGGTTCGTAATTTTTTGCTGGTGCTTAGGCATCTGGTTAGTTTGTATTTTACTTAGATGCTCTATCTCTTTCTCTCTTATGGGGTTTTAGTGGCAGGAGGCTGTGAGTTACCACCGCTCTTTGATTTTTGGCTCAACCTTGATGGTTAGGATTGTTCTGCTGGTTGCTCAAAACTGGGAACTGGACCCAGTAATTGGTTGTAGAGTCGTTTCCTAAGGCCTTGGGCAAGGAGGCTATAGAGGCCAGGAAAAGACTCTCTTACTTATTAATTTTCTTATGTGTACTTCCTTGGTCTGCCAGGAGATGGCGCTTGTTGGCTGCTCTCAATTCAATGCCTGGTCGGAGTGTATTTGTTGTGACACAGACCAGATCAATGTGATAGAGCTTCCTGTCTGGGGGCTAGGAGCCCTGTGATTCATACTTTCTGAGACAGTTCTCCAGACTTCTCTCGTAGCGCCCCCCTTTTCCCAGCTAGGAAATCTTTCCACTCCCTTCTGAATCCTCAACAAAAAGTCCCTGTTAGTAGAGGATGAGATTGGGAGGTTTGTATATCTTTAGCCCCTTGCAGGCTCCAAGGCAAACAATGGCGCAGCCCCACCCAGCCTGGAAGGGCTCTCGGGACAGGGCAGACCAAACCTGGGAGTCCAAAGCAGGGTCAGCCCCAGGCTCTCTCTCCCCTCTTTTGCAGCATCCTCAACAATTAGTCCAGGCTAGAAGAGAGGTAGGTTGCGAGGATCGGATTTCTCCAGTCCTTTCCGGGCTCCCAGGGCAAACCACCGTGTGGAAGGGTCCTTTCCAGGCTCCCAGGGCAAACTGCCATGTGGAAGGGTCCGTGGGGCTCTGCAGCCCAAATTTCAGGTCCGAACCTGAGTCAGCCTAAGGCTGTGTCCCTCTCTCTCCCCTTTCCAGGAGTGGCAGATCCCTGATGCCCCCTTTGTCTGTGGTCGCAGGCCCAGGGGCCCGAGAATTCTGAAGAGTGTGGGGTAGGGTGCCGGCAGCAGCAGAAGCTGCTACTTGCAACTCACAGTTCTGTAGTCGCGATTTCCCTCTTCTGTCCCTCTCTCCTCTGGGTGGTGTGCAGCCTTCACCTGCTGACCTAGACCCTAGAAGATCTTTTTTGGGGCTGTTTCAGCTTGTCCTCTAGCTATTTTTCTGGAGAAGAGATTCCCGTGTCTTACTAGACCGCCATCTTCCCGGAAGTCTCAATAAATAAATCTTAAAAAAAAAAAAAAGTGTGTGTGTGTGTGGTGGTGGTGATGTGGATCATAAAAAATATATATATACTGTAGTGGTTTTAATATATACACACAAATTCTTTGCTACTCCTCACTTCAAGAGGTGGAGCTGAATTCCTCTTCCCTTGAGTGTTGGCTGGATTTAGTGACTAGCTTCTAACTAGTAGAATTCCTAGTTACTGGAAGGAAGAGTGACAAGTATGTCACTATCTAGACTTTGACACCAGAGACATCACGGCTTCCTCCTGCTCTCTCTCTTGGATCACTACCTCTGGGGGAAGCCATCTAACACTGTGAGAGCACTAAAGCAGCCCTATGCAGCAGTCCATGTGTTGAGGATCTGAGGGCTCCCACCGACAGACATGTGAGGGCACCATCTTGGAAGTGGGACTTCCGGTCTCAGTCAGAACTTGAGATGAGGGCAGCCCTGGCCAGTTGCTTGATGGCAGCCTCTGAATAGACAAGCCAGGACATCCCAGCTAAGCTGCTCTGGAGTTCCTGATCCACAGTAACTGTGAGATAATAGATGTTTGTTGTTTTAAGCTACTAAGTTTTGGGGTAGTTTGCATTAGATGACTAATACACATATTGATGAGTTTTATTTATTTATTTATTTATTATTATTATTTTTAAAGATTTTATTTATTTATTCATTTATCCCCCCCTTGCTGCTTGTGCTTGCTGGGTCAGCCAACCACGCCGTGCGGGCGGGCTTGCCCTCACCAGGAGGCCCCGGGAACCGAACCTGGGGCCTCCCATATGGTAAACGGGAGCCCCACTGATTGAGCCACAGCCGCTTCCCTTGATGAGTTTTAGTGACTTAATAAATAACATTCCTTTTTCCTTCCTGGGGTCAGGATATACTGGGAAATCAAGATGCAGAATCTTGCTTGCTTCAAGGATAGAGATAGAAAGCCTTGTTTCAAAGTGTGGTCTGGGGACCAGCAGCACTAGGGCTGTTAGAAATTGGACATCTTAGCCCCATTCTGGACCTGTGGAATCAAAATCTTCATTTAACAAGATCCCCAGGGGATTTCTATGCACATTATGGTTAGAGAGGCATCTAAAATTCGGCTTTTACTAGCTAAGCTAATTCAAGAACAAGGCTTTAGGTCTGCAGCCAAAAGGGCTTGTAATACCCTCCACACTACCCCCACCCTTTGCCCCAGGCTGACCAAGGGAAAGTTTGGATCTGTACAGCCGATTTACTTACCCAAGACCCCTACCTCACATTGGGTGTAGAGGGGACAAGGGTTGAATAGCCAGTGTTTATTGGCTTTAATAAATGAGCTGAAACAGGGGTCAATGGATGTCACCCTCCAACCAGGCAAAGAAAGACCAGAGCACTCTTCTAGTGGGTGTTCCTCCACAGAGGAGCATGCGGTGAGGGGGCTGGAGACCCCACAGTACATACCACAGACGTGTTTTTTAACTTAAGTACTGTATACTCATTTTTTAATCCTGTGATGTAGGGCTAAGGTCATTAAGAATTTATTAATTGGAGTTTTGGGTCGTTTTTCTTATATAAACTATACTCACAGTGGATCACCTAGGATTTCATTTCCTGTTTTTGTTTTTTTAGTGGCATGAAAAATATAAATCTGCTTGGGGAGCAATCTGTGTGCAAAATTATCATTGATGTCTATGGTTTTTCTTTCTGTCTTTCATAGTTAACTGCCCGCTAAATCTAAGCAATTGTTTTTAGCACTTTACTTTTATAAAATCTTTCCAAAATACTCAATTTAGTTTTCCTAGAAACAGTAACTCAATTTTTACTCCTATTTGGATTTATATATTTAAATTTCATAATTAAAATAACAGGAACAGCAGTATATACTGATTTGGGGACAAATCCAGGTAGCTCATGGGAAGCCTACAACTCAAGTAGTGGGAAGAGCAACGCTTGGCCCACTAGAGCAAAGTTTAATGTGCTCACCTGGGAAGCTGATTAACATGCAGATTCTGACTCAGCAGCTCTGGAGAGGGGTTGAGATGCTGCAGGTCTAACCCATTCTTAGGTGAGACCCATGCTGCTGGTCCACAAATCATACTTTGTGCAGGGAGAAAGAGTGTATTCTACTAGTAGCAAGAGGTCTGCATACTATAGGCATTAGTTAGTTTGTTTTACCAGGAGAATGGCAAGGTTACGGTTATCTGGATTGGTGGAGGTTTCTGGAGAGCTTTCACTGTTTTAGTTTACAAAGCATTTTCACATTTATCACTTCATCTTCACAGCATCATGGGGAATCGTTTTAAGCACCCCCCCCTTTTTTTTTTTTTTTTTTTTTTTTTTTTTTTTAACCAAGGATCGAAGTCTTAGAAGGATCAAGCAATTTGCCCAAGGGCGTGCAGCTAGTCCTGGGCAAAGCCGGGACTTGAACTTACCCACACCTGACTCCAGAGGTTGCCACGATCCCACCACTAGGTGTTTATGTTGAGACCATCTCTTAATCCTGAACCCAGACTGGGGTAGCAGCTGAGGTGAGCTAAGCCTGTGGGTCTTATCTTTAGGTATTGCCATTTGTGGCTCAAAAGGTTTGCAATCAAGCCTTTATGGGTTCCTGTACATACATCAGGTAATCTCTCAATTTCTTTGTTTATTTTTTTATTTTTCAAGACCTCCCTTCTGGATCTCTGACTCCTACTCCAATCTTCCTGGTGGCTCACTTGGCCTACTGAACAGTAACTCTTGTGATTCTGGAATTTCCCTTTATTATTATTCTGGAGATTCTCTTCATTTCATGTTTGTGTTGGATCACCTGTTTTTTTTTCAGGTTTTTCTCTTTCTTGGCTTTCTACTTCATTTTGGTGGACCACATCCTTCAGTAACTTCTTGAGGAAAAGCACATGTGTTTTAAGACCTTGCACATTTCAACACTTCTTTATTCTACCCATAATTGATCGAGAGTCTGGGAATTTAATTCTAGATTGGAAACCATTTTTTTCCCTCAGAATTTTGAAGGCATTGCTCTGTTGGCTTTTAGCTTGCAGTGAGTGCTGGGGCAGAGAATTCTGGTGCCACTCCAATTACAGAGTCTTTGTGGCCAAGTTTTTTTTCTTCTTCTCTGGAAACTCATGCAATTTTCTTTAGTACCCAAGAGTTCTTGTACATCAAGATGCTGTGCCTTCTACCTTGTGAATGTAATTATCAGCAGTGAATTATATATTTGAATGTGGTTAAAAGGGGGAAATTTTAGGTTGTATATATTACTTGAATGAAAATGAAAACAACAACATAGGACTGCATATCACAAAGACCGAACCCTAATGTAAACTATGGACTATATTAATTGTACAATTATAAAAAATACTCTTTCATCAATTGTAACAAATGTATCACACTAATGCGAGGTGTTCATAATTGGGTGGTATATGGAAACTCCATATTTTATGCATGACTTTTCTGTAAACCTACAACATCTCTAATCTGAAAAAAAAAAAGAAGTGTTGTGCCTTGGTGTGGGTGTTTTTTCATCCATTGAGCTGGATGCCAGTGAACCCTTTCAATGTAGAAACTCACGTGCTTCAGTTCGGAGAAAGAGTCTTGTATTATTTATTTGATAATCTCCCCTCTGTTTTCTCTGATTTTTGGATGTTAGATTTATGGAATTTTATGATATGGAAAAAGTTCTGCTTTTCATATAGGCAAATCTATTAACCTTTTCCCTACAGATTTTGTTGTTCATTTCCTAACCCCCAGATTATATAACCAACTCCATATTTAATATTGACCATAGCAATTTCCTGATAAGGTTCATGCTGGTTTTACTCATTTAAGCTCCTCTGTAGGCAGCACAAGTGAGTATGTGTTGAATAAAAAAAAAGGAGTAAAATGATTTATTGATTTAAAAAATGAAAAAGAAAAACTACCCATATAATTTCATTTTACCCAGCATCTTATTATCAGCAAGGATTCTGATTTTTAAATGTTGTTTAAATTATGAAAGTTAATAAAATACATGGGAAAATGTTAAGGGATAAATAATGAGCCTGAAGAGCCACTAAGAACGTAATAAATACAATAGGCAATGAAAAAGCTTTCAAATCATTTCCAGACACAAGAAACACATTGTTGAAACAATGACAAGAAAAAGAAGGAAAATTCAGCTTTAAAAAGGAGGCGGCAGCGGGGAGGAAACAGCCAAGGCAATAACCAGGCTGAGTCAGGGACAGTAAGAGGCCTAAAGGTGGTTAGGATTGTGCCAGGATAAGGCTGGGTCAGTCCACAGCGACTGTACCAGTCTACATTCCCACAAACAGTGAATAAGCATTCTTATCTCCCCACATGCTCTCCAACACTTGTAGTTTTCTGTCTTTTTAATAGTGGCCATACTAGTAGATATGAAATGATATCTCATTGTAGCTTTGATTTACATTTCCCTAATAGCCAGTGATGTTGAACATTTTTGCATGTTCTTTGCCATTTGTATTTCTCTGTTAGAAAAATGTCTATTCAGGTCTTTTGCCCATTTTTAATCAGGTCATTTGTCTTTTGATTGTTGAGTTGTAACATTTCTTTATATATCATGGATATTAGACCCCTGTCAGATGTGTGATTTCCAAATATTTTCTCCCATTGAGTAGGCTGCTTTTTTACCTTCTTCACAAAATCCTTTGAGGTGCAAGAGTGTTTAAGATTTTAAGGAGGTCCCATTTAGTTTTTCTTTTGTTGCTCATGCTTTGGGTGCTTGTAGATGTTACCTTACATCATCTTCTAGATTTATAGAACTGGCTTTTATGTTTAGGTCTTTGATCCATTTTGAGTTGATTCTTGAATAGGGAGTGAGATAAGGGTCTTCTGTCATTCTTTTGGTTATGGATATCCAGTTCTCCCAGCACCATTTGTTGAAGAGTCTGTTCTGTTCCAGAAAGATAGACTTGGTAAGCTTACCAAAAATCAATTGACCGTAGAGGTGAGAGTCTATTTCTGAACTCTCAATTCTATTCCACTGATCAATGTATCTATCTTTATGCCAATGCCATGCTGTTTTTTTTTTTTTTTAAGATTTTATTTTTTTATTCATTTATCCCCCCCTTGCTGCTTGTGCTCGCTGGGTCAGCTAACCACGCCGTGTGGGTGGGCTTGCCTTCACCAGGAGGCCCCGGGAACCGAACCCGGGGCCTCCCATATGGTAAACAGGAGCCCTACTGATTGAGCCACAGCCGCTTCCCATGCCATGCTGTTTTGACCACTGTAGTTTTATAATACACTTCAAGGTTAGGAAGCATGAGTCCTGCGACTTTGCTCTTCTTTTTAAGGATGTTTTTGACTATTAAGGGCCCCTTTCCCTTCCAAATAAATTTGGTAATGACTTTTTTATTTCTGTAAAGTAGACTGTTGGAATTTGGTTGGTATTGCGTTTAATCTATAAATCAGTTTGGGTAGAACTGACATGGAGTGTCCTTCCATTTGTTTAGGTCTCCTTTGATTTCTTTTAGCAGTGTTTTGTAGTTTTCTGAATACAGATACTTTATATTCCTGGTTAAATTAATATTTGAGTCTTTTTGTTGCTATTATAAATGGATTTCTTTCTTGATTTCCTCCTCAGCTTGCTCATTAGTAGTGTACAGAAATGCTACTGATTACTGTGTGTTGATCTTGTATCCTGCTACTTTGCTAAACTCATTTACTAGCTCTAATAGCTTTGTTGTATGTATTTTGGGATTTTCTAAATATAGGATCATGTCACAAATAGTGAAAGTTTTACTTCCTTTTTTCCAATTTGGGTGCCTTTTATTTATTTTTTCTTGCCTAATTGCTCTAGCTAGAACTTCTAGCACAATATTGAATAACAGTGGTGTCAGTGGGCATCCTTATCTTGTTCCTGATCTTAGAGGGAAAGCTTTCAAGCTCTCCCTGTTGAGTTGGCTATGGGATTTTCATATATCCCTTTATTATGTTGAGGAACTTTTCTTTTAAACCTACATTTTGAAGTGTTTTTTTCAAAAAAGGATGCTGGATTTTGTCAAATGCCTTTTCTGCATCAATCAGGATGATCATGTGGTTTTTCTTTGATTTGTTAAATGTGGTGTATTATGTTAACTGATTTTCTTATGTTGAACCACCCTTGCATACCAGGAATAAAATGCATTTGATCATGATGTATAATAGTTTTTATGTGCTGTTGGATTCGATTTGCAAGCATTTTGTTGAGAATTTGTACATCTATGTTCTTTAGAGAGATTGGTCTGCAATTTTCTTTTCTTGTAATGTCTTTATCTGGTTTTGGTATTAGGGTAATATTGGCTTCATAAAATGTGTCAGGTAATTATCCCTCCTCTTCAATTTTTTGGAAGAGTTTAAACAGGATTGGTGTTAATTCTTCTCGAAATGTTTGGTAGAATTCACCTGTGAATCCATCTGGCTCTGGACTTTTCTTTGTTGGAAGATTTTTTTTTAAAGATTTATTTATTTACTTTTATCCATTTTTACCGCTCCCCCACCCCCCCGCCGCCCCTGCTTTTGCTGTTTTTGTGTCCATTCACTGGGCAACTCTCTGTGTCTGTTTTCTGCTTCTCTTCTCCTCCTTCTCCTGTCTTCACCGGGATTCAATCCTGGGAACCTCTGATATGGGAGAGAGGCATCCTACTGCCTGTGCCACCTTAGTTCCTGGTTTTTTGGCGTGTGTCATCTTGGCTCTCCCTTGTGTCACTCTCCTGTTATGTCATCATTTTGCTGCATGGCCCAGTGGGGCCTGATGGCACACCCACTTGCGGGGCCTGATGGTGCACCTGTGCATGGGGCCTGGCATCCTGCACACCTTCTATATTTTTCTTTATTTTTACCGGAAGTTCCTGGGGATTGAACCTAGGTTCCTACATATGGGAGACAGATGCCCAACCATTTGAGCCACATCTGCCCCTGTTGGAAGATTTTTGATGACTGATTCAATCTCTTTGCTTATGATTGGTCTGTTGAGGTCTTCTACTTCTTCTAGGTTCAATGTAGGTTGTTCATATGTTTCTATGAATTTGTCCATTTCATCTAGGTTTTCTAATTTGTTGTCATACAGTTGTTCATAGTATCCTCTTATGATACATTTTAGTTTTATGGGGTCAGTCATAATGTCCCCCTTTCATTCCTGATTTTATTTATTTGCATCCTCTCTCTTTTTTTTTTCATTTTTAATCTTGCTAAGGGTTTATCGATTTTATTAATTTTCTCAAAGAACAACCTTTTGGTTTTGTGGATTTTCTATATTGCTTTTTGTTCTCAATTTCATTTATTTCTGTTCTAATCTTTATTATTTCTTTCCTTCTGCTTGCTTTGGGATTGGTCTGCTGTTCTTTTTCTAGTTCTTCCAGGTGTTCAGTTAGGTCTTTGAGTTCAGCTCTTTCTTCTTTTTTAATATAGGCATTTAGGGCTATAAATTTCTCTCTCAGTACTGCCTTAACTGTATCCCATAAGTTTTGATAAGTTGTGTTCTCATTTTCATTCATCTTCAAGATCTCTACTAATTTCTCTTGCAATTTCTTCTTTGACCCACTGACTGTTTAGGAGTGTGCTGTTTAACCTCCATATATTTGCAAAATTTCCCCATTCCTGCCAATTATTTATTTCCAGTTTCATTCCATTATGATCTGAGAAGGTGCTTTGTAAAATTTCAGTATTCTTAAATTTATTGAGAGCTATGTTGTGGCCCAAAATGTGGTGTATCCTGAGAAAGATCCACGAGCACTTGAGAAGAATGTATAACCTGCTGATCTGGGGTGCAATGTTCTGTATATGTCTGTCAGGTTCAGCTCGTTTATCATATTGTTCAAGTTCTCTGTTTCCTTGTTGATCCTCTGTCTAGTTGTTCTGTCTATAGATGTGAGTGGCATGTTGAAGTCTCCAACTATTATTGTAAAGACATCTGTTTCTCCCTTCTGTTTTTCCAGAGTTTGCCTCATGTATTTTGGTGCACCCTTGTTAGGTGCATAGATATTTATGACTGTTATTACTTCCTGGTGGATTGTCTCTTTTATTAATATATAATGGCCTTCTGCATTTCTTATCACTTTTTTGCATTTAAAGTCTGTTTTATCTGACACCAGTATAGCTACCCCTGCTCTCTTTTGGTTACTATTTATGTGAAATATCTTTTTCCAACCTTTCACTTTCAGTCCACTTGCATCCTTGGGTCTAAGTTGAGTTACCTGCAGATAGCATATAGATGGCTCATGTTTTCTTTCTTTTTTTTTTTTTTTTTAAGACTTATTTTATTTATTTACTCCCCCACCATCACCCTTGTTGTTTGCGCTCACTGTCTGCTCTCTGTGTCCATTTGCTTTGTGCTCTCTGTGTCTGCTCATCTTCCCTTTAGGAGGCACAGGGAACCGAACCTGGGACCTCCCATGTGGGAGGGAGGTACTCAATCACTCGAGCCACCTCCACTCCCTGCTCTGTTGTCTCTCTCATTGTGTTTCCTCTTTTGTGTCTCCTTATTGCATCATCTTGTTGCATCAGCTTGCCGTGCCAACTTGCTGTCTGGCTTGTCTTCTCCAGGAGGCATTGGGAACCAAACCCGGGACCTCTCATGTGGTAGGCGGGAGCTCAATTGCTTGAGCCACATCTGCTTCCTGGTTCATGTTTTCTTATCCTTTCTGTCAGCTTATGTCTTTTGATTGGAGAGTTTAATCCATTAACATTCAATGTTATTACTGTAAAGGCATTACTTACTTTAGCCATTTTATCCTTTGGCTTTCATATGTCATATCTTATTTTTTTAATCTATCTTTTTACCTTTTGGTTGCCCTTTCTGATAGTCTTCACTTCTACACTCTCCTACAAGCCTCTCTCTCTTCTCTTTTCTGATTGCCTTTAGTGTTTCCCGCAGAACTGGATTCTTGTTTACAAGCTCTCTTAGTTTCTGTTTATCTGTGAATATTTAAAACTCACTGTCATATATGATGGACAGTTTTGCTGGATAAAGAATTCTTGGTTGGGAGTTTTTCTCTTTCAGTACCGTAATTATATCATACCACTGCCTGCTCACTTCCATGGTTTCTGAAGAGAAATCTACACTAAGTCTTATTGGACATCCCTTGTATGTTATGTTTCACATTTCCCTTGCTGCTTTCAGAATTTTCTCTTTATCTTTGGCTTTTGTCATTCTGCATATTGTGTGTCTTGGGGTAGGTCTATTTGGATTTATTCCAATTGGAGTACACTGTGCTTCCCAGACACGTATATTCATGTCTTTCATGAGAGCTGGGAAATTTTTGACCATTATTCTTACTTAACTTTGGCCATTATTATACTTTCTGCTCCATTTCCCTTCTCATCTCCTTCTGGAACTCCCATTACATGTATATTGGTGCACTGCACTTCATGTTATCATTCAACTCCCTGAGCCCCTGCTCAATATTTTCCATTCGTTTCTCTCTGTTCTTTTCTCTTCAATTTCAGTTGGTCTTTCCTCTACATCACTGATTCTTTCTTCCATGATTTCAAATCTGCTGTTGTGTGCCTCTATTGTATTTTTAATCTCACTTATTGTGTCTTTCATTCCTATAAGCTCTGTTATTTTTTTTATCCAAGATTTCAAATATTTCTTTATGCTCACTCAATTTCTTTCTAATGTGTTTTATTTCTTTAGCCATGTTGTCCTTCAAATATGTGATTTGATTTAGGAGATTGTACGAACCTCATTGATTAGCTGTTTCAAGTCCCGTTGTCTTGTCTGAAGCTTTCCTTTGTTCCTTTGCCCGAGTCATATCTTCCTTTTTCTTTGTATAGCTTGTAAATTTATTCTGATGTCTAGGAATATGATTATGATGCTGAGTTTACTTTGATGCTAAGTTTCTCTCTCTTGCCTAGGGATTTACTGTTAAGTATCTGTGTGCTACCACTGTTCTTTGACTCTTGGTTCAACTTGTTCTAGATATTTAGGATTGTCCCTGTTTAACTGCTCAAACCAGGGCTAAGGACACAGTTTCCAAGGGCCTTGGAGAGGGTGTCAGTAAAGGCACCTGCTTGCCTCTTTTATTTATTTCTCTCTTTTCATGCACTTTTATAGTCTGACCAGCAGATGGCACTCTTTGGTAGCCCTCTCAGCTCAGACCCCAGGTGCTAGGGAGTAACTTCTCTGGTGGGTGGGGGAGTGAAGAAGCAATGTCCTCAGGGCTGGCCAAGCCTCACAAACAAACTTTCTCAGAGGCTGTTCTCCACCCTTGGCTGGCCACACCCTCCCTCCCTCTGCCTCCTCATTAACCAGCCTGGGTTAGTAGGGAGGGTATTTGAGAAGGCAAATTATCTTTCGCTTCCTGAGGGCTCTCAGTGTAAACTCAGTGCTGGCCTGGAAGTATGTGGCCCCTCTAATGCAGCACACCAAGTTTGCTGGCCAAAATAACAGAATTTGCTGTAGGCTGTGTCCCTTCCTCTCCCCTTTCATAGGGAAGAGGATCCCTGCAATCCCCTCAGTCTGCAGCCACTGCAGTCCACAGACTATTTGCTCTGCAGATGCGGGGATGGGCGCCCACTGCTGCCTTTGCAGCTCTACTCACTGGATTTTTCAGCTAGCTGAGACTCCTTTCCTTTGCCCTTTCTCTTCTGGGTAGTGTCTTGCCTTCCCCTGGTGTCCTGAGCCCCAGTGCAGCCCTTCAGTCTCCACCTGTCCTCTAGCTATTTTTTTCTGGGAGGGAAGTGAGCCCTCTGCCTCTCTAATCCTCCATCTTCCCAGAAGTCACTTAGTATGTGTTCTTAAATGAGGATTTCAGTGAATCTCCAGTGAAGGGCAAGTGACCCACTTCGCACACATCTAGCTGTCTCCTCTAAAAAGAGCCTTGAAGAAACAGATCCTCTGATAACAAGCCAAACTGGTCATCTGGTGGAGGCAGTGGTGTGTATGCTTAGGGATCCAGGAGATGGAATTAGGACAGTCCTGGCCTTGACATCTCCAAATGTGGGACCTTGGACAAGTTATGGAATCTCTCTGCGCCTCAGTTTCTCCATCCCTAACATGAGGATAGTAATAACATCTACTTCATGCTGGGAAGAAGATTGGTGACTTTGCACATAGAACCAGCACACAGGATACAAGTGCTCATTCAATATTGCAGTTTGCCACATTCTAGTCATTGTTCTCACTATCTCACTGCCTGCTGGAGTGGCAGTGGAAGCCAATCTTGGGTCCTTCTCCTGTAAGCTGACTGATGGCTCTGAAATCTTGATATAGTTAATCGATATGAACTCTTTCTGTGTAGTTCTCCCTCATGACATGGGGGCAGGCAGCCTCACCAAGCTGCAGAGGCAGCTATGGCAGTGGGGTTGGCAGGCAAAGGCTGTGGTGCTCCAGAGACTGGGGCTAGATTGAGAACATCTGCGTTTCCAGGGCTTCCAGAACAATGGCTAATCAGGCCTATGGTGGCAGCTGAGCATCCCCTTCCCATTCAATCATGTTGTGCATTTCCAAGGCCAGCTCTAGCCCAATCCTGTCCCACTGGGGGGGGTTTTTTTTTTTTTTTTTTTTTTTTTTGCATCCGTGTTTAGCAATCTGTACCCTAAACTAGCATTCCAAACTATTTTGCAATTCTTGCAAATTTGGGGGGTGGAAGGGACCTGCCAAAAAGAATGGCTTTAATTTGGTAATACCTATCTATCCAAGATACATATGCACGTGTCCTTGACAGTATCCCAGTTGGAGGACTGCTCCTACAAATAAATATACTCACACATGTGCACAAAGGATAGTCATAGCAAGAAACTGGAAACAAATACCCATCAGTAGGTGACTGGGGTTATGGTGTATACACATAATGGAATATCAATCATTCAACATTTAAGTGAATATCGAAGATAGCTATTGAGCACCTACTATATGCCAGGCATTGTTGTGATTGCTAATGATACATCACCGAGCAAAACAAAGATTCCCTGCCTTCACAGAGCTCACATTTCTGATTTATGTGCCCCATGCTATGAAGTTGTTATGGAGCCATCTCCAAGGTATATTGTTAATTGAAAAATGACAGGTATAGAACAAAGTGTATATGTGCTTTTATTTGTGTAAAATATAACTTTATGTTTGCACAGAAATTTTCTGGAAGGATGCATGAGAAACTGAAAGGGTAATGCCTTTGGAAAGGAACACTGAGGGGTCCAGGGATCAGGTTTGGGAGGGAGGAGTTACTTTTCACTCTTTGTAATGTTTGCATTTCTACCCTGTGCTTGTCTTACCTAAATACAAAAATAAAACAAAATACCAGGGAAGTGGATGTGGCTTAAGTGACTGAGCTCCCACCTACTACATGGGAGGTTCAGGTTCAGTTCCCGGTGCCTCCTAAAGAAGACAGTGAGCTGGTGCGACAGGTGGGCATGGCAAGCTGACACAACAACACAATGCAACAAGAGGCACAAGAAGGAAAAACATAATCAGAGACACAACAAAAGCAGGGAGCAGAGGTTCCTGGTGCCTCCTAAAAAAGAAGACAGTGAGCTGACATGATGGGCAGGTGCAGCGAGTTGGTGTAACAACGTGACGCAACAAGAGACACAGGGAAGAAAGACATAATGACAGACACAACAAAGCAGGGAGCGGAGGTGGCTCAAGTGATTAGACGCCTCCCTTCCACAACCAAGGTCCTGGGTTTGACTCCTGGTGTCTCCTAAAGAAACGAGGAAGACAGACAGACAAAGCAAGTGCAAAACAACAAGAGGGTGGGGAGAAATAAACAAATAAAATAAATCTTAAAAAAAAAAATACCAAAGCATAAGGCCTTTTACTCTGCCAAGTGCCTTCAATCCCTTTCTTTAATCCTCTAGACCAAGGATTATCAACCTTGCCAATATTGACATTTGGGGCTGGACAATTCTTTGTTGTGGAGGTCTGTCCTGGGCATTGTATGATGTTGAGCACCATTCCTGGCTTTATAACTCATGAGATGCTAGTAGCATCCTCCTCCTAGTGTGAAAACCAAAAATGTCTAAATTCCTGGGGGCAAAACTGCCCTTGGTTGAGAATGACTGTTCTAGGTAACCTGTGAAACAGTGGAGTGGAACTCACCACCTCATTAGATGGATAAGAAAGTTGAAGCCCAAAGAAGTTTTATTTTATTTTATTTTATTTTATTTTAAAATGTGTGGGACAGGTGGTTGGTGGTGCAGGATTGACAGGTGGTTAGATTAGGAAGGGCATGTTAGAATACCCAGGATACTGGGGGGAGAGATGGGAGCAGGACTAGGTGCCTAATAGAGGAGGGTAATCAGTGTGTCAAGACCTCTTGTTGCATTAACTATGAATCTTGTCATCCAATGAGTCATGACAGGGGAGTGTCATGTGCCCCAGGGGGATGGGGAGGAAGGAACAGAAAAGATCAAACAAGGGGTATTTAGTGGTCAGGGGAAATGTTTTTCATTCCCTTACAGTAATGGACACAGGACATGGTAAATATCATAAAAAATTATTAAACTGTACCATCTAAATTGTAAACTACGCTGTAAACCATTGACAATGTTTAGTAGCTATGTTTCACTATCTGTATAACGATTATAACAATGCTACCATCCACCAAAAAAAGGTTTTAATATGGGGTGAGGAAAAGGGAAGGAGGTTGGGTATATGAGAGTCTCTAGTATTCCGTGTGTGACTTTGCTGTGACCTAAAACTTTTTTGAAAATTAAATGAAAATTTGGGAGACACTGGGGAGTGAGAGGGGGAAGGTGCCACGGTACAGACTGGACACCCAATAATGCAGTGATAAAAGGAAAAATAATAATAATAATTAATTTTTATTTTTTATTTAAAATTTTTTTTTTGTTTTTTCCCATTTTTTGAATGTCCCAATCTTTTAATTTTATTTTAATTTTAGTTTTTTTTTTTTCTGAGTTTCCATGTATTTTATCTCTTACATTTAAGCTTATCATTATTATTTCATTTTCCTATTAATTGTATTTGGCTATTATATGGGCTTCATCTTCAAGGAAGGTTTAGATCACAGAAGGGTTACAACGGGGGCAGTAGAGGATCATTGGTGGGGGGTGTCTGGGATGGGGGTTTCATGAGAGGAAGTTCACCTGAATATACATGAAAGATATATAAAAATGTTCAAATGATCAAGGGGTGGGGCATGGTCACAGTAGGTAGAAAATCACTCAATAAATGAGGGAATACTGAATTCCCAGCCTGGAGAGCTCTGCCATATTCTCCAAGGGAGCACCAATAGTCCCCAGAGTGCAGGGGCAGTGTCTGGCAAAGGAGGATGGTCCACTGATGGGTTCTTGTTATTGATGACTAGCCTTACATGTCTTTGCTCTTGTAATTGAAACTTAGCCTACTGTTATGGGGTGCCTAAGGGTTGCCACCTGAGAACCTCCTTATTGCTCAAATGTGGCCTCTCTCTAAGCCAAACTCAGCATATGAATGCATTACCTTCCCCCATAGCATGGGACATGACTCCCAGGGATGAGCCTCCCTGGCAATGAGGGATTAATACCAAGTGCCAACTGGCAATATGACTGGAAAAAGACCTTGAATAAAAGGGGGAAAAGGTGAAGACAAATGAGTTCATGTGGCTAAGAGACTTCAAAGAGAGTCAGGAGGTCATCCCAGAGGTAACGCTTAGGCACACCTCAGTAGGATCTCATAGAACACCAAAGTGGATATCACCCCACACAGAGTGACAGAGTTGGACTCAAATAAGTCCTCCCTGCACATGGTCCATCAGTCCCTTCTATTCACACCTATACGTGAGGCTGGAGTTTGTAGGTGTACTTCCAGAGACTGGAGCCTTTGGCCTGCCCATGTGCCAGCTGTGCCTGGAATCTCGATGGAGCTGCAACTCCTATTCTACAGCTCAATGGACTCACCCAAGTCACCTGGTGAGGAGATGATGATGGACAACGGCCATGCCAGGGAATGGAGAGAGCCTGCAGCTGCAGGCAGGATAATCCCATCCATCGTAGCCATGGGATATGGGCCCCCTCTCACTTGGAGGTAGAGTGTACATCACCATCCCAAACTCCTCAGGATTGGGGGAAGAGCTATGGACTAGAGTGGACTTAATGGTATTCTGTTGTAGACATTGTGATTCAAGCAATGGAAGAAATTATAACAGTGAGGTGGAGCTAGTGGCCACTGGATGCTTTTGGGGTAGGGAAGGGAAAAGCAGTTGTAATACAGGTGCTTTTTCAGGACTTGGGAATTATCCTGAGTGACATTACAACAACAGATATAGGCCATTTTATATCAGCATATACCATGCAGAACTGTGTGGGAGAGAGTGTGGTCTACAATGTGAACTATGGTCTGTGCTTAGTGGCAAAGCCCCAGGATGTGTATATCCATTGCAGGTGATGTGCCACACTAATGAAAGATGTTTATGTGGGATATTATGGGAGGTGTGAGAGGTGTGGAACATGGGAATCCCTGTAATTTTTGTGTAACATTTAGGTAATCTAAGCATCTTTTAAAATATATATTTAAAAAAAAGCGTAAAAAAAATGTGTGCCTCATTTTAATTCTTAAAAAGATTTATTTATTTACCCCCCCCACATTGTTTGTGCTCTCTGCTCTCTTGTGTCTGTTCGTTGTGTGCTCATCTTCTTTTTAGGAGGCACCAGGAACTGAACCCAGGACCTCCCACGTGGGAGGGAGGCCCCCAATGGCTTGAACCACTTCCACTCCCTGTGTGCCTCATTTTAATGGTTATCTATGCATTTGTAATTTAAAAATACACAGTGTTGCACTGTACTTTCCTACCTTTTAAGTGATACTGTCAATATATAAATGTATATATAGAAGAAGAACAGTTTCTTTTTAAAGTGTGATCAGTTTCTAGTAAGGTCTTGCTTGGCTATGTTAAATTTTACTAGTTGCTTTATAGAGCATAACAGTCATTTTAGGAATGAACAAAAACAATCTCTAACAAGACTTGAGAGGAAAACTTACTTATCAGATACTTGAAATTATGAGCAGTTTCAACAATTGTTGAAATATCAAATCTCTTAATTAGCTCAAAATGTACACTTTGTCACTTCCTTCCCCCCCAATTTGGAGTGTTCTGGTTTTAATTGTTGGATTTTTGCTCATGCCATGAGGGCAGGATTAAGCCTCATAATTCTTTTGTATTTCATGATTTCCAGTGTGGTTTCCCAAAGAAGTTTTAAATGAAGGAAACACAGAAAGGTCGGGCAGAGTAAAGACAAGGAAGGGACCAGGGACACGAATGGAAGCAGGTAGGGACTGCTCTCAGCCTTGGGATGTGAACACAAACTCCAGGGCCACATTTCAGTAAAGACTCTGATCTGTGTTTGGCCTTGGCAGCTTGCCAAGGGAGCAAGGGAGGCAGGTTGTGGGGCTAGTGTGTGTGTGGGGGGGCTGTGTCTTCCTCTGCCAGATCCTCCTATTCTCTGAGATTTACTGTGCCAGAGGCTGGAAGCACAAAGACAAATAAGACATGGCCTTAGCATCTTACAGTATGGTGGGGTTGACAGACCCAGAAACAGACCAGAGCAGCTGAGTGCAATTGGTGCCATGATAGGGGTGGTCAATGGTGCTCTGGGAACCCTGAGAAGGGAATCAGGGAAGATTTCTGGAGGAGGTGACATATAAGCTGAGCCTGAAAGGACAAGTCTCAGACCCATCTTTTCCTTTTCATCTTCACCTGCTTGGCTCCTTCTTGTCATTTTGGTCAAGAACTTAATTGTCCCCTCTTCAGGAAGGCTTTCCCTGACCACCCCATGGAATGTAGACCCCTCAGCCACTCCCAGTTTTATTTTCTTCCTAGCACCTCTCAGTAGCTGGTCTTGTTTATATATCTGTCTACTTGCTTATTGCCCATTGCCCTCCTCCAGAGTGTGAGCCCAAGAGAGCAGAGACCTTGTCCCTTTTGTTTGCTGCTGTGCCCTCAGAGCCCTGGCTGCACAGTGAACACCCAGTATTTGTTGAGTGAAGTGGGGATTTGCCAGGTGGACAAGGGCAGTGCTGGGGAGTGGGGAGGGGGAGAGCATCTCCAGAATGCATCACGGAGGTCAAAGCCAAAAAGGACTGAAAAGGACCCCATGGCTTTGGTGTGAAGGTGGGGGTGGAGGAGGGGAGACAGAAGGCAGATGTGGGTGGGGTGGAGTGGGGAGTGGCCTGAGGTACAAAAGGGAGGTGGGGAAATACAGATAATTCTCTGGATTAGTTTGACTGAGGAAGGGAGGAGAAATGTGGGGTGGGAACTAGAGGCAACACCCAGTCCATGGAGGAATATTATCAGTACTTTTAATAGGAGGGAGACAAGAATGTTTTCAGACTGAGGGTTAGGAGCCAGTGGAGACCAAGAAAAGAGGGAGACACATGGAGCAAGGTCCTTGGGGAAGCAGGAGGGAAGGGGACGCCAGAGCATTTGTCTCTGACTGCCAGAGTGTGCTTGCTCCACTGTGTCTAGAGGGAGGGAGAAGTGAGTGGGTGCCAGTTACAGATGTTCGTGGAGGCGGGATGGTGATGGTAGAAGCGATGGTCTGAATTGTCTGTCATTGGACAGCAAGCCTAGCTGCTTGCCGTGGTGGTTGATTAGGGGTCAGGGGTGGGCAACGAATGTAGCTAGGGAGGGAAGTAGGTGAGGCCAGAAGGAGCTGGTAGGTGGAGAGAAGAGGAATGTGACAAGGGACTGGAGGGAGAGCATATGGTATGATGCTGAGGACTCTGCAAGGATGGGAAGGGCAAAAGAGTCTGGTTTGAGAGTGGGGCATCTGATTTTCAGACTCCAGAGGTGGGGCAGTTCTGAGGGAACACAGGTGTGCTTGAAGTGGTGTGGAAGGTCTTTGGAGATGAGGTCAAGGAACTGAGTGGCCATGTGCTACAGAGGTCCTCCAGAAGGACAGCAGGGCTTGGGGTGGAGAGGGAGCTGGAAGTGAGACTCGGGTAAGGAAGAGACAGGAAAATGACCACAGCACAGAAGGGAAGGAGGTGTGTGGGCGTCAGAGGATAGGGGGCCTCTGGCCGAGGGGAGGAAGCAGAGGGGAACCGTCCTGAGGGACAAGAGAGGCTCCTCAGGGCACATCCAGGTTTAGCGAAAGCAGGAATGGAGGGCCATAGCCTTCCTTGAGGAGGCTCCCGGAGACTGGAAACCAGAGTCAGGGTTGAGGCCAGAGGAGGACAGATGGCTGAGGTTTGGGGCGGAGATTGGCCTGGGATGTGAAACTAGGGTTGGCCAGCCCCCAGGTCCCTGCAGAGAGTCTGTGGGCGCTGGCCTGGGCGAGGCCGCAGAGTTCCGGCCCTGTGGGCCCAACGCTACACTGAGCTCCATGCAAACAGCCACCTGGAAAGGAGTCGGGACAACCGCAGGACCCCAGTTCGGTGGGAAACGGCTCCCCACCCGGAGAAGGGTCCAGGTCTCTCTCCCGATCTAGCTTCGGAACAAAACCTACCTCCAGACCCCCAGGGCCTCTGCTACTCTGCTACGTGCCCCTGGGACCCTCCGGAGGCCTCCAGGGCCCTTTCCCTAGGAGGGGCCGGTCTGCTGGGCCACGGAGAGCACGCCGAGGGGCACTCCTCGAGCACAGTTCAGGGACAAGGCAGAAATTCCGGAAATTCCAGATTCTTTGGGGGGGCTGCCGAAGGTCCAGGGCGGGAGGGTCGAGCCCCGCTCCTCCACCAGGGGGCGCTCTCGGCCCGGCGGGCAGTCGGGTGTCGGTGTGACAGCGCGGTCCGCGCCCTGCCGGAGACCCAGCCCTGCGCACGGTGGGCGGCCCGCAGGACCCGCAGGGCCGGCGGGGCGGGGCGAGGCCGGGCTGGAGAGCTAGGGCCCGGCGGGGGCGGGGGAAGGAGCCCGAGGGGCGGGGCGGGGGCCCGCAGCGCATTCTCTCCCTCCCTCCCTCCCTCCCTCCCTCCCTCTCTTTCTTTCTCTCCTTCTCTCTCTCTTTTCTTTGCCTCCACAGCCGGCCGAGGGGGCGGGCCCTGCAGCCTTTGTTGCCCGCGAACCCAGCGCAGCCGCTGGGACGCCGGGCCGGAGTCCGGACCCGGACGCGGGGGAGTGCACGCGGGTCGGGCATGTCTTGAGCCGCACCCGGGACCCGACAGCGACCAGACGGGAGAAGAAAGTGCGCGCGTGGGGTCGCCCGGCGGCCGCCCGGCCCTGGCCATGCCCCCCGGCCGGAGTCCTCGCAGCCCGGCGTCGCGGCTGCGCCCCCTCCTCCTGCTCCTCTGCGCTCTGGCGCCCGGCGCTCGGGGACCCGCACCAGGTGGGTGGCCCCCTCCCTGACCGACGCGGCCCTGCCGCCGCTCCCCGTTCCCCCGGCCTCAGTTTAGCCCCTTCTCCTCTCACGCCTTCTCACCTCACGCTGGGTTTAGCCCCGGCTTTGCCTGGAGCTGGTTGCCCCTTCCCGGTTCCCTAAGTATTAGGGACAGGGGTGGGGTCGGGGAGGGAGACCGCGCCGCTGGGGAGCCTTCTCAGCCCCGGACTCCGCTATTGACCTTGCCTGTGGTCTTGAATAAGCCCCTTCCCCTCTTCAAGCTTCAGTTCTTCCACCTCAGGGGCCGTGATGAGCGCGGCTCTCACCCGGTATCGCTTGCCGAGATGCTGGACCGTGCGCGGCTTACACCAGAAGGATTCGGCTTCTTAATGTTCCTCATCCTCAGTGTGCCTTGTCTGAAAAGCGGGCGGGCGGCGAGGGCAGCAGGGCGCAGGTCTACGCGGGTTCCCTGCCGCGCCTCGGGTGCCTGCTCGCGCTCCCCACCCCAGTCCACCGCATCTGGGCGGGGTCTCCCCAGGCCCTTGCACTTCCTGCCTCCCCCTCCCCGAAGTGTGAAGGCGCGGTGAGTGGAGCCGGGAGCACAAGCTTCTCCCGCCCGCCCCCCGCCCTGGGCTTGATTCTCCCCGCCGGGTCCGCCTGGCCTCGGATGAGCCTCTGGCTGTGGTCCAGATTCCGGCTCCGCGGCCGCCGGCAGGGTCGCGGCTCTGCTAGAGCGTCGCGGGTAGCCGGCCTGGGAATTTAGCAGCCAGTGGTAGGAGGGCCCTGACTCTGGGAGCTCCGGATCTGCCCGGGGCCGGTCCGATAGTGAGGAGAGCCCTGCAGGCTGGGCAGTGGGGAAGGCTTTGTGGAGTTAGGAGGGGCCTGAGGTTGGAGGGACTGGAAGGATGGAGGGACTTTGGATGGCTGGAAAGGGCGTGGAGGGGGTGGGGGCGTCCCCGCGGGGGCATCAGCCCAGGGGCTGGATTAGGCCTGTGAGCTGGGTATGGGGGAGACCTACCTCCCCAGAGAAGGAGTGTGTCTGTGTGGCTAGAAAAGGATATGGGCTGGAATATAGGGGGCATTATAACGAGAACTTAGAGGTTGAGGGGAGTAGCTGATGAAAGTAGTGGTTTTAGGGAGGTTCAGTCTAGCAGCAATGTGGGGGGAGTGGTAAGAGAGCAAACATTTAATGAGCACCTACCATATGCCAGTCTTATCACACCTTATTTCTCATCATCTCCACAACAATCCTGTAAGAAAGGTGATGGAAAGTCCTTTTATACATGAGGAATCAGGCTGAGAGAGGAGAGTGTCCTGCTAGGGTTGGATTCCTGGGCTGCAGGCTTGAAGCCTGTGTTTTGTGCTGCACAGAGCTGGGCTGATGAAGATGAACAAGGTGCTGGTGATGAGGGGGCAGGAAAGTGCATCCCCCAGGAAATTGCCCCTGAGCCTGAACTTGGGTCCAGTACCTCTAGCTCCTGTGGGAGGGGTGGGAGTGGGGTCTCCTGTGGCCAGGGCCTCTCTACTTCCACTGCAGGCCAGACCCATGTATGAGCTTGGCCAACCTCCTACTCCTCCAGGGCCTCAATTAGCCCTTTTTTAAGTAGGATAATGATACTATCTACCTCATACAGTTATTGCCAGGATTAAATGAGGTATT
Organism: Tolypeutes matacus; assembly: GCA_026826555.1. Lineage (NCBI taxonomy): Eukaryota > Metazoa > Chordata > Mammalia > Cingulata > Chlamyphoridae > Tolypeutes > Tolypeutes matacus. The sequence continues at coordinate 959,113 of JAKSZT010054396.1, forward strand.
AACATTCAGTTGCTTAGCACAAAGCAGAGTGCTATTACTTTTATTAATTTTAATAAACTGCCAGATAGACCCAGTAGAATTAGAGAGTTCTTGATGAGTCCTGCATCTTGAGCCTGCCACATGGGAGTAGAGGCAAGGCAGGCACCTCCCAGTCTAATCTGGGGGGGGTCCCCCTCTTCAGGGTACAGTGTCTGTCTGTTATCTCCATAGGTATGTATGTAGCTTGGGCCCTCCCTGTTCTGCTGTCACTCAGTATCCTCTACCCTGAGACTGCTGAGCTGTGTGTCATTATCTTTGAGTTTCCCCCTGGGACCTAGGCTTGCCCACTGAATGCCACCTTCCTTGAGACCAAAGGGCACATCCTGCGCTCACTTTTATGAAAGTGTAACCTGACTTCTTCTCCACCTGTGACAGACCCAGGGCCTTCCTGGAGTTGTTGGGACTGGGGCCCAGCCATGCACTGCCCCCCACTGTATCACACATGTGGGCCCTGCATGCATGCATGTACGTGCATACCAGGCACGTACATTTAGACTCATGGAGGGGGCACACACATGCACACACACAGCCCCTGGTTATTTTTCTTCCTTGGCCTGAGCTATGGGTCATTTGAAGGGCTGGATTGTAACTCAGGTTCTTGATAGGGAGGTGAGTGTAAACACCATTGTTGGCATATCTCTGGTGGAATTCCAAAGTGACAGTTCTGTCATCCAGGAGTGATACTCAAAATATTTAACACCTAGTGTGGCAGGAGCTCAGTTCAGTCAGAATAGATCTCCTGACCTGGTGGAATAGGCTCATTTGAGAACAAGTGGCAGTCCAGCTGAATGGCGCCTGCTGCCATCCACTGTAGGTCTAGCTCTGCAGGCTCAGCTCTGATACAGGTGCATACCATTTAAGAGACTGGAACCTGCACATACCCCCTTGCTGGCACTAAGTGGTGGGAGTTTTGGTTACTAAGATCTCTAACCAGGGATCAGCTGTAGGAGAAACTGAAAGTTTCTTTTCCACTCACCCTACCCTTCTTTAAAATATTTTAATGACAAAACATATATATTTAAAAACCAAATTAATGCAGAACAAAACAAGAAAATAAAAATTATTGTATTAAAAGTGGCAATACCCTATAAGTCTGTTTTTCCTCTTTGGTTTAAAAATATTTTTTATTAAGTGATGAGGTAAACAAATACAATAGCAAATTTTTAAAGAAATCACTGTGCACTTTAGAACACTTCTCTTTTTAATTTTCAGTCATAACTCTGCTGACATTTGATAAATGCCAGCATTGTTCTAAGTACATACTAACTCATTTTATTCTCACACAACCTAAGAGAGTAGGTAAACTTATTGTCATCCCCATTTTATAGATGGAGAAACTAAGGTGCTGAATGGTTGAGTAATTTACCTATGGTGTCAGAGCTATGGGGGACAGAGCTGGGATTCAAACCCAGGCAGTCTGGCTCTAGAGCACACTAGTCCTAATACCTTTTACTTACAGTATAGCTCTATTTAGCCCCTTTCACAGTTTTGAATTTAATAGGATGATTCTTTGTAACTTGCCTTGAATTTCTGTCTTGCAATATTTGCCCAATATCTAGACCAGTGATTCTCGACAGGGCTGCACATCTCTGGGGGCACGGATCCTTCCCTAGGGATGATTTTTCAAGCTCTGGGAGCCATTTCTCCTCAGTGGTTCAGGTTCCCTACACACATATGGATCGCCTACCCCAACCACATGCTTTTGGAGACACTGCTGTCTTACAGAACTGTGCCATGTGGCTCCTGTTCCTCCAGTTTATTGGGAATTTCAGGGCTGATTAGCATCAGTGCCCCCTTACCTTCAGCTTGTCTTTAGCTCCCTTGGGTATGATTGTCCCAGCCCTGGGAATGGCTGGAAATACTCACTTAAAACAAAGCGGTGGAGTGGAACTGTTATCTTATTCTCCAACTCTTTATCATTTTTAGTACCTTATGCTTTTGTTTGTTTGTTTGTTTTAGGAGGCTGGGGATTGAACCCAGGACCTTGTACATGGGAAGCAGGCACTCAACCATTTGAGCTACATCTGCTCACCAGTACCTTATGTTTTCTGATCTGAATTCTCAAAACAGATGGGGAAACTAAGGCTCAGAGAGATAAATTGACTGGATGGGTCACAAAACTATTAAGTGGCTGAGTTGGGGTCTGAACTCGGGTCTTTTCAGCTTTCAAAGATTTCACTTTTGACAGTGTTTCATTTTGTCACTCCATTGTCTCTCATTTCATAGAACTCATGCCTTATCTTCTTGCTGTTCTCCTGGCTCCTAGCTTTTTCCCACTTTTCTGGCTTTTTATTGGTGTCTACCACCAAGATGTCCTCATCTCCATGGTTGAATCAGTACTCATATGTCAAGGGACATTTCAAATGTGACCTCTTTGATGAATCCTTTCATCAACCCAGTCCATCTAATGGGGTGTCCCTTCCCCCTGCTTGGACTTCTTTGAGCATTTTGGCAGGAGTGGGGGCCATAATGCCTGCATACATTTCTCTAACTGATCTCTTTTGAGGGCAAGAATGGTATCTTATACATTTTCCTAGTCTTTGGAGTACCTAACACTCCCTCTCAATCAGTAGCCAAGGGTCAAGCAACAAATGCCCGTGGAGACCTGGCAGACCATAAACGAACAAACAAGGCTGGTAGGGAGATGATACTTTCTTGAAACATGGACCTTTTGCTCTATCTCGTTTTCCCCTTTTTGTTTACTGACTGAAAGATGACACAAGCACAATGCCAAAGGGCAACCTACATTCAGCCACAGTGTTGGTTACACGATAGGAAATAATGGGGACTGAAGTAGCTGGGAGAGTACATTCCCCTTCTAAAGCGGGGCAGTCACTACTTAGCTTCAGCCACCTCCACCAGATAGGAATTTAGGCCTGAATATTAAGACTTTTCAAGGAAAGCAGCAAATTGGTATTTTTGTGCAAGATCACCTGATTTTTTAAACATTGGTAACTAATAAAAATATTTTTCATTATCTATGCCAACTGAACAACAACCACAAAAAAATCAACAAATGGACAAACAAAAAACAAATCCACAGACTTTGGTTGTGGGGTTCCAGTCCCAAATACACTTATAGGATGTCAGAGCAAGAAATCTCCTTAAATTATATATCTCAGAGGCTTCCAAATGCCAGCCCCTGATATGGCTACATTAGAATCCCTGAGGGGAGTGGATGTAGCTCAAGTTGTTGAGTGCCTGCTTCCCATGTGCAAGGTCCTATGTTCAATCCCCGGTACCTCCTAAAAAAAAAAAAAAAAAAAGAATCCCTGAGCAGATTTAGAAAAATGCAGAAAATACAGATTCTAGGGCCCCAGATCCCTGGATCTATGGAATGAGAATCTCTGGGCTGGCCCCTGGGCATGTGTGATTTTTCAAAACTGTCTTGGTGCTTTAGCCAAGTCCTTTTCCAGTAAGGAACTTCCTAACTTCCCTGATGACCACAGTCCCCTGAGGCTCTGGTTAAAAACACAGCTTTGCGGTGCCATTTCCTGGAGATGCCGATCCAGTGCATCTGAGATGAGGCTTGGGAATCTGTTTTTAAAAAAATTCTTCCATGATGGAAGCGGATGTGGCTCAAGTGGTTGAGCACCTGCTTCCCACGTGGGAGGTCCTGGGTTCAATTCCCGGTATATCCTAAAAACAGAAACAAACAAAAAGCAAACAGATTGAAAAAACCAACTCAGGAAGCTGATGTGACTCAGTAGTTGAGTGCTGGCTTCCCACATACAAGGACCCAGGTTCAATCCCTGGTCCCAGTACCTCAAAACCAAAACAAAACTTCCATGATTCTTATTTAGCCTGTCTGCCCTCCTGAAGTTCAGAGATGGGAAAGACTTGCCCAGAGGCACACAGTAAGTCACCCAGCCCACCCTGCCTCCTGACCCTGGGAGCAGGCTGTTTGCAAGGCTTTTGGGCCTCTCTGTGCCCTGATGGCCGTCCTGCTGGGGCAGTGGTGGGCAGTGAGGATGTCCTCAGCGGGGGGTGCACCTCTGGCATGTGCAGGACACACTATATGTGGTTTGGTAGCAGCTAGGATCCCAGGAGCCAGACATAACCCAGTGAGTCCGAGCAGGGCTTGGGGCTGGGGAAAACTGCAGATGAGATAGTTGCCTAACTCTGCTCCTCAGAGCCAGGAAACCCAGAGAGAGTGAAGGAAGGACAAACATAGGGCCCAGGCTGTTTATGAGTCCACGAGAGATTTCTTTTGAAGACTAGGTCTGGTAGCCAAAAAGAAGTTTGAGAATCTTGATCTAGTCCAACTCCTTTATGTTAGCAATAGAGAAACTGAGGCCCAGGGAGGTACTAACTGTTGAGACTGTAGAACAATATTATTGAAGAGACTGGAGCCATTTGGGAGACGAGGGTCCCAGTCCTAGCTCTACCGCTCTCACTGTGTGGCTCTAGTCTCTCCATCTCTCTGAGCATCACTTTGCTTCCCCACCTAGGAGGTGTCCTGCCTGGGGTGCGTGACCTAAGAGACTGTGGGTCTCTCAGGGGCCCGTGAACTTGCATGGGAAAAAATTACATCTTTAGTTCTCCTCCTAGTGAAATTTAGCATGTTCTTCAAGTATGAATTTTAGCATCAAACTCCAGTAGTATTAGAAACACCTGTGACTTTGTCGCCAACAGAAAAACACAAATATTATTGTAGCACATCGCTGTTGTTGCAGATATCTCAAAATACAAACTTTATGCTCATCACTACTTCAAAATTATGGTAGGTATTAAATTTACCATTAGATCTTGAATTCATTAATAAAGGAGTTTATAATTCTATACCCCACTCTTTAAAAAATATTTTGATAACTGTATTTCAATATAATTAATTTTCTTGATACTCGCATGTATTTTATTTTATGCATTTAAAAACTTTTTTCTGAAAAGGGGGTCCATGGTAAAAAAAAAAGTTTAAGAATTCCAGCCTTACTGGGGAAATCCAAGAGGACAGCAACAGGGAGAGAAAGGTTTTACAATTTGCAAGGGCCTGAGCAAAGGTCTGCAAATTCCTTCCAGCCTTGGAACCCTTTCTTCAAATGAACTCTTGCATGTGAAGAACTAAATCAGAGCTGCTCTGTTGAAGTGGTGGTGGTAAGAGGGCAGGGAACCCCACCTGGGTGGTCCTTTTCTGTCTCCCCATCCCAGGAGGCCTGGAGATACGTGCAGAACCCTCAGGCACCTGAAGCATGTTTTTTAAATCCACCAGGCTAATGGTAGCCATAATAATCATAATTTCTATCATGTTCAACCAGTGGGCAAGGCACTACTTTATGGGGATTAGCTCAATTCATTTAATCCTCACAACAGCCCCAAGGGTGTACATTCTGTTATTGTCCTTATTCTACAGATTCATTTAGGAAATATATTTTTTTATATTTGTTACTACTAGTTGCTAGGCACTCTTCTAATGCTTACAATCATAAAAATGCACGGCATATGAAGATTCTTGCTCTCCTAAAGCTTATGTTGTGGGGGGAGGGGAAAAGCAGACAAGTCATAGAAAAACAAACAAACTTGTAAATAGTATGTCAGGGGTGCTATGGCAAAAAATAAAGTAGGGGAGGGGGATAGGGACAGGGAGTTGGAATTATAAAACATAGAGGTCAGGGAGGCCTCTTCGGGGAGACACTTGAGCAAAGACTTGAAGGAGTGAGGGCCTAGCCAAGTGGCTATCTGATGGAGTGCTCCAGGCAGAGGGAACAGCAGTGCAAAATCCTTGAGGCAGGAACAGGTCTAGCCTGTTTGAGGATCATCAAGGAGACCAGTGGGCTGGAGTGGGTGGTATTGGGCAGGAGTACCTGGAGATGAGATTGCATGGGGCCTCATAGGTCATTGCCAGAATTTCATCTTTGCTCTGAGTGAGATGGGAGTCAGTGTAGGATTTTGAGCAGAGGAGAGCCATGATCTGACCAGTTTTGAAGGAATTCCTTTGTATTTGTCAGCCAAAGGGGTGCTGATGCAAAGTACCAGAACTCCATTGGCTTTTATAAAGGGTATTTATTTGGGGTAGAAGCTTACAGTCACAAGGCCCTAAAGAGATGATGTCTACGCGTGATGTCTGTGAGGGTTCAGCCTTCCTTCTTCCTCTCAAGGCTCTGTGGTCCCAACTTCTGATCTCAGCTGTAAGCTGGCATAAGGCTCATGTCTCTCTCCCCAGGGCTTGTTTCTTTCTGGGATCAGCTTCTCTGGTCTTTTCACAAGGTCAGCTGTAGACTATTAGGCTCATACCTCTTCCAGGGGCTGCAGGATCCTGTGTATCTTCTCTGTGTCTATTTTGGTGTGAGAGTATGTTTTATTAGCCCACCAAGGGGGCAGAGGCTCAATGCTGAGTCTCACTGTAAATGATGTGGTTGAATCAAAGCCCTAATCTTAACATAATTTAATCAGATGTCTCAGCTGACTCAAATGTAATCAAAGGGTTATTATGCCCAAAGGAGCAGACCAGTTTACAAACATAATCTCTCTTTTTGGAATTCATGAATAATATCAAACTGCCACACCGTTAGACTGCTGTGTTGAGACTAGATAAGGGGACGTGGGCTACAGTGGAAGCAGAGACCTGTTAAGGGGTTATTGCTATATCCAGATGGAGATATGGAGGCACAGAGAGCAGAAATAGCAGAGCTAGTGGAGAGCACAGGGAGGCACTCTGACCCTAGCGGCCTTTTGTTGGCCACCACTGCTGGTCGCCAGGGTACCGCCTCTGCCCAGGGCCCAGGCACTGGGGGTTGTGTTTTCTCCCCGCAGAGCGTGCAGTCGAGGCCCGGGAGGCGCTGGACATCGTGCACCCTGTGCGAGTGGACGCTGGTGGCTCTTTCCTGTCCTACGACCTGTGGCCGCGTGCTCTGCGCAAGCGGGACTTGTCAGCTCGGCCAGATGCGCCAGCCTTCTACCAGCTGCAATACCGTGGGCGTGAGCTGCGCTTCAACCTGACCACCAACCCACACCTCCTGGCACCCAGCTTCGTGAGCGAGACGCGTCGGCGCGGCGGCCTGAGCCGCGCGCACATCAGGACCCGTGCCCCCGCCTGCCACCTGCTCGGCGAGGTGCAGGACCCGGAGCTGGAGGGCGGCCTGGCGGCCATCAGTGCCTGCGATGGCCTAGTGAGTGCGCGGGGGGTGTGAACGAGGCGGGGCTGGGATGGGGGGACGCAGGTCTGCCTTGCCATGGACCTGTCCGTTGGCTCGGGTCAATGCTTTTCCTCTCTCCCAGCCTTGGTATTCACTCCTTTAAAATGGGAGTGAACGCAGGCCTTGTCCTCTGGGCCAGCAGTTCTTAAACTTTAACATGAGTCTCAAAGTTTAACGTGAGTGGTAAACACCTGCTGGGCTTGTTAAAATAATTTCTGATAGGATAGGTCTGGGGTGGGAACCGAAAAGGCACATATCCTATAATTTCTTAGGTAAGGCTGATGCTGCAGGTCCAGAGACTCCCCTTTGAGAACTACTGGTTGTGGACTAGGAAACTGAGAAGGCAGCCAATCGGCTTTTCCTTTGGGGCATGAGTTATGACTTTTCCCCCCTGAGGACTCCCTTAAGCTTCTCCTCTCTGGGACACACAGCCCATGCTCTTTAGCCATTCCTTAGGGCATGGTGAAGTTACATCTCTCAGTCCCTCTCTGTTCGGATCAGAGTTCTTGGGATTGCAGGCCTTGGCTTCTGGGATTTTGTCTGGACTTCAGGGTGATGCTGGCTACTGCTGGCAGCCCTCTGCTCGAGTGCCTGGCTACAGCAGAACTCCCATCCCAGGCAGGAGAGGGCCCCTTTCTTCTCGGTGTTTAGGAGCCCCCATCCCTGCCTTCCTAGCTGGGGCAAGGTAAGATAGGATATGTGCACATCAGATGTTCCCAGGAGGGTCCTCAGCTCAGATTGCTCAGGCAAAAGCCATGGGCTGTGGTGGGACAGGGCAGCCCACACTGCAGGCCATGGGGTCCTGGAAGCCCACGTGCCCTGCTCACATCTGCCCTGGGCTGTGGAGATTTGGGGGGATACTGACACAGTGGGCAGGCGGATGGGTTGGTGGGTAGCTCTGATGACCTGTGGAGATGACAGCCACTTGGGGCAGCTTTAAGGAGTCAAAAGTCCAAACCCCCCAGGCCTGTGTCTTGGATGAGTTCTTGGAGGTTGCTCTGTTTCCTTGGCACACATGATCGCGTGCCTGCTTTCCTGCCACCTCCTTTGGCTCACTCTTGGCTCAGACCATACCTTCAGCAAATGCATGATGAGCACCTATTGGGAAAACATCCTGCCACCTGGCACCTGGGTGGTCAGGGTTTGCCAAGCACCTGCGAACCCCTCTTCTCCTTCAGAAGGAGTGGTTATTCCTTGACTGAGGATGAGGGTAAGAAGCCCCAGAAACTGTGTGGGCCTGGCAAGGGAGGCCTAGCTCAGTGGGGGGATTTTCTATCCCTTCTTCACCACACTCACTCTTTCCAGCTGTGTGACCTTGCACAAGTTAATCCCATCTCTGTGCCTCGGTATCTCATCTGTAAAATGGGAAAAACAATAGCAACTACTGCATAGGGTGATTGTGAGTAGTAAATGCTGATTAGAAAATACCTGACATGAGATAGGTGTTAGCTTTTCCATGCCTCAAACATGCCAAGTTCATTCTCATCTTAGCACCTCTGCACAAGCTGTTACCTCTGCCTGGAGTGCTTTCCCCCTAGATCTTCCCCTGGCATCTGTACATTCTGACATCAGCTCAAATGTCACCTCTTCAGAGAAGCCTTCCCTGACTACCCAATCAAAAGTAGCTGTCACACTCCCCTGTTAATTCTCTGCATAGCACTACCCTTCCTACATGCATAGCAGTACTTCTTGATTTTATTTGTGTGTGTGTTTGTTTTATTGTCTCTCCCCATCAGAGATAATGTAGACACCATGGGACAGGAAGTCTGGCCTCAGAGCACATGCTCTTAACCACTTTCCACAGCTGCCGTCATATAATACCACCCAGTATTTTCATTTATGGATGCTCTGACCATCCCCTTACAGTTGATCTGACTGAACCTGTGCAGCAGTCTGGGCATACAAGGCTCCCATTTTACAGATGAGGAAACAGGCTTATAGAGGAACTTGCCAGGTTCACCTGGCTATCCAGTGGTGGAATGTGCATTCAAGCCCAGGTCTCCAGACCCTAAAGCTGATGTGCTTTCCAGCATTCTAGCTGTCTTGTCCTGCATGACCCAAAGGCCAGATACATGCCAATGAGGGGAAGCCTGAGTGAGGTCAAACCTTCTTCCCTGTTGGAGCCATCAGATGGTGGCCTGAGCTTCCTCAGGAGGTAATTCCCAAGGCAATTCCTTCCTTTCTCTGGGCTCTGAATGCAGGTTTGACATGGCCGATGCTTCCCTGCTCACTTCCCTCTTGGCAGCCCTGGGCCCAGGGACTAGGATGTCCTGGTGGCCATGGGCATCTCCGTGGCTTGGGTGTGGGCCGAGCTGTTTTGAAGCCGTTCATTGCCTCAGGCAGAGTGAGGGTAGGCCAGGAAGCTCGGGCTACTGGGAGGGAGCACAGTGACAGGTGATGGCTGGCATGGGAAGGAGATGCAAAATGGCCTGGAGGCGTGGGCACCACCTGCCATGCCCAAGAAGGCTGTCTGGGACTATGTAGGAGATGCCATCTTGTTAGATTTGAATGTGGACCCACTTCTTGCTTTCTGGGAGTGGTGGCTTCTGAGCTCAGCCTTGAGGGTGCAGAGTGAGCAAAGGCCCAATGGGAAGAAAGCATGTAGGCCAGGGGTCTGCCAAGAGCGGTAGGAGCCGGATAGGCTCAGCCGGGCAGAAAGGGCCTCTGGAATGGGTGGGAGAGCAGCTGGGTGACAGCCCTCTCTGGGTGACCATGGTACTGCTTCCCTAGAAAGGTGTGTTCCAGCTCTCCAATGAAGACTACTTCATCGAGCCTATGGATGGTGCCCCAGCCCGCCCTGGCCGGGCCCAGCCCCACGTGGTGTACAAGCGCCAAGCCCCAGAGAGGCCAGCAGAACAGGGTGCCTCCAGGGCTCTGGGCACCTGTGGGGTGCGAGGTATGTCTCTCTGCTGCCAGCTTCAGGGTAAGGACTTCTAGAAGTCCTTCTCAACATTCCCACACCCAACTCCCCTCAGTCCAGAGTACACAGATGCACAGATAGACACATCATCCCAGCCTTTGCCTTCCGGATGTGCCATGGGCCTGCGGCCTCTGCCTGGACCTTTCTCGCCTTGCTCCCGCCTCCCCCAACTCCCCTACCTCGGGACTCTGTCTCTCCCTGCTCACTGCCTGGCCAGCCATTTTTCCTCCAGCGTCCAGACAGAGCCAGGCTGTGTCCAGCCCCAGCCAGGCAACTAGCTAGGAACCTCCCTGCCCTCTCCACCTACTGCCACCCTCAAAGAGCCGACCCCCACGGGTGGGGACCTGGAGCACGGTACCCAATACTTTTTCTGCAAAGCGGCTAGAGTGCTGGCTAGGCCAGGGAAGCAGCTGCCCAATAGGGTTGCTGGGCTTGGGGACTGTGCAGCTGGTACCCCAGGCTCAGTGCTGCTCCTGCTGCCTCAGAGAAGCTCCTGGGGAGAAGCCCTTGAGACATGTGTCCTAGGGCCGGTCCCCCTGGCAGCTACCCCTTCCTTGTCTGGGGCCCACAGACTCCCCAGAGTTGGAGTTGCAACGGGAGCGTTGGGAGCAGCGGCAGCAGTGGCGGCGGCCACGGCCCAGGCGTCTACACCAGCGCTCAGTCAGCAAAGAGAAGTGGGTGGAGACCCTGGTGGTAGCTGATGCCAAAATGGTGGAGTACCACGGGCAGCCGCATGTCGAGAACTACGTGCTGACCGTCATGAACATGGTGAGGGGTTGCAGGTGGCGGGCTGGGGGTGGGGGTCGAGGGTCATCAGGGTTGGGGAGAATACAAAGGGCAGTAGATGCAGGAAGGCTGACAGGCTGGACCCCAGGCCCAGGCCCCAAGCAGGAAGAAGGGTGTCTAAGGAAGGGATAGAGGCTTGTCATGAGTCATGAGAGAGGGCCTGGGCAGAGGTGGGACCCTCGGGGCTGTGGTGGGGATACCAGTGGACTTCGTGCACCTCATTGGCTCAGCAGGCTTTTGGGAGGCAGCCTCTACCCTTGGCCAGGACCAGAGTCGGGGAAGTGAGAGGCTGAGGCAGCCTGGGCCTGCCCAGAGGGAGCTTACAGATTGCTTGGTTTATTCACATCCCTCTGAATAAACACCTCCCTCCTTTGTGCCAGGACCTGTGTTGAGTGCTGGAGACACAGCAGTGTCCAACTGCACCAGCCCCTGATGGAGAAGCAGTACACAGAGTTAGAAGGATGTAAAAGGATCTGTTCAGTTCTGCAGGCTACTAGATGGTTACCTGTCACTTTACCTGCTGAGCCTCAGTTTGCTCATCTGTGAACTGGGGATGATACTTGTACCTTACAAGGCTGGCAAACTGCTTCTTGATCCACATGACAGTTGAGATAACTGAGGCCCTGAGAGGGTGTGTGGCCTGCCCAGATCCCATGGCCATGTAGAGCAGGGCTGATTGGGAGCCTGGGTCTCCTCATTCCTAATCGGGGCACTCTGACTGATTGAAGCTCTTGATTCCTGGAGCTGACCTCCATGCTAGCCACCCCCTCCCTTCTACTGCCCCATCTGGGTGTACGGATGGGAGGCCTCCAGCTGCCCAGCTGCTTCCTGCAGCCTGGAGAGAAAAGATCTCTGCCCTGGCGTTCTTAGCAGGCCATCAATTGGGGAGGCTGCTACACAAGCCTGTTTCTATCCTGGGTTGGGTGGTTGGGGACAAGGGTGAGAGGCACGAGCTCTGCAGCTGGATGGTTCAAAGGGGAGCCCTGGGGCCAGTATCATGTGCTACTGCTTCCCTTGTGCCAGCCCCTCACCTCCTACGACCCTAAAGGAAGTGCCCTCTGAGATCATCTAGTGTCATTTTCCAGCTGGGAAACCTGGAGCTCAGAGACGAGAGGGGGAGCCCAGATGAGCTTGTTTTCCCTGCTTCTGGCCATCACACCCCCACTGCCTGAGTCCTCATCTGAAAGCCTAGCTCTGGGCCGGTTCCATCTTGACTCCGCCACCCTCACTGGCTCCCTGCTCCTTATGGAATTAAAGCCACACCTCTCTGCTTGACATCTGAGGCCTTAAAGGCCTAGCGTGAACCTCTCTGTTCGGCCTTGTCTGCCCAGGGAGGGGAACCCCTAAATGCCAGGGTTCTAGGGGCCTTGTGGCTGGACATCAAGGCCTGGCCTCTGGAGTTAGGGTGGTGCTGCAAGGCCAGGCTCCCCAGCCCTGAGGTCTCATGTTTCCCATTCTCACCACTCAGGGGCTTAGCCTGTAAGAGGTCCAGGAGCTTGGCTGGAGCCACTGACTGTTAACTGGATTCATTTCCTCTCACCTTTTCTGAGTGTTCCCTGTGGGCCAGGCACTGGGAGAGTAAGACCTACCCAGCCCTGTAGACTCTCCCATGACATTCCCTGGATGACAGGCATTGGGCATTCTGTCCCAGGGCCTGACCCCTCCTTGCCTCCACCATCCAGGCTCACAGGGCCCCAGGGGAGAGGAGGGAGCCTGGCTCGCACAGTCATCTGTCCTTGACAGTACCAGACTTTCCTGAGCTGGCAAATCCTAGCATTGGTCAGGACAGAGTGGGGGCATCTCTGAGCCCAGCAGGACTCTTACCATGGGGGGCTGCAGGAGGCATCAAGGACACAGGATGCCTTGCCACCAGCATCTGAGGAAGGCTGGACCGTGGGGCCCTGGTGGATTAGGGCTGGGGCCTTGTGTGCACCTGCTGCTTACCCAGTGCTCCACATCCACCATCTCATCTAATCCTCAGCTCCTTTTTATAGATGAGAGAAAAAAGTTTCAGAAAGGTCAAGGGACTTGCTTAAGGTCACATAGTAAGTGGCAAAGCTGAGACTAGCGCCTGGGTCTTTCTGCCTTCAAAGCTCTACTCTAGCAGCCTGCCCCAGGGAGGGACAGCTGGGGAGACTGTGGTGGCCAGAGAGGGCTGGAAGGATGGGGGACCAGAGTGGTGGGGATGGGGGAGAACCTATTCCCTCTTCCCCCCTGGAGCAGATGTTTGTTCACTTAACACTGATTTGCTGACTGACAGCTCTGGACTAGGGATAAGATGATGGACATGTACGAAGATCTACACTTAGGAAACTCAGTATCATTGTGGCATTTCCCAAAGAATATTCTAGTGAGTACTTGTTTCAAGGGCTGCTAATAAATGTTCTGTGAAAAAGATGCTTTGTTGAATAAGCTTGGCAACACAAGATTAAATAAAACAAAGTAAAACAGACTTCTTACTGCAGGACTTTGGCCCACCTTCCACCTTTAGGTGGCCTTCTCTCAGTAGGGAGCTTCTCTCAATAGCCATGGGGGCCACGGACATATGTTCACACCTGTGCCCTTGGCCCTGAGGCTTTGTGGTCCAGGTGGCAGAGCCCTCAGGAAGTTGGGAGAGCTGGGCAGTAGAGAAGCTCCCTGGGCCTAGGCCTGTGTCCACCCCTCACCCCCAGAATCCTTCCAGGCCTCACGCCTTACGGCAGGGCTTACTCCTGTGATGCTGGTCCTGGCATCCCCAGGGCAGGAAGGGGCTGCAGGGCTGAAGGCAGAACTAGGGCCCCGAGTCAGGCCAATAGAAGTCTGAGCTGCATTGGCTGGACTGGGTAGGGATAAGTATTGATACTTGGATGCAGATGCCAAACTGGTGCCAAGAACAGGCTGCAGGCCTAGGAGGGGGCCTGGGAGGCCTTTAGTTCTCCCCATGTTCTGCCGTGCCTGGGTTGGGAAGTGTGTGTGCAGGTGTGGATACAGCCATGTGCAGGTGCACGTGCATTGTCAGTCTGTGTGTGCACCTGTGTGAGTGTTCCTGTGTACATGTAGGTGTGCATCCCCCCAGGGGCACTGGCCGACCTTATCCTTAGCCAGGATGACAGCCTGACGCCTCATCTCTCGGCAGGTGGCTGGCCTGTTTCATGACCCCAACATCGGGAACCCCATCCACATCACCATCGTGCGCCTGATTCTGCTGGAAGATGAGGAGGTGAGAGGTCACATGATCCCATGCTGTCCACCTGGGGGGTGGGCATTGGCTGCCAGAGACCTCCCACCCCGCTGCCTGAGCTGCCTCAGAAGGGCACAGCGGCAGCCTCTTGGTCTGAGCAGGGTCACCAGTCACACACCCCTCCCCCCCAGTTCCCGGTGGACTCTCTCTCAAGCCCCCCCAGAAGGTGTCACAGGAGAAGGGGTCATGCTGGATGCTGCCTACAGGCCTGACTGCCTGTCCTCCTGCTGTTGCCTCTGAGTCTCTGTCTCCTGCCTTTGGATAAAGGGGAATTGGGCCTGTTCCTCTAGGAACTGGGGGAGGCATGAGCAGCCATTCTCTCTGTCCCCAGGAGGACCTCAAGATCACACACCATGCAGACAACACCCTGAGGAGCTTCTGCAAGTGGCAAAAAAGCATCAACATGAAGGGGGATGCCCACCCCCTGCACCACGACGCCGCCATCCTGCTCACCAGGTACCACTGGCTGTCAGGGGTGAGGGTGGAGGGCAGGGGAGTCTCTGTCCGAGGCACAGTTTGGGGAGGGACAGGCTTTCTCTCAGGGAGCCCCATTTTGAGGAGTGTTTGGGCCATACCGTTGGCCCAAGGCTGGATTCCATCAACACTTGGGGAGGTCTGTTTTATTTATTTATTTATTTATTTTATTTTATTTTATTTTTTTTTTACCGGGAGGTCCCGGGGATCGAACCCGGGTCCCTCCATATGGGAGATGGACGCCCAACCAGTTGAGCCACATCCGACCCCCGGTCTATTTTATTTTAACTCCTTAATAATTGTGGATTCACATGCAGCTTTCAGAAACAACACAGAGAAACCACATGCCCTTCACCCAGTTTCTCCCAGTGGTATCATCTTCCATAACCTTAGTACAATATCACAACCAGGAAACTAACACTGATACAATCCACAGGCTTATTCAGATTTCACCAGTTTTACATTATCAGCTCGTGGGTGTGTGTTTAGTTCTGTGCACCATTATCACGTGTGTACGTTCATGTATCTACCTCCATAGTTGAGAAACACAACAGTTCCGTCACAAGGATCTCTCATGCCACCCTTTTATAGCCACAGCCACCTCCCTCCCACACCTCTTCCTGACCTCTGGCAACTACTAATCTGTTCAGATACGGTATTTCAAAACTGCAGTTATTTTCCCTCTCCTGTGTTTCAGCAGCTTCTGTCAGCACTTGTGGGCAAGAATTGCCCACTCCCCAGTCCCAAATAGGTGACAGGTGGGTGGTGTGGGAATGAGGGCACTGGCCCCCCCAAATGGCCGTGTGCTGGCCGGAGCTCATGGAGTGGTGGGAGGTGGCAGCTTTCTCACTCCCTTGGGGTCAGCAGGGGCCCTTCCCTGGCTGCCACAGCTCTGGTGGGTCCTGGCCCTGGGCCAGGTCAGCCTGAGGGCCCACTTCTCTCCATGTGTGCAGGAAGGACCTGTGTTCAAACAAGAACTGGCCCTGCGAGACCCTGGGCCTGTCGCACGTGGCAGGCATGTGCCAGCCGCACCTCAGCTGCAACATCAACGAGGACACGGGCCTGCCGCTGGCCTTCACTGTGGCCCACGAACTCGGGCACAGGTACCACACCAAAAGCCCAGCTTCACCTTCCCAACCTGGGGGTGCAGGGTAGCCAGACCTGAGGGCCACAAATCCCCGGGAAAGGAAACTGCGGGGCATGAGAGCTCTGACTCAGCCTGGCCATGTGCTGTCCCTGCTTTGTTCCCACCCCAACAGCTGGAGCTGCTTCTCTAATAAACAGGAGAGAGATGCTACCTGGGACACCTCTGGGCCTGGCCTGGAGTGAGTCTTATTTGAAGTGGGGTAGAGAAGGGCCAGAAAGACACTGTAGGTCTTTAGCTGCCCCCCTCCTAAGCCTTCAGTGTTGCATTTTTGACTCCTGGATCCCCCATTCCTGCTTGCTGTATGACCTTGGGCAAGTGCCTTGCCCTCTCTGAGCCTCTGTGTGCTCCATATAGATTGAGGAAGTTGGGATTCCATGGTGCCCAAGGGTCCGCCCATCTGACACCCTCTGCTGAGGCTCCCATGTCCAAGCATGGCCCATGTTTTCAGCCGCTGTTCCCCCGGCAGGTAGTAGGTGTAGTAGGTGCCTGTTTAGCTGGTGACTATATATGGCAGCATCTTAGAGTCTCCACGAGCTGGCAAAGGCAGGCACTCAGAGGGACCTGTGGGTGCAGCAATTCTGGGTTCCCTGGGTGTTGGTCCCGTAAGCAGGGCCTTTAGGCTGCTCGTAGGCAGTGAAAGGAGCCCTCTGCTCCAATTCTGCCATTTCCTGGCTGGGTTACTTCGGCTATTACCTTAGCTTCCATGGGCCTCACTGGGGATAACAATGTCTTAGGGGCCATTTCTGGGGGCTGGGAGAGGTAGAATATCTGAAAAAGCTTAGCCTGGTACCTGGCATATGCTTAGAGAATGTAAGTTTTCTCAAGTCCTTCCCAAGGAAGGTATCATGAGTCCTTTCTGTGATGAAGTAGGACTGCAGTTCTGAGTCCCTTAATTCATGTACAGAGCCTTGGGACAAGGACCTGGGGGGTGAGGGAACCACTGTCAGCTGGTTTCTGGTGCTGGTGAGTTTGCTGAGGCTAGGAGGGGCCCTCATCAGTGCCATACAGCTCACCATCGTTGGCCAGTCCCAGGGCAGAAGCAGGCTGCTCTGGGTCTGCTGGCACTCATTCACCCATAGGAGGACCCCGGGGGACACTAACAGTCATACCCATATTTCAGATTGAAGCTTTGAGTCTCAGAGGGGGGACGTGACTCATCCAAAGCCATACAACCATCAGTCCCTGGGAGCCAGGACCTTGCAGGCCTCGGGGGAGGGGCAGGCTGGCATCCTCCCGCCAGCTCACCCGCCCCTGGGGCCTGTGCTCTCACACAGTTTTGGCATTCAGCATGACGGAAGAGGCAATGACTGTGAGCCCCTTGGGAAACAGCCTTTCATCATGTCTCCACAGCTCCTGTACAAGGCTGTTCCCCTCACCTGGTCCCGCTGCAGCCGGGAGTACATCACCAGGTTCCTTGAGTAAGTCCCTCCCGTGGCCCTGGGGTCCCACTCTGGGAGGTCAAGGTCTAATGGGGGAGATGCAGGCTTTGTCATTACAGCGTCAGGGTAGGGTAAAGTCCAGAGGGACACCTAATAGAGAGGGGAGGCCAGGGTCCTGAGTGTCCTTCAGAGGGTCACCTGAGCTAAGTCTTGGAGGCTGAGCATGAGGTTACAAATAGAGAGAAGGGAAGAGAATAGTGCTCCTGGGAGGAAAAACCTGAGCAAGGGCCTGGAGACATGAAAGAGCAGGAGAGTTTTCTGGGAATATCAAGATGTTGGGCGAAGCTGTACAAACCAAGACTGGATAGGAAATGAAGCTGAAGGAAGTGCAAGGCCGGACATAGAATTTGCTGTTAGAGGTACTGAATTATAAAGCTTTTTCCTTTCTTTCACGTTCTCTCAATTTATCATAGTGTGTGTGTGGTGGTTGTTGTTGTTTTGCCATTTAATGCTTTAAGGTAAAGAAAAATTTAAATTATTAGCATAAATTTTATCATTCTTCTTTATTTTGGGCAGTGTCATTTTAAATGCAAATATGAGAGCATTTCACTCATACACAGAATCAACAAAATTATGCAATTGATATTTTCTAGCTTGTACTTACCAGAGCAGGGGAAACACTGCACAAAACTAACTCAGCTGTTTTTATTATTTTATTTCTTGGTACCTGCATATCCTGCCGATACCCTCTACCTTCGGCTTACTGATGAGTAAGGAAGGACTGGAAGGAAAAGGAACTATGGGTTGCCCTGTATTTCCCTTTCCTTCTATCTTATCGTTTTCAGTGGAAGTGGCTGGCTAATACAGGGAAGTAACATGGGTAAGAAAAGTTAACAGGGTTCCTTGGTCATTTGTGTTTCTTGGAACATCATTGCCTTCCCTCTGTGTTCAAAACCTTCTTTCTGATTCATATGGAAAGTGGGGCTTCTGGGGCTGTCCTTGCTTGCTCCGTTGTAGACGAAACCTGCTTACTTTGTAATTGCTTTGAGTCTTACTGAACTACATATTGTGGGGCAACTGGAATTCTGTGCCCAAGGGGCAAAGCAAAAACAAGGTGCAAATGGAATAGCAAGGAATGGTGGATGTGTCTCCACTGCTCACGCACATGTTCCTGTCTCCATCAGACTTCTCTTAAAAAACACAAGTTCAAAAATAATATTATGAAGCCTTTCAAGATGGCAAAAACAGAGCATTAAATCACCTGCCCTACCCTTCCCTACCCATTCTTTTTCTCCAGACAACCACTTTAATTTGAAATCTTTTAATTTTTTATGTTATTTTACTTTATGTTACAGAAAAGCATTCTTAGAGTGCTATTTTTTTTCCAGTTTATTATCTGTTGACTTGTATAGTGGAAGGTTGGGATTTAGCCTGTTTGCATCACTTCCTGCACACTCATTTGTTCTCCCTACCACATCCCAATATAGTGTTAATACATTTTGAATTATCTATAGTGTTTGCATTATTATGACTGTGTAAATCTTTATTGTTGAATCAAGTGTTTGTAACAGATGACATTTCCTTTTTTAGAACAACTTTTTCCATTTGCTTGGTTTTTCTTTTCCTTTCTGGCCAAGTCTCCTATATCCTCCAACAGTTCTATAAAATATCTCTTAATCCGGTTTTCAAGAAGGTAATTCCTGCTAGATAATTTAAGTTTCCTTTTTTTCCCAGACCTTCTCCCCAAATTCCCTTTGTCCTCTTCCTGCTTCAGTCTAAACTGGATGCTTTCTAGGCCTGTCCTAAAATTGTCATGCAGGATCTTCCTGTTTCCTGGCTCCCACACTTTTTTTTTTTTTTTTTTTTGTATATTCCCTTGTTTTGGTGGAGCACATCCTCAAGTAGCTTCTGCAGAAGGATGCATGAAGATAAATGGTTAGCATGTCTGAAAGTATCCTTATTCTTTCCTTATAACTGATTGATAGTTTGATTTGGTACTGAGTTCTAGGTTAGAAGTCACTCTGCTTCAGAATTTTAAAGGCATTTTTCTATCGTCTTCCAGCTTCTACTCTGATTCCCAAACTTTTTTTTTTTTCTTCAGTAGTTTATTTCAAAGTATAAATTTCAGGCTTGATTCCCAAGCTTTCATATATGACCTTTTTAAAAATCTGAAAGCTTTTAGGGTTTCTTTCTCTTTCTTGGTGATTTGAAATCTCATAATTATGTGCCTTAGTCTATTTTTATGTATTATCTTGGGTACTTGGTGGAACCTTTTAACCTAGAAACTCATGCCCTTCAGTTCTCAGAAATGTTCTTTTATTTATTTTCTGGAACCCTTAGTATTCAGCTGTCTTCTCATTTTATTTTTAAAATTTTTTACTTTTTTTCATCGTTTCTATCTTTCTGGCAGACATCCTTATCTTTACATTCCAACCCTTCTATTAAAATTTTCTACTGTAATTTTAAATTGCTAAAATTTCTTATTCTCTAAATACTCGTTTTTATCTACCTGTTCTTTTTTTTTTTTTTTTTTTTGTCATTACCGGGAGGTCCCAGGGATCGAACCCAGGTCCCTCCATATGGGAGACGGACGCCCAACCATTTGAGCCACATCCATCCCCCTAACTACCTGTTCTTATTTCACAGGTACAGTATCTTTTCTTTCTGAGATTATTGTGTGGGTTTTATGTTTTTCTTGTGCTCCTTGCAATGTCTTTTTTTCTCTTTGAATTTTTTTCTTTAATCTCTTTCTTTCATTTTAAAGGTTTTCTTAAAATGCCTTTTCTGTGTATTTCGTGTACGGGAAGGAGGCACTGAGATGCCAGTTGGAAGGTTTGCGGCCTTGGGCAGGACTTCCCGTCACTGCTAAGGGACTGGACTGGGATGAGTTTGTTGCTTTGGGACATCCTCAAGTATCAGTGTCGAAGTCGCTTTTCTTGGAGCTTCAGTTTCTCCGGAGGGGAATCCTTTAGCCCTTTCATGGAGGGCGTAGGCCTGGCCACAGCGCTCTAGCATCCAAATGGGGAAGGGATTTGATGGGTGTCTCGCCATTTATTTTGTAGACTTCCCTTGTCCTCTTTTTCTCTGTAGGCTGCTCCACCTTGGACCCTCAACTGTGCCTGGTGTCCTTTGGCCAGATCCTCCTGGTCACCCTCTCCAGAGAGAGTAACCTCTGGTCCTCTTCCAGCAGGAGAACGGCTGTCACCTGGCCGTGCAGGTTAGGGAGGTGATCTAGGCTCTGACCAGTTCTTACACAGACTTTCAGCCTGGCTCTTGTCCTCAGCCTTACTGGCCCCACGCCCCCAGGGGTCCCTGGGACTCTATTTCCTGAGCCTTTCTAGA
Source organism: Tolypeutes matacus (assembly GCA_026826555.1). Classification (NCBI taxonomy): domain Eukaryota; kingdom Metazoa; phylum Chordata; class Mammalia; order Cingulata; family Chlamyphoridae; genus Tolypeutes; species Tolypeutes matacus. The sequence goes on from JAKSZT010054396.1 coordinate 979,553, forward strand.
ATTCTGTTTCTGGTCAGTTTCTCCCTGCAGGCATTTGGCTCTCAGCCTTCACTTGGCCATCTGCTTTTCCAGCTTCTAGAATTTTTCATCTGCATCATCACCTCTCCGTTACTCTTTGTCCTTGTGGATTTATGCCTTGTTTATTCCTTTACTGTCATTGTAATGGGGTTTGGGGAGTGAGCAGAGATAAATCTGTCTGCTCAATGTGCCATGTTTTTCTAGAAGTCCACTCACTGTAAGGTTTTTTTTTTAAGATTTACTTTATTTATTTATTTCTCCCCCTACCTTGTTATTTGCACTCGCTGTCTGCTCTCTTTGTCTGTTCATGTGTGCTCTCCGTGTGCTCGTCTTCTTTTTAGGGGCACCGGGGAACCAAACCCGGGACTTCCCGTGTGGCTTGAGCCACATCCACTCCCTGCTTGTTGTGCCTCTCATTGTGTTTTCTCATTGTGTCTCCTTGTTGCAACATCTTGTGTCATCTCGTTGTGTCAGCTTGCTGTGCCAGCCCATCTTGTCAGCGCACTGTCTTGCTTGTCTTCTTTAGGAGGCATCAGGAACTGAACCCGGGACCTCCCATGTGGTAGGTGGGTGCCCAACTGCTTGAGCCACATCTGCTTCCCCACTGTAAGGTTTAAGCAGGAAAGTCCCAAGTTCATTATGGATTTAAGAGCAAGGGCTCTGGCCTCTATGGAAGAGGGATTACCTGGGTGGGGAGTGGGAAGGAAGCAGGGAAGAGTTTATTTTGACAGTTGAGAACCTGGAGTCTGGCTCAGGCTCCCACCTATGTTGGCTGGACAAGTTACACCATCCCATAAGCCTCAAAATGGTGATAATGATGGGACTGCCTCATAGGTTTGCTATGAGGATTAAATGAGAAAACATGCTAAGTATTTAGCATAGTACTTACTACTGGTAAGCATTCGGTACAGGATAACTATTTTTATTATTATTTCTACTACTGACAAATTACATAATAAGGACCTGAACAGAGGAAGTGGCTGTAGGGATGGAGAGGAGGGTTGGAAAAAAAATCCCAAGGGTGTGTCTCCTCCCCCAGAGGGAGGCAGAGAGTGGTTGGAGAATCAGAATGGTAGCTGCCCCCATAACACCCGTAGGGCTTGTTCCCTGTACCAGCTTCCCAGCTGCCCCCACCCAAGATGCTGCCCACCATCCTGCCTCCAGGACAGGCAGATAGACAGATGGGTCTCTGTCCTCATTCAGCTGCTGGAATGTGTGAGAGACTTGGCTCGGAGCCTGGGGCGAGGGTGGGAGGAGAGAGCTAGAGCCTGAGCCAGCCAGGGCCTCCCAGAGCCTTGGCACCAAGAAGAGTCAGATGGAGGCAGAAAGACAGAGCTTCGCTCCCCACCAATTGAAGGGTGCCTGGAAGGGAGAGGAACCTCATCTCCCCTAGGTCGGTCCGGCACAGTCACCTTTCTGAGCACTTTTGCCACCCTGGGTGTCAGGCAGCAGGGGGATCAGAGTGTCTAGGAGAAAAGGTGGTGGGAGGAGGGGGTGCTCAGCTGGGTAGAATGGTCCCAGCCTGTCTTCTAGACCCCCATGCCTCAGCCTCTTGCTGGGGGTTGGGGAGAACCAGAGGATCGGGTGGGGGGAGGCAGAACGAAAGAGATTCATAGGCAAAGAGGTGCCAAACCTGGGGGCAGACAGTGTTTGCAGGACCTGGGGCGTCTCAGGCACTTGCAGACCATTCCGCTGTGCCTACTGAACCTGACTCTATATCTCTGATGTATCTATATCTCTGCCTCCTGCAAATAGATATTTATTGGGCCTCTCAGGCTGTTGCTGTATTAACAAACAATTAAGCCCAACGAGCAGCAGGCCCTGCTCTTTGTGTGTGTGTGGGAGCAGATATAAATAAGACAGGGTTCAAGGCCCTCGCTGTCAGTGGGGAGACAGGCACATGATAATCCGGGTGATTAGCACTGTGGCAGGCAGCCCTTGTGGGGGTTATTGGAATCTGGAGAAGGGCACCAATCCTGCCTGGGATCAGGGATCACTCCAGGGAGTTGCCCTCTCAAGGCCAATTAGGAAAATTCTGGTAGCTCTACTCTAGGTAGAGGCCACAGCCAAAGCTGGAAATGAGGGGGCCCCAGTGGGTTGTGGAATCTTAAAAGAGGTGGGGATGGAACTGGAGGGAAGTTTCCAGAGCCTATGGCCATTGTCCAGTACAAGACATATGGCCTGAAGGACTGTAAGAGCCTTTCTGTGCTGAGAACTGCTTTAAGGGATCCTGTGGAGAGGTCAGAGTTTCCTGTGCCTCTGCTGGAGCCTGGGGGAAGGGCGGGGGGCAGGGGCCTGCACGCCACATCCTGGCAGCCAGGGTCTTTGCAGCAAGAGAAGCAGGCAGTCCAGGCTACTCCATCTTACACCAAGTCCTCCCCACTTTGCTTCACCCCACACCCCCATCATCTGACAACTCTACACCAGAAGGTAGGGCCTGGAAGGAGGGGGAGGACACAGGTCCCTCCCACAGGTAGCCAGTGGCTCTTTGCTTTCCTCAGGGTTAGAGTGAGGCTCCCAGCTGGAGCCACCGTCCCCTCTGACCCCATGTGGGGCCGCCCAGCCAGGCTATAATTAGAGTGAGGAGGGGCCCACCGAGGGGAAGGGCTGACAGGCTTAGGGATCCGGGTGTCTGTCGCAGCGGGAGGGGCCTGGCAGTGAGCCGGCCAGAGGAAGGAAGGGCCAGCTGCTGGCCACCCTTGTGACTTTCCCTGAGTAGTCACTGCTATTTATGCCTCTGAAACTTGGGATCATTCAGACCACCTCAGCCTCTTGTAGATGAAAATTTGAGGGCCCAGAGAGGGCGTGGGATGGCCTCAGGTCACACAGCACGACAGCCTGGTGAGTCGTTGTAGACTGTGGGTTTCCGAATCCCCATTTGGCACCCTTTTCCCTGAATGTGGCCCTTATTTTAGTAATGGGTCCTGTGAGGGCCAACTAATGCCCTCCAACTCCCCCCCACACACAGGATGGGCTGAGAGTTGTTGCTCCAGCTGCCCAGGGGCAGGCCCACAGGAACCGCACAAGGCAAGTTGGCCCTGGGTCCCAGCTGCAAAAGGGAAGGGCTGGGATTTGGCCCAGGAGCTGTTGGTGTGGGCTGAGGCAGGGGTGGGGTCCAAGGAGCCCTCAGCGTTTCCCCCTCAGCCGGTTCTGAGTCAGAGGGGCAGTGGGCACCCCCATTCCATGTCCCACCAGAGGAAAGAGGAAGGCCTGTGCTCCTGACGCTGCTGCCTCCCCGCTGATGCTCATCCTCGGGGAGCCCCAAGCTGAGGCCATCCTTTCTCTCCACTAGATCTCCTGGACCATGTCTAAGAATTTGTATTGGAGTGAAGTCTTTCAGGCCAGGCTTATGGTGAGATAGCAGAAGCCCTGCACTGAGGGAACACTGCATGGGCCCCGGCAGCCTGGGCCTGGCCTCAACTCCTGTGTGGTGCAGGGCAGGTCACGTGCCACTCTGGGCCCAGTGTCTGCAGGGGAGGATGATAACAGTCCTCTGCCCAGGATGTTGTGAGGATGCATACTCAGCAGTAGCCTAACCAAGCCTGTTAGGGGCAAGCAGGGGCAAGCTGCTCATTTGCCCACCCCCAGGGTCAAGGGATCCATTTCCAGCAGGCACAGGTGGTGGGTGATCCTAGTAGCGCTCTGGGGGCCCTCTGCAGGAGTCTCATCACTGAGGCTTTGTTCCTTGCAGCTCTGGTGGGGCCCGGGAACCTGCCTGCCCTCCCAGCCCTGCCCCCTTCTTGGCCCCTAGCCTGAGGGTCTGCTTCGTGTTTCTCTTTGCTCTTCCTAGCTCACTTTGGGGATCTCCCCACCATGCCATGTTGTGTGGCTTCTCCTCAATGGGCCCATCCCCTGCTGTCCCAGCTCCCTCTCAGAGCCTTTCTACCTGCTGGGACACTTAACACCTGCTCTGCCCAGGCTCTCCCTCCAGCCTCACACTCTGCATCCCCCCATGCCTGTGCTGCCTCCAGAACCTTCTCCTTGCCCCCTTCCGGGAGGCTAAAACCACCTGTTCTTCCTGGGTAGAGCTGCCCTCTCACTGCCCAGCCCCTCCCCCACTGCATCCTCTGGCCCTGAGGGTCCTCCCACTGGGCAGTACTTAGGAGACCACACAGATGATGTACCCCATGCCTGGACTCCTTGCCCCTAGACCTCCACCTCTGAATCTAGACTCCCAGCCTCTCCCACAGCCGCCTTCAGTGGCTTAGCTGTTTCTTGATCCCTCCATCCTCTCACAGCCTTTCTACCTCCTGTGGGGCCTCCTCCTTCCCGACCTGCTGGTACCTCAGGATCCATCACCTCTGCCCCTCTTTCCCCAAGCTTTAGCTCCAGTGAGACTGAAGCCCTGGATTGAGCCTGGATTGGATATGGCTTCTCTGCGTCTATCCTGGGCCGCCAAGTGCCACTGGGCAAAGTCACACAGTTGGTGCCAGTGGGTCCCAGCAATCCTGTCCCTTTCCTTCCCCACCAAAGTTGCTCCAAACCAAGAGTACACCCAGGCCTGCCACTCATTGTACAGATGAGGAGACCAAGGCCTAGAGAGGACCAGAAACCAGCCCAAAGTTGCCCACCAAGCCAGGAGTATAACCTGCCTGGGCTCTGAAACTCCTGGTGGATATCTGTCCCAACGGGCATTGTCATCCCTGTGAGGGTGGCTGCTGGAACCTGCTTGGCCACTCTGTGAATGATCCCCTAGTGGCTCTGGATCAAGGGGCAGCACTGGGGTCCCCTGTGGCCCTGAACTGAGGATGGGCAGCAGGGCTGGAGAGCAGAAGAGTCTGAGCCTAGCCTGAGAGGTTCACAGGGAGCATCTGTGGGGGCTCTGGAGTAATCCAGCTCCATCACTGGCAGCTGTGGGGCCTTGGGCAAGTTGCTTAGCCTCTCTGATTCTTGGCTTCTTCAATTATAGCAATAATAGTCTATAGCTCATGGGCTTATTGAGAGGCATGAGTAAATAAGCTAATGCTTGTAAAGCAGAGAGTCTAGCTCAAAGTAAGTGCTTAATAAAATGTAGTTATTAATGAGTTAATGATAATGGCTTTATGGGAACTTTCTGACCCAGTTAGAAGTAGGGTAAAGGGGAGCCTGGGGCCTGGGTACTGAATTCTTGGAACAGAGCAGTCAGGGAGAGCACATGGACTGTGGAACTGGCCCGGCCACGGGTCCCAGCCAAGGCTTCTGCTCTATCCTGAGCAAGTCACTGAGTCTCTCAGAGCCTGTTTCCTCATTTGTAAAATGGGGGTACCTTATGAGGTAGGGGCAATGGATCCTGGGATCTGGCCAAGTAGGGTAGGAGGAGACCCCACAGGGGGTGGGAAGCCTGGGAGAGGGTGGAGGGGCCAGGAAACAGGGCTGTGCTGCCGAAGGCAGGTGTGGGAGAAGCTGGGAAGGTGGGTCAGAGCTCCTGGGGACAGCCTGGGGCAGAGAGCTTCCGGGTCAGCATGGGGTGCAGGTGGGAACAGGATCAAGAATGGGGACAGTACATCGTGGCCACAGCAGGTCTGGGGGCTGCGGGATCTGGGAGCAGGGGCTGAGCTAGGGCAAGTAGCTGGGATTCTCAGCCTGGTGCCTCTGGTCCTTTGAGATGAAGCCAGGGCAACTGGCAGGGCTCTTGGGGAAGAAGGGACTGAGGGTGTGGCTGGAGAGTTGTTGATGCTACTGGTCCCCACTCTACTAAAATTGTCCCCTATCTCTTTCCTTCACTGCACAAACCTCTGTTGAGGGGCGTCACAGCCCTGGGGCTCCTGCCCCTCCCCTGCTTCATTCAGCCAGAACAGTTGTGCTTTTCTCTATTTTACATTTTCGTTTGGGAGGTTTCATTTAGCAGGTTTGGCTGCTAAAAACGACACAGATTCTCCTGGTGTGGGATTCTTTGGGAGGCCTGAGTTCCCCCCTCGCGGCTCTGAGGACCCCGCTTTGTCCCCGCCTGAGCCTGGCTCTTCTTTGCGGGGCACAGGGGAGGGTGTGGTTTCCAAGCCTGCAGGCGCCGCCTTCCCAGGCCCTCTGTAATCTGCGGTTCTCCTGCGGTAACATCAATGTTGCTAAGTATTTCTGCTTTTCCAGCAGTTGAACTAATTCCACTTGTGATTTCTGTTTTTAGAAAAGAAATCCAATTGCAAGATAGTAGTGAAATTTAAAGACTCATCTTTAGGTTAATTTTCACCGTTATCCAGTTTAGACTGTGGCCAGGCAATATTGCAATAGAAAATCAATTTCCCTTTTTTTTTTTGGGGGGGGGGGGGGGGGGGGGTTCCCCCCAAGTTTTGATCAGTTATCCATTATACAACCCAAAGAAGATATAGCTGGCACATTCTGCATAGGGAAAGACCTGACTTTAGAATCACCATCATACAAAGCACCCAGTGTCCACTCACGGCAGAAACCTTGCCTGAATCCTCCAGTTCGTCCCTCCAGGGAAATCCCCAGGTAGCTGCTTGACATGGAGCAGAGGGATCCAGGGAAGTCTTGCAGTCTAAGAGACATGATTTGGGGCTGCTCTGGGGGCTGCATCCCCATTAGCTACCTCTTGCAAGGGGTAAAGTCCTGTGGGGTTTTTCACTGGAAGGATTAGAGTGTTGCAAGGGGATTGGCAGGGAACGAGGAGGCCATTCTCCAGGAACTTTTTTTTTTTTAGGAAGCACCAGGGATTGAACCTGGAACCTTGTACATGGGAAGCAGGTGCTCACCCACTGAGCTACACCTGCTCCCCATCCAGCAACTTTCAATCATGGGCCAGAGGCCTTTAATAGCTTCCTCTTATGGGGGTAGGGTTGATTAGTGTTAAAAGCAATGGAGACTGGGGGAAGCTGGAGAGCCGGACTTGGAATTCCTGTATCCCACACTAAGGGATTTAATCTCCCATTTCTTGGGAGATTGCGCTTGGGTGGATCCCTGGGTCTGATGCTAACATTACAGCCAGTCAAATGGGTTCATGTCCAGGCTCACAAGCTCACATTTCTGAGGTCCCAAACATTTGGGGTACAGGCTGGGGTCTATTACTCGAATGCTGGCTCGCAGGGAATGGAGAAGGTCTCATCCCAATAATGGAACTGGGCATTCTGGAATAACTAGGAATTGATGGCTTTTCTTTTCTACAGGGGAGAGGTTTAGTAAATGGCCTAGACTTTGATTTTCCATCCACTCCCCTTACTATGCACGACCGAGACAAGAGAGGTCTGGAGTGGCAGGTCAGGACCAAGTAAGTGGCTCCTGTGTCAGTTAAAAGATTAACAGTCTTACCTGCCACGACAAGGGTCACCCGAGGCTCCTCTTGGTTGATGATTTGTGGTGTTGTCCAGGGAGCCACACCTGGCCTTGGGCCCCTTCAGTCCTCCTCGGTTGTGGTGAGCAGGGCTCATGGGAGAGCCCAGCTTCCTCCCTGGGGCATAGTGCATTCCATCCCACACCTGGGGCAAGGCAGCTTGGGGCAGTCACATTTCCAGTGGCCTGCCTCTCCATGCTTCAAGCAGGTTCCTGCTGACGTGGAGCCTGTGGGTTCAGGTGGCCCTGAGGTGACAGTGCCTTTAACAGCGGTGCCTAAATGGTGAGCCTGTTCCCGGGCCCTTTGTCTGCCCCTCGTTACCTGTTCCTCCTTGGCATGGTCTCAATTGTTGAAAACTGAGACGGCTGGTTCTACAAGGGAGTTCATGGAAGTTTGGGGACCCATGGAAAGCTTTTACAGTTTTCTCCAGATATCCAAGGCAGACTGGCTAATGAAGTGAGTTTCTAGGAGGATCTGTCTTTCTATAGACTATTTTTTCATTGGTATTTTTTCATTGCCTCTACCAGCCTTCTTTGAAATAAGGCTGGGTTTTCATCCTGCTTCCGGGTAATTTTCCTAAGCTTATTATAATTGACTGGTTTGGCATGCGCTTCCTTATCCCTTTGAGGAGACATGTGACCACATGGTATCTGGCCCTCAGGTCTGCTTGTCCCTTCCTTCCCTCTTACACAGGAGGTCTAACTGGTATTCAGAGTCCCATTCAGAGGCCACTCTTGGCCGTCCTCTATTTTGTATTGTGGCCACATGGTGTTGCAGCCTTTTTAAGACTATCAGTAGGCAGGTTGTCCCAGTTCCTGAGGAGACACCCCAGTGGGGAGTCTGCGGGAATGCTGGAGGAGCTGCCTGTTATCCTAGGGGAGGATGAAGACATGTCTGTCAGTCTTAGTGGCATCCCACTCCTAGACCAGACCGAATGGAAACTGCTTGCCATCCTGGGGATCCAGAGACCCTGCCGCTGGGTGTCCTCAGGGCCTTAGAGGTCTTTGGAGACTTCTGGGTCTGGTTCCCAGACCGAAGCTACCAAGCTGGACTTCCTCCCTAGGAAAGGGGCTACCTAGGGACTCTTGTTTCAGCCCACTTCTGCAGAGTTCTTAGGAAGTGGCCATGAGAGAGAACTCATTTTATGGCCACTGCCAGGACCTGAGGTTTGCAGTTAAGCCAGACATCAAGAAGCCAGAGATGGATGGTTCTGCAGCTTGCAGACAAACAGCATTGGGGGCCCCGGAGGTAATTGAACAAGAGGAATCTCAGGGCCTCCAAGGGACTGAGGAAGGGACAAACCACAGGGCATGGCCTAGGGTGGGAATCTCAGGAGCCTTGCTACCAAATACATTTTCCATTTCTGAGGCATTGACAGACCCAGCAATGAGAAGGACAGCAGTAGTCTGAAGGGTGAAGGCGCCCTAAGTAAAAGGGGTCAACTCTTGGCCTAAGGAGACACCACAGAGGTGGTAGTCATATTTTCAGTGAAAGCACAAGAAAAGGATATGGAAATCACAGAGAAGGTGGGGAAGAGAGAGAAGGGTAAGAAGATGGAGTATGAGGTGACAGGCAGTTACAGGACCTCCCCTTTGAGCTCCTACATGACTCAGGTCACATGCCTTGGGGCGGTTTTACCCTTCACCCAGGTTTTCTTTGAATCTGCACAGCATGGGGGCTAGCCCCTGCCACCTCTGAAAAGGGAGCTGGAAAAACCTGATCAGGCCGACATTATGCCCTGCGGAGATCAGTCCCAAACCCGCAAGCTTAGAGAAGGGATGGTGTCAGAGAAACGACAGAAACCACCAGAAGTTGTGTTGGAGAATGTTACTGAGTGGGCAGGGAGAGATTTGAAGGCCTGGCAGACTCCCGGCAGACTCCTACATGACTCGGGGGATGTCCCCAGTTAGTCAGGCCTCAAGGACAGTTTCACCCGCCGCCCAGAGCTTCCTTGAGTCTGCACGGCATGGGGACTAACCCTTGCCACTTCTGAAGAGGGAGCCGGAAAGCTCTGGGTAGACCGAGATTATGTCCTGTGGGAGCGGATCCAGAAACCTGTTTGAAATGGCGGGAGGAAATGGAGGACAAAAGAGGATACAGACAGGCTCTGATTGAAAGCCTAGACTCATCAGACTTCGTTGGGTGGCAGATAGTGTTACTTGTCTCCTTCACTCCTGGGTGGGGCAGGACAGAGAAGTAAATGGTCAGTGAACAGCAGGGTGCGGCTGGGACCCCACTCCCCCCATGGTGCCTTAGCTCTCTGTGCCGAGCTGGGACTGTCAAAAGCAGCATGGCCTGGCCCTCTTGCTGCCCTAACTGTGCTGCTCTGTGTTGAGCCCCAAGCCAAGGCTTTTAGGATCCCCACAGCTTCAGATACCTCTCTGGTCTGGGGATGCACCAACCTCTAGCTCCAATTACATAGTCTCCCTCCCACTGTGCCCCCAGCGCAACTGGTCCCTCCCCAACTAGGACCCTCTGCTCATCCTGGCTCCCTGACCTGGCACTGCCCTCCCTCAAGCCCTCCAGACTGGAAAATTAAGGTTTCTTCCTCCACCCCAATCCCACTGCCTGGCCAGGGCCCCAAGTCCCACCGATTCTGCTTCCCCCTCCTGACCCCGCCTCTGTGCAAGTCCTTGCTGCCTGGATCGACTCCACCCCTTGCCCCCAGTTTTGTCATGGCCCTGCATGGCTCAGTTGTCCTCAGCCATCCCAGCCACTGCTGCCTTAGGAAAACCCTGGGTACCCCCTACTCCCACCCCAATTCCTCCAGCACTGGTGCAGGCTGGCTGCCATGCTCCAGAACATTGCCGCCTTGGTGCTTGCCCAGGGCCCCTCAAGGGCAGCAGGATGGCCCTGGCTCCCCCAAGGCAGTGGGTGTGCACCAGAAGCTGACAGAATGCATTAGGACAGAGATAGGCCCGAGCTGGCCTGGGACACCTTCACCAGGGCCCTTTTGTCTCCCTGCCTTGTGGCCTAGTGTCTGGGTGGTCTTATCTTCACGCTGGGCTCCAGCAGGAGGCTGTAATGGACACAGACTGTGCCTGGCTCACGTCTGCCTAGTTCCCCTGCCTCTGCCAGGGAATGCTGGCTGGAGGGGGCAGGTGTAAATAAGGGAGTGACCAGGTGGGGAGCCAGCCCCGGCGGTGGGGCAGGGGTAAGCAGTGCTTCCCCTGGGTTCTCTTCCAGGTTAGTGGCTGGGCAGGGGGCTGCTTTCAGGCCTTAGCCTTCCACAGGTGACCCTAGGTCTCAGCCTGGAGAGGGGCCATCAGAGGCCCTTGGTTTTTTTCATCTGTGATGTGATGCTCTTCAGATCCCTGCCTGGGATGGCCCCATGGCAAGACCTTGGCTGGGGGTGGGTGGTGGAGGCTGCAGGAACTCAGAGCAGGGCTGCTTGAGGGCTGGGCGGTCCAGGAGGACTTCTGGGAAAGGAGCCTGGGGCTGGAGGAGGAGGAGAGCATTGTAGGTGAGGGAACTGCTTGCACAGAGGCCTGGCTTTGGGTAGTGGGGTGAGCCGTTAGCTGGGCTGGTGTACAGGGTGGGCTCAGAGCCTTGCCGGGCAGGAAGCTGGAGTCTTCTGCAAGATTATGCCCATTCCAACCTTACCTGCCCTCCAGGTCCAACATGGCCTCCCTGCTGGGTCTCTCAGACAGCTCTCTCACCCCCGGGGGCAGCTGGCCCTCATCCCATCCTCCTGTCCCATCTCTGCAGCCGTGGGTGGGGCCTGTGCCTGGACGACCTTCCCTCCAAGGATGTCATCGACTTCCCCATAGTGCTGCCCGGGATCCTCTACGACGTGAACCACCAGTGCCGCCTCCAGTACGGGGCCTCCTCTGTCTTCTGTGATGACATAGACGTGAGTGCGAGCACAAGTGCACCCCTGCCTGGGAGGGCCTCCTTCTGGCCCTGGACTTGGCATCTGAGGCCCAGCTCTCACGTGGTAGATGGACACAGCAGCCTGTGGGGGTAGCCACAGACCCAGGTCTGAGTTCTGGCCTGACCATTTGCCAACTGGGGGACTTTGGACGAGTCCCTCAACCTCCCTGACCATGGTTTCTGAAAGAGGGAAAATGAAACCTACTCTGTGAGTCTGGGGGGAGATCAACTGCAGTGATGACTATTACAGGGACCCTGCAGCTAATGGGGTCCATCTAGACAGTGGGCTCCAGCTGAGAGAGGTTGTGGCCTCTACTGGAGATTGGACTTGAGGCAGCAAACCCGGCCTTGGGGTCCCAGCCCAAAGCTCCTCATGTCCAGAGAGGAAGAGGTGGGAGTGGGAGGTGGGAGCAGAAACAGAAGAAAAGTGGGGTCTCTGGGAGTCCTCACATGGTGCCAGCCCCATGGAGGGGTACCTAGGGGACTCTTGGGGCACTGAAGGGTGAGGCAGGGTGGGCGGGAGCACTGGGGAGGGGATGAGGGTGGCCCATGCCCTCCTTCTTGCAGAATGTCTGCCACACGCTCTGGTGCTCCGTGGGGACCACCTGTCACTCCAAGCTGGATACGGCTGTGGACGGCACCAGGTGTGGGGAGAACAAGGTAGGGATGCCCCCAGCCCAGCTGCAGTGGGGAGGGGGTGTGAGAGGGCAGGTATCCTGACTGTTAGTGCCCAGCGGTCAGCCTGGGCTCACAGACTTGCTTGTGTGCCTAGTGGGCCTCTGACCATCTCTGGCCTAAGACTCATCTGTAAAGTGGAGGCACTGGGGGCAGCACTTGATTCTGTGATTCTCCAAGAGAGTCAGCTGGTGGGTTCTATTTTCTTCCCTGCTCATCTCCCCCATGTGGCCTTGGTGTTGGGTGTTAGGGAGAGACCTCACTCCTTTGATCTTTCCCCTCTGTGCCTTTCCAGGCCTCCTGTCCACCTCGTTCCCACTAGGGTAAGGCTGACCAATAGGCCCGAGGTGGGGCTGCTTACTCCCTCTGTCTCGGTAGTGGTGTCTCAATGGGGAGTGCGTCCCTGTGGGCTTCCGGCCCAAGGTCGTGGATGGCAGCTGGTCCGGCTGGAGTGCCTGGTCCATGTGCTCGCGGAGCTGTGGCGTGGGCGTGCAGAGTGTTGAGCGGCAGTGCACACAGCCTGCGTGAGTGTGGGACCCAGGGCCTGGGGCAGGGCACAATTGAGGGGCCTGAGAAGAGTCAGCCCATTCGGGGGGAGCTTGACTCTGTCCCTCTCTCAGAAGTGTCCCCATAGAGACTATGCCCAGGGCATCCAGAACTGCCTTGGGTCATGCCCAGGGAGTGTCCTCTCTGCTGACCCCATTGCAGAGAGGGCAATGCCAAGGCCCAGAGATTGGAGGGTTTCATCAGAGGTCATAACAAAGCAACAGGTGGCTGGAGGGAGGCAGGACAGGGCAGTGGTTAGAGCTTAGACCCTGGACCTTAGGTGGATGAGGGTTCAAATCCCCTTTCCACCCCTCAGGCAAGACCCGTAACTTCCCTGGGCCTCAGTTTCCTCACCTGTATGATAAGGGCAATACAGAACCCACCAAGTAGAGTTGTTGTCAGGGGTAAATGCAGTTAATGCACCTAAAGTGTTTACCCTGCACCTAGTCCGTAGTAAGTGCTCAGTGAGCAGAAGCTGCTTAGCATCATCAGAGGTACAACATGGGCCTGAGACAAGATTGCTGGGAGAGTTGGGCAGCACTGAAGGAATGGCTGTGGGACTTCACCTCTCTGGGCTCCAGTTTCCCCATTGAAAGGGTGGGAAGAATATTCCCAACCTCGTGGGGGTGATGTGATGACTCAGCAAGATGTAGGGGCCAGCGGTACCATGGACTGAGGGGCAGCCCAGCCACTTTGGATGAGCCTTTCTTTACTAGGTTGTCCAAGGGCAGGCGGGTTAGGGCCCCATCTAGGACCTCCAGGTCTGAGCTTGGGTGACCCAGATGCAGATGGGGTTCGGGTGCTGCACTTGGGCATGTCTGTCAGCTGGGCGGGGCCCAGGAGGCTTCCTCTTGACCTGGGCTGGGATGCTGCCCGGACACTGGGTCTCATGGGCCAGAAGCTTGGAGCAGCCCCTCTGGGCAATGTTGGTCATGTCTGCAGCTTGTTCCTGCCTCCCAATGGCCCTCTGCTGAGGCAGCACCAACCCCTTTTATAGATGAGGACACTGAGGCTCTGAGAGGTCGAAGACTTGCCCAACATCACGCAAGGTTGGGGACAGAGCCCAGGCTTCCTACTGCCACCTTCCCTTGATCTTTAAGGGTGGGGAGAATGTGTATCTCTGGGCTGGAGGGGAACAGCCCAAGAGGGGAGAGCAGAAGTGGGCGGCGGCAATCTCTGGGTGTTAGGGATGCAGATAGAGGCTGCACACTCCGAGGCCCACTCCCGAATCCAGGTAAACAGTAGGTACTCACTGTGTACTTGCTCAGCCCCCTTCCCTGGCTCTCCCCACAGGCCCAAATACAAAGGGAGATACTGCGTGGGTGAGTGGAAGCGCTACCGCCTGTGCAACCTGCAGGCCTGTCCCCCTGGCCACCCCTCCTTCCGCCAGGTCCAGTGCAGCCACTTTGATGCTATGTTATACAAGGGCCAGCTGCACACGTGGGTGCCTGTGGTCAGTGACGGTGAGTCCTGTCTAGAGGTGTGGGGCCATGTGGGTTACCCGGGGGTACAGGTAGGAGCCCGTCCCCACCCCAAGGCCTGGGCTGCTCCCCACTTCCCTGGGACTGCTGCTCATTCCTAGGTCCCCAGTCTGCAGTCTTGCAGTTAGCGACTAGCCCAGCAGGAGCCTTCAGCATGTTTGTGCTGCTTGGGAGCCTCAGGCATTCTGTTGATGGCGCATCGCAGTGGGGTCTTCCTGGCAGCCTCTGTGACTCCTGCCCTGGCTGTCCCTGATGGTTCCTCCATTTGGGTCCCCAGTGAACCCTTGCGAACTGCACTGCCGGCCCTTGAACAAGTTCTTTGCTGAGAAGCTGCGGGACGCTGTGGTTGACGGCACCCCTTGCCACCAGAGCCAGGCCAGCCGTGACCTCTGCATCAATGGCATCTGCAAGGTGTGCCCTGATAGGGAGAGGGATCTCCCAGCACTTCCTGCCCCTGTCCACCTGGTGGGCACCAGGTCCTCCTCTGGGACCCTGGTGGTCTTCGATGGCCTCCTGTCACCTCTAGGGCAGAGCCCCTCTGCTCCTCCTCTTCCTTCACAGTCTGGCTTCACAGCCACAGCTTCAGCCTCTGCACCACTGCCTTCCCACTTCATCCACACCAACTGTTGCCTTCAGCTCCTCCCCACGTGCCTGCACCTACCCTCAGTCAGAAAACCAGGGCACAGGCAGTGGCTCGGCTCTCGCTGGCTGGATGAGCCAAGGCAATGGTTTCCTCTTTGGTAGAAAGGAGTTCGCTCACCTGTGCATCCCCCTCACACGGTTAAACAAGGTGGTACAGGTGCTGTGCAGGGCTCAGGACCTGGCCCCACGTAGATGCTCAGTGTCTGGTTTTTTAGTAGCGGTGGGGCCTCTCCTCCTTGCCCACGTCTCCAGGTACCTCTTTGCTCCTGCTTCTGGGAAATGAATCCACTGGGGGCATGGAGGACTGGGCTCAGAGGAGGACCAGCAGGGAAGGTGCTAACTAACCTCCAGTGCCCTTGACACTGAATCCTGTTTCCAGAAAATCCCTGTGCATCCTGGAGAGGAGCCCAATGTGTGTCTGCTCCCCTGCCCACTCATAGCCTTTTATAAAACATTCCTCATCTCTTATCTCTTGTGATCCTCACAACATGCCTTTAAGGTCCAGATTGGCCTCCCCATTTTACATCTAAGGAAACTGAGGCTTGGAGAGGTAGAGGGGTTCACCTGGGGTCAGAGGGCACATGTGTGGTGGGCCACGGCCCAGAGTCAAGGGCTCCCGACCCTGCCCTGAAGTTCTCTTCTCCAACCCCCACGGGCCCTGCGGTTGGCCCAAGAGAGGGCTGGCAGCCGGCAGCCCAGCACAAGGGGCATCCCCTCCCGTGTATTGCAGAATGTGGGCTGCGACTTCGAGATTGACTCGGGTGCCACAGAGGACCGCTGCGGCGTGTGCTATGGCAACGGCTCCACCTGCCACACCGTGAGCAGGACCTTCGAGGAAGCCGATGGCCTGGGTATGGGTGGCATAGCTGGTGGGTGGGAATGCTCTAACCCCAGTGGCCCTTTCTCACCTCCCCCCAAGCCCTCCCCTTGGCATCCATGGTCCCCACCCAGGCTAGAATCAGGGATACCCTGGCCCAGGAGCAGAGACGTGTCCTCCTGGGGAGCCCTCCTACCCCAGGGATCCCAAGCTGGGCCAGCCTGGCTTATGAGTGGCCCTCGGCCCTTTCAGTGGGATACTGTCTTCTTATGAAGCTGCAGAGTCCCCAGCTGCACTCCCTCACCTCAGGATATGTTTTGCACACCTTGCCCAGGTGCCACCTGTGTGCTAGTTGATGGGGACATGGAGGTGAAGAATCCACAGCTTGGGAGGATGACATAACAGATAGGGATCTCTTAGTGTGACAAATGCAGTGGAGGGAGGCCTAGGGGCTGGGAAAGGACCAAGGAAGAAGGTCCTAACCTGGGGAGTCATGGAAGACTTCCTTGAGGAGGCAGAAATTGAGCTGAATCATTAGAGACTCAGACAAAATAGGGAGGGGCATTCCAAATGGAGGGAAGAGCTTGTGCCAAAGCCTGGAGACAAGAGCACAGAGTGTGCTCTGTTTGGGGGCCTGTAAGGAGGGTAGGGCTGGGCCGTGGGGGCCTTGAATGCTAGGCCAAGAAGCTTAGGTTTCATCCTGGAGATGCAGTACACTGTGGTGGTTAAAGCACAGACCCTGAAGCCTGATTCATATTTCAGCAGGACCCATGGGCAAGTTACTTAACCTTTCTGTGCCTCAGTTCCCTCACCTGCAAAATGGGGATGACAATAGTACCTACCATGTAGGGTTGCTACATCTGAATTCATCTGTAAAGTGCTTAGGGAGTGCCATGCATGTGGTGAGTGCCACATACGTGAAAGACCAGAAAAAGGCCTTGGGGGGTGGGGATGGGATTGATGTCCCAGGGATAAGGCCGAGTCAATTTGGTTTTTCAGAAAGGTCCTGCTGCCCTGGGCGTGGGGGATGGGCCCAGCCTTGTGACAAGGAACCCAGCCAAAGCCTCCAGAAGAGGGGTGATGTGGGTTATGGGGGCCAGCCCTATAGAGCTTTTCTGGGGTTTTGGCAACTTGGGACAGATCCAAGCATCTCTTTTTGGGTGGAGCTCAGAATCAAATGCCAGTGGTGGGGAGAATGGATGTAACTCAGTGGTTGAGCTCCTGCTTCCCATGTACAAGGTCCCGGGTTCAATCTCCAGTACCTCCTTAAAAAAAAAGCCAATGGAATCTTCAGTGGCATCAGCAGGCAGGGGCAGGTGGAAGAATGGAGGGAGAAGTCTTTTATCCCTGGGACTTCTGCACAATAGGCTATGTGGACGTCGGGCTGATCCCGGCCGGTGCACGTGAGATCTGCGTCGAGGAGGTGGCTGAGGCTGCCAACTTCCTGGCCCTGCGAAGCGAGGACCCTGATAAGTACTTCCTCAATGGTGGCTGGACCATCCAGTGGAACGGGGACTACCAGGTGGCGGGCACCACCTTCACGTATGCACGCTCGGGCAACTGGGAGAACCTCACGTCCCCAGGGCCCACCACAGAGCCTGTCTGGATTCAGGTGCCTGCCTCCCAAGGCCCGGAGCGAGGATGGGGGTCAGAGATGGGGTTCTCGGATCCCAGCCCCAATGGCAGGGTGTTGGGTCTGGAGGCATCAGCCCTGGGCACTCACGAAGCCAGGCTCTGAGCCTGGCTGTACAGCTGGGGCCTCTGCCTCAGTTTCCCCATTTCTAAAATGGCACCATGATTTAGCCCCAGTTCACAGAGGTACCTGGGGTTGGCTCCTATAGGATGGACCCCTTGGGTGGCAGGTCCCAGGTGGATGGAGAGGATGCCTTGTACTCACGGGGCCCCCACCTGCCTGCCCCAGCTGCTGTTCCTAGAAAGCAACCCTGGGGTGCGCTACAAGTACACCATCCACAGGGAGGTGGATGGCCACGGTGAGGCCCAGCAGCCCGAGTTCTCCTGGCACTATGGGCCCTGGAGCGAGTGTACAGTCACCTGTGGCACAGGTGAGAGGAGGGGCAGTTGCAGCTGCTGCACAATGGGGCTTTGTCTCTGGGCAGAAATGCTTGGCTTCAACCTCTAGCTGGGCCTCCGCGGGCTTGGAACTTTGCTTCTCGGAGCCTTAGTTTGCCCATCTCTCAAACGGGAGTAGCAATAGCCTGTCTCAGGTCTGTTGGGAGGTTAAATGAGATGAGGCAGGTAAAGCACCCAGCAGTTGGTGAGCACTCAAGGTGTCTCAGCTGTTCTCATCCTCCCTCCAGAGAGCAGCTGGTGTTGGTTCTTATTGCTCAGCTCTGGCAGGTCTTGTGCCTGCATCTCTGCTCCATGTTGGAGACTTGGCCCCTTCTTCCTCTCATGGCCTCACCGGGAGGCACCTGCAGCATGGGCTCCTTCCCTCCTCCAGCTCCTGCCTGGAGATGGGCTGCTCAGGGGCTCTTTCCTCCCTGGGGCCCTCCAGCCCCTCCTGGGAGGCCCAGAGCCTATTGTTCCCTTGGCCTGTCGGAGGGGCTTCCCCAGAGAGGAAGATGAGGTAGAATGAGGCCAAGACTGCAGGAGCAGGGAGGAGGGAGGCCTGGTTGTGACAAGGAGCCTCTGTCCAATGGCCCATTCACTAAATTTACTTCTTTCTTTTAACTTGTCAAATGTATAGCAATTTCACTAACCCTCACCCTGTCCCCCTCTCAGCTCCCCCCCAGTCTCCCTTCTCTGTCTCCCAGTCTCCCCATCTTTGACCCTTGGTGTCCAGGGTTCTCAGTATGAGGAATCTGGGACAAGTGACATTTGAACATTCCTTAAAATGCTATTTATGATGACAAAATGAAAACTGGCCCATTAAAACTGTAGAAATCTTCAAAAGCCACTCAAACTATCCTATCCAATACAAGTGTCTTTAAGTTTACAAATGTATAAACAAATATATTTGATGAACCAAGCATTTGGGTTCAGCAAATTGGCTGCTTCCCAGGAGGAGCACTTAGGAATGTGTTGAGCTGCAAGTATCAGAATCCTGAGCACTGGTGGCTGGAACAGATAAGGGTTTATTTGTTTCAGGCAATAAGCAGTCCCAGTGTGCATAGTGCAGGCTGGTGGGAAGGTGCACAGTGGTTTTGGTGACCCAGGCCCTTGCTCCCTCTTGGCGCCACTGACTTTACCACATGGGCCTCCCCCCCCACCCTCCACTCCCACTGTTCTTGTCACAAGGTGGCTTCCTCTGCTCCAGGCCTCTTCCCGTATTCCACGCAGGAAGAAAGAAGGAGCAAGGAGCTGACTCCCAACAGGGACTTGTGCCTTTTTCTCCCAGGCCAGGGCTGTGTCTCAGTCCCCCAATCCCCCCTATCTGCAAAGGCTCTGTGATGGGGGGAGGAAGGGAAGCATTTTCACCAGGTCCCATTGTTGCCTTGAACAAAACCAGCATTCTGTTAGTGAGAAAGAAGAGGGGTAAGATATAGGACTCTTCTGGGGTGTGCAGGGAGAAGGGGTGAAGGCAGAGCCTGCTAGAGGTTAGTCCTGCCACTGGTGAAGAGCACAGCCATGCAAAAGTCCAGAGGTGGGCAACGGCAGAGTGTGAAGGAGAGGAACAGTGGGGTGGGGTGGGGCAAGGAGCAGGGGACAATGGGGCTGGAGGGGAACGCCCAGCTAGATGAGCTGATGAATTTTTACTCCAAACTTTTTCTGAACACTGTCCCTGTGTGTATGTGGTGGGCAGCAGGGGACCGTGTTTATGCCATGGTTAAATTTGCATGCTAGCGGCAGCTGGCACTCTTTGAACCCTTACGAAGTGGCAGGCACGGGGCTGAGCCTGCACATGCATGACCACATACAAGCCTCACAGCAGGGCTTTGAGGCAGTGTTGTTACTCCCATTTCACAGATGAGGAAACTGAGATTCAAAGAGGCTAAGTGAGCTGCTCCAGGCCTCTCAGCTAGGAAGTGGTAGAGCTGGGCCCCCAACCCAAATCTGTCTCTGAACCTCCATACTGTGGCTCCTCCTCAAGGATGCCTCTGAGGAGAGGCTGCATTGAAGGGGGTGGGGGCAAAGGGCTGGGGGCACAGTGAGGAGGAGGTGGTGGCGGCCTGCTCTTTCATCCTGATGGAGGCAGGGAGGCCCTGTTCTAAAAGACCCTGGGCAGAGAGGGGTGGGCAAGTGTTCTGAGGGTGCAGGGAGGGTGGGCAGGGACACCCCAGGTGCCAGGCCCAGGCTAAGCCCCCACGGCCCCCCAGGCACGCAGAGGCAGAGTGTGTACTGCTCTGAGCTGCAGGCAGGGCCCATGGACATGAGACACTGTGACCCCCTGAGCCGGCCCGATGACCGTCACAGGAAGTGCAGCGAGGAACCCTGCCCGGCCCGGTGAGCTCCTACCCTGACCACTGCCCCTACCCCCAGGCTCCCTACCCCAGGTGACCGGTCTTGCTTCCAGCCCCCACATCAGGAGAGCCCTGGAGACCCTGGGGAATTGTAAATAAAGATGAGCTCTTGGGCTTTCTTCCCAGAGCTGAGGGCCTGGCCCCTGGTTTCCCCCTACCCCAACCAGTGCCTGGGCACCCCCGGGTCAGCAAGCACCAGTCTGAGACACCCCTGGTCACTCCTTTCTGGGTCCCTGGACACAGGCCTCAAGTCTTGCCCAGGTTCCCTGGGGTGAGGGCAGCAGGGTTTGATCTCAGGCCTCGGCGATGGGGGCAATGCCACAGTGCGGGGCACCCACCTGGGCTTGGAGCTCTGGGGAATTATCCTCTGGGCTCAAGCTGACCCTACCCAAACCCTGAGTGCCTGGGTCCTGCCGAGCCCCATCTGATGCCACCTGTACACCCCCCCACCAGGTGGTGGGCAGGTGAGTGGCAACCGTGCTCGCGCTCCTGCGGGCCTGGGGGCCTTGCCCGCCGCACAGTCCTCTGCATCCGCAGTGTGGGGCTGGATGAGCAGAGCGCCCTGGACCCTCCTGCCTGCGAGCATCTTCCCCGGCCCCCCACCGAAAACCCTTGCAACCACGATGTACCCTGTCCTGCCACGTGGGCCGTGGGGAACTGGTCTCAGGTGAGTGATGGGATGGGGTAGGGGTGGGGCGGGAGAACAGAGCGAGCCCGCCACCAGCTCCCCCATCAGTCTGGGGCTGCAGGGAGGCAGAAGATGCCTTGGTGGCTCCTTCGTGGCACTGTGGGAGGGAGGGAGGGTGAGGGGATTTGGGGGTCCAGCTCCGGCCCCTGGCAAGTCACAGCCACAAGCCATGGTCCTGATCTGGGCAGGCCCTGAGAGGGTGGTTGAACCCTCTGCCACTCTGACAGCAGACAATGGGCAGGTCACCCCGCCATGTCCCAGCTTGCCCTGGCAGTCCCCACCCCCTCCTGGCCTGAGACCCTCACCCCAGCCTCCCTCCGCAGTGCTCGGTGACATGTGGGGCAGGCACTCAGCACCGGATTGTCCTCTGCACCTATGACACTGGGGTCTCCTGCGACGAGGCCCAGCGGCCAGCGAGCGAGACCACCTGCCCTCTGCCGCCCTGCCCACGAACCCAGGACCTGCTGGGCCTGGAAGGCTCGGGGAGTGGCTTCTCCAGCCATGAGCTCTTCAATGAGGTTGACTTCACCCCAAGGCTCGCAGCCCCACGCTCTTCGACCCCCTCTTCACCCAGGCCGGTGAGCCTGGGCAATGCCATCACGGAGGAGGACCTGGAGCTGGGCCAGCCGGAGCCTGTGTTTGTTGATGACTTCTACTATGACTACAATTTCATTGACTTCCACGAGGACCTGTCCTATAAGCCCTTTGAGGAGCCAGACCCAGGCTTGGTGGGCATGGGGAATTGGACGCCCCCATCTCCGAGCAGTCCTGCTGAGACCCCCATGGGCACTCCCAGGACTGCCACAGGGCCTCCTGGGGCCAAGGAGGAGGGGGCCATGGACGATTGGTCCCCTACCCCTTGGCCCAGCCAGGCTGCCCAGTCCCCAGCCCCAACCTTGGAACAGGCCCCTAGGAACCTCTTGCTCAACTTCTTGTCTGAGGAAGACACCCCCATTGAGCCGCCAGGTCATGGGCTCCCCAGTTTGCCCTGGTCCCCTGATTCAGTGGGTGGCACGGAGACAACTACTCCCAGGAGCCAGAAGGAGTTCCTGGGAGGGGAGGACAGCCAGAGCCAGCTCCCTCCATGGTGGGAGAGGACCAATGAGGTTTCCGAGGATGAGGCCTTAGACCACAGAGCACCCCACTTGCCCCAAAAACCCAGCCCCATGCTGCCCCCTTTGCCCTCTGTTAGCACCACCCACCCCTCTCCTAGTCCTGTTGTGGTACAGCTGTCAACAGGAGGGATCATGGTCTGGGACCCAGCTCCGCAGGGGGTTCTGGAGCCTGTGGGAAGTGAGCTGCAGCCCACTGTCGGGGCAGCTCCTCACCCACCTCCTGCCACAGCCACTCTGCCAGAGTCCCTGGGCAGAGTCCACCCCCTGGAGCCGGGGACTCCCACTTTTTCAGCTCCAGGATTGGCCCCACGAGACCCGCAGATTCCGGCAGTGCCAGGGACCTTCCTTCCATCAGTACTGGCTGGCCTGGTGCATACACCTTGGATGACTGCCCCTAACTCAGGACCCTCGAGCCAACCTGAGCCCCCCAGCCCTGAGGCACCCCCTAGCTTGGTGCTACTGTCCACGCCAGCTCAGGACAGTCCCGGCAACAGCAGTAGAGCTGAGGCCCAGCTTCCAGACCCCAGCCTGGCTGAGGAGGGGCCCCCTGTGGACCGGTTGGCTGCCAGGAACGCCAGCTGGGAAGTGGGAAACTGGAGCCAGGCAAGTGGTACAAGGGTCAGGGTGGACTGGGGATTGGAGTAGCCTCAGTGACTCAATTTCCTCATCTGAGAATGAGCAGAACAGGACACACCCTGTTTGCCCTGCCTTCCAGGAGGGCAGGGATTCCAAGGATCAGGCAACTGACACTAGGTGGGCAGGTGCTCTGTGAGGTGGGAAGAGCATTGCTCCGCTCAGTGGTCCCTAAAAATGATCAAGAATAGATGGAAAAAAAAAAAAAAAAAGACGGCCCAGTCATCCTGCCCAGATGTGACCCTGGGGCCATTTTGCCTAGGCAGGTCTCAGTTTCCCCTCTGAGCAGTGGGCTTGGGGCAAGGTAGCCCATCTCTCTCTGTCTCTGTGGAGTCTCCAGAGGCCCACTGAGCAGCATAGGGGGCTGGGGGAAGGCAGTGGCAGGTGCCAGTGATGGGCGGCCAGGAGGAACAAATCCAAAACCCTTAATCTGAGGCTTGAGGGCCAGTTTGGTAAGACTGTCCCCTCGGTCTGGAGGCCTGAGAAGTCCCTCTCCTCACTCTTTGGCTTGCATGCCCCTGGGGACAGGGGGCTCACCCAGGCATCTCTGTTGTGGGGAAGGCCTCCTCACGTGGCCCCTGGGCTGCCAGGCGAGCTCCCCTGATCCTCAGAGCCGCCTGACCACAGCAGGGGTCCCTGACACTCAGCCCGGCTCCATCCTTTCCACCTTGCTCTCCCCTCAGCTTTGTCAGGGGCTTGCGGTGGGGTCTGAGCTGCATGGACAGAAGCTGGCCTATGCCCCACTGTAGGAGGAGTGGGCTCCTGTTCAGATCCCTAATTTGGGTGAAGAGGGGCTGGCTGAGGCCCAGAGTAGGCAGGTTCTGCCCAGGGCTACCCGGTTGTTTGGCTGCTGGGATTAGAACCTAGACTTGGGCAATAGTGAGCCTTGCCAGGACTGCTGGGTGGGGTGCTCACAGGCTGCCCTTACCCTACCCGGTTGCCTGGGATTTGACTTTTCATCCTCAAAGTCTCCCTGGGAGGTAGGTGGAGGAGTCCATTTTGCAGAGAAGGCAACTGATGCCCCGAAGAGAGGCCCTGGCTTGGCCTGGGTCTGTGGGGGACTGCAGGGAGCAGGGATCCTCCTGCCCCCCTAACAGGACTCCGCTCCCCCCCCCACCCAGTGCTCCACCACCTGCGGTCTGGGTGCCATCTGGAGGCCCGTGCGCTGCAGCTCTGGCCGTGACGAGGACTGTCCTCCTGCTGGCCGGCCCCAACCTGCCCGCCACTGCCACCTGCGGCCCTGTGCCACCTGGCACACTGGCAACTGGAGCAAGGTGTGGGGCGTGACCAGCTTGGCAGGGGGCGGGGGGCACATTGGCCTGAGGGAGCAAGGATGGAGCCAAGGCAGGTGGCCACAGGGTGCATGGGGTGGGGCACCCAGGGCCCCGCGTTCCCAGGCCAGCCCCAGCCACCAGTGAGGGCAGAGGAGGGCTCCCTACAGGCCCTTTTGCACTTGATTGTTTGAACACTTTAACCTTCGCTTCTTTGGTTTGACCTGTCCCTAGTCCCTTCTCCTGCTGGCTGGATCCTTTTCCCTGCATGCCCTCCAGATTCCATTTCCACCAATTTTCCTTTGCCCCTCTCTTGCTCTGGGGGGTGGCCACCCCAGCCTCTCCCTGGGGTTCCTCAGGGATGTGGCCAGGGCTGGGTGTGTGTGTGTGCCTGCACGTGAAAGGGCGTCCACATGCACGTCCCTGGGTGCCCAGTGCTCCCGCAGGTGCGGAGGGGGCTCCTCGGTGCGAGACGTGCAGTGTATGGACATGAGGGACCTGCGGCCGCTGCGGCCCTTCCACTGCCAGCCTGGGCCTGTCAAGCCGCCTGCCCGCCGGCCCTGCGGGGTGCAGCCCTGCCTCAGCTGGTACATCTCCTCCTGGAGGGAGGTAAGGTCTGGGGGCCCAGGATGGGGCGGGGGGCACCTGCAGACCCGGGCCGTGCCCTGACTCCCTAACCCCTCCCTGGCCATCCCAGTGCTCTGAGGCCTGCGGTGGTGGCGAACAGCAGCGTCTGGTGACCTGCCCGGAGCCAGGCCTCTGCGAGGAGGCGCTGAGGCCCAATGCTACACAGCCCTGCAACACCCATCCCTGCACACAGTGGGTGGTAGGGCCCTGGGGCCAGGTGAGCAGGGGCTGGGGGTTGGGGGCATGTGCTCAGTGGGCACCTGAGAGGTCATTTGCCCATTTAACCTTGAGTTCTCCGTGTGTACCGTGCACCAGGCTCTCTGAACAGACAAGGTGAGGTCCCTGCTTGGACATGTGGTCTGATGTCAGGGAGGGTTTTCTGAAGAGGAGACTGTTGAGAGCTGGGGAGGAATCAGTGCTGCGAAGGAGAGGGATGAAGGGAGCAGCAAGCGCACAGTCCCGTGGCAGAATGACGAACTTGGGGCGTTCAGGGAACTGACCAAAGGCCTGTGAAGCAGAAGTGGGGAGGGACCTGCGAGGCCTCGGGTGTGGGTGGCCGCAGGGTGGGCAGGATGCCTTCCTGCCAGGCCTGTGCCCCTCATGGCCACTAACAGGCCTGCTTGGGGCCCAAAAGTTCAAGGGTCTCAGAATTGTGCCCCAAGCCTGGAGTCAGCTGGGCCTGGATTCAAGTCCCTGTCCCACTGGCTGGCGGGGAGTGACTCTGGGCAGGTTGCTTTGCCTCACTGGGCCTCTTATTTTCTCATCTGTAAAATGGGGGTAGCTGGGGGGTGGGGTGGAGGGTGGGTTGAGGTCCGAACACCAGGTGGGCTCCAGGAATAGGACTGACCTGCCCGAGAGACCAGACCCTCCGAGGAGGCAGCAGGGGGCAGGGCTGGGAGCAAGGGGAAGCCCACCAGGCCTGGGGGCGGCAGGAGGGTTTCCTGGAGGAGGGCTAGCCTAGAGGCAGATGCTCACCCTCTGCCTCACTGCCCACAGTGCTCAGTCCCCTGTGGTGGTGGCGTCCAGCGGCGCCTGGTCAAGTGCGTCAACACCCAGACAGGGCTGCCCGAGGAAGACAGTGACCAGTGCAGCCATGAGGCCTGGCCTGAGAGCTCCCAGCTGTGTGGCACACAGGACTGTGAGCTCAGCGAGCCTCCACGTGAGTGCTCCCACCCCTGGTTCCCTATTGGGGTGGGAGAAATGGGGACACATCCAACCATTTCCCCCAGAGCACTGGCTGACTCCCTCTATGGTCTGGGCTCAGGAGCCACGTGGCCACAGATAATCATGAGGCCTCAGGGTGCCACTGGGCCGGGAATCAGAGCCAAGAGAGGTCCCAGCCACACAGATACCTGGAGGCAGCTTTTTCTGGCCTCAGGGGAAGGTTGGAGGGAGCTGGGGAGGTGAAGTGGCTTGGGCGCCTCAGTTGCCGCGTGACCTTGAGCAAGCTTTCCCTCTGTGCCTAAGTTAGCCCCCATGGTGAGGCCAGGGATATCCCCAGGGCCGTGTGAAGGCCAAGCCTGGGGAAGCCCCTATTCCTAGCTCTGGCCTGTCCATTTCCTGGCCAGAGAAGGGCTGCCCAGAGTGAGCAGTGGAGCCACAGGAAGGGGCCTTCCTTTCAGGGCCCTGCCAGCTCCCAGCAGCCGGCGACTTCCTGGCCAGCTGGGTCCTGTAGGGGCCTGAGGCAGAGGTGGCTCTGGACACACACATACAGACTTCCTTCCTGCAGCCCAAACCACCCCCAGCAGTGCTGAGCACAGGAAACAGTCTGGCTGTGAAGTCACACCTGGGCTTCCCTCACCAGCCATGTGGCCTTGGGCTCCATGTCCCTCTCTGGGCCCCTGCCTCCTCATCATAGAGGGGTTAACACCCCCATTCTTGGAGCAGAGGTGGAAAGAGCATGTGTGACGGGCTCATCATTGCAAGAGCCCCCAGAAGGGCTCAGGAAAGTCTGGCTGCTTCCCTCTCCCGCCATCACCCGCATGGGAGAGGTCAGGCAGACGACCCAGGGCGCCCAGCAATGTGGGCCGAGGGAGCACTGTGTCCTGAAGAGCAGTGGCTCAGGTGCCTCCTCCGCTGTCTGCCCCTATCCTAGAGAATGTGCCCATCAGGCGGTATTCAGAGCTGCTGGGATCTGCCCCAGTTTGCCCTTGCCCCTGGCCCTGTCCCAGTGGCTGGCTCCTAGCATTCTTTACCCAGGCCCAAGTTGCTCATAGCAGAAGCAGGGATGCCCTGTCTCAGGTCCCCTTGTCTCAAGGCCTGCCTGCCCTCACCCTGCTCTCACCCTTCACTCAACAAGCATCTCTGGGCACAGCCCTGAGCCGAGTGCTGGCCCCACTGCACTTGCCTGGCAGGCTTCGAGGGTAGGCCACGGCTCTGCTCTGCCCTCACTGGGGCTCAGGCCCACCAGGGAGTTGGGCAATTATGGCCTCAGGCAGCGAGGATCAGAGGCGGATGGAGAGCAGGAACTGAGGCCTGTGTGATCTAGAATCAAGGATAGGCTTGCACAGGAAGCCCAGGACATGCAAGGCCTCCCAGGGGTGGGGGTAGGGGTAAGCCAGAGGGAGGGAACTGTGGTGGGGATGCCGAGGCAGCTGGACTCTGAAGGAGCAGCCGGGGAGATGTCTTGGATGCTGTGACTCTGGAATTTCCAGGATGTTTTCATGGTTTATGGAACTGTGTGGTGGGGCACTTGGAAAGCCTTGGGAACTCCAGGGTGTGTGATCACCACGGTACAGCTGCTGACACATCCGTTCTCCTGTGGAGGTGGGGTTTATTTATAGAGGAGGGATCTGAGAGGTTAGGAGGCTTGCCCAAGGTCACACAGCAGGTCTAGGACTCAGTCTGCAGATGTGTGGGTTGGAGCTGCTGCCCGCAGCTGGGGGAGGAGCCCTGAGTGGGAAGCTGCGACCAGAGACCTGCCTGTGGCCTCATGCCACCTGCCGGGCTCAAGGGGTTGTCCCTTGCCTAGGGCTACTGGTTGCTCTCCTGCTTCTCCTCCCTCGGGATTCGGTGCTGGAGTAAGCAGGGCTCTGGTGGCAGCTGGGGACTGTCAGCAGCAGCAGCAGCAGCAGGGAGCATGGCCAGGAGCCTGGAAGCAAGCAACTTCCTAAAATAGTGCCGATAACCAACCACAGGGCAAGGGGGCCTGGCCAAGCCTCCACCCCAGCCAGCGCAGCCTGCAGCCTCCCTTCCTCCCCAGGGGCCTGGGCTCAGTTCCTGGGCTCTGCTGAGGGCTGTGTGGCCCAAGTCAAGACTATCTCTGGGCCTCAGTGCCCAGGTGAGCAATGGGGGGCTGGCCTGGGACCTGGAAGCTGAGGCTGAGTCAGGCCCATATGGCAGGGGTGGTCAGGAAATCTGGCAGGACCGGTGCACTCAGCAGAGGCCAGGTTGGGGGGGTGGGGCGCAGAGGCTGCTGCCGACTGGCAGGGAGGCACCTGGGACCTGAGCTGTGTCCTGGGATTTGTCAGTGAGTCCAAGGGTGAGCAGGAATGGAGGCTCACTGCCCCGGGACAGGCTCTTTGGCTTCCCGTGGGCACCTGGGTGATCGGGGTGGGGTCTCAGGACCTTTTCTCCAGAAACCTGAGCTGAGCGGTGCTAGTTCTCCAGAGTCCTGGTGGGTCTAGACCAAGGACAGGTGGGACAGGGACGGCAGCAGCTGGAGACTTTCAACTCCAGGCCCAGGTCTCAGAATCTTTGGGACCTATACCCTGGGGTGGCTGCCACAGTCTGCTTAAGGCTGATGATGGTGGTGGGGGGTCAGCATAGCCAAAGCCCAGGGAAGCCCCTCCATACCCGTGGCTGGGACAGAGGGCAGCGGGGTTGGGGGCGCTGCACAGAGGCCACCGTCTCAGGTCCTGCCTCGCCCTGCCCTAGGCTGTGAGCGGGATCGCCTGTCTTTCGGGTTCTGTGAGACACTGCGCCTGCTGGGCCGCTGCCAGCTGCCCACCGTCCGCCTCCAGTGCTGCCGCTCTTGTGCCCCGCCCAGCCGCGGCACCCTTTTCCGCAACCATCAGCAGGTTGCCCGCCGCTGACCTGTGCACCAACCAGCTCGCCGCGGGACCAGGACGCACAAACCGACTGACCACAGACCTCAGGGCCCCAGTACGGGCTGCAGTGGAAACCCTTCCCTTGCGCCCTAATGGTGCTAAAACCCTAGTTCTTCCCTGCCCAGTACGCAGGCTGGGACCCCCACCCCACCCCAGAAAAGGTATTTTTTTATTCTAACAGTTTAACTGATGTTGTTATACGTAAATGAGTATCTACCCTTCCAAAGATCAGCCTGGTTTCATCTTGGGTTTGGGGAATTTCAAGTCAGCCCCTCCCCCCACTCACCACCCACTGCCTGAAGTTCCACCGCTCAAGCCTCAGCAGGCATCTTTTTGTGCTTCTCTGGGTGAAGATTAGCAGGGGAGCAGAGGAGCAAACTAACCCACACAAAGAGAGTGGGGCCTCGTAGAGACCTGGAAGGCGGTGGGAGTCTGAAGAAGTGAAGGAAGGTTTCCTATAGGAGGTGGATATCTGCAGGGTCTCAGAATATTGGGTAAAGCGGGGTGGGGGTGGGGTGGGGCAGTTTTTTTCTGGGCAGAGTGTTCAGCTTGGCAAAGGCCCAGAGGGTGGTAGCTCCTGCTCACACTCCTTCCACAGCCCTTAACTGCATGCCTCCTCCTGCCCAGGCCCCCAGCCTTTCCCCTGACACCCCACTCCAAGGTCACATGGGATGAGCCATGCACTTCCCCAAGCAGCAAAGCCTGTCTTGTCACCCACAGGGATTGCCCCCTGGGGTGGCAGTGGTGGGATCTGGGAGCCCTGGCCCTTTCCACTGTGTCTAATTCATCTGCACCAAGGGGGTGGAGGGGAGCACCATTGGGCCTTTCCACCCCCGACCCCAGGAGATGAGGTGGCGGAGGAAGGGGCAGGCTTCGTGCCCCCCTTTTATCTCCCCTTCATCTCTGTGCTCGGGGATGGGGTAGGGCTGTTCACAGCTATGACTCAAGGTGCCCAACCACCATCAACCAAGCACCAGGCGCCGTGTCACTGCCTGTGGCTCAAAGTGCTGTGGTCCAGCAGTCTTCCCCCACCGCGAAACCTCGTCCCCTGGAGCGAGACCACGTGAACACACCAGGGAGCAGATGGTCCTGAAGGTGCTTGGAAGTGCGTCCTGGCCCTGGCCAGGGCTGGGGGAAGGAGACTGGGGAAGGGGCTGGGCACTGTCCTCCACCAAGGCCAGCCCCTGCCTGCTCAGGCCCAGCCCTTATCCCTGAGCCTTGAACTCAGGTCCTTTTATAGCCTCCTCAGAAGTCTTACTTCTGGAAAGTGTTCACCAAGTGGGTGGCCCAGGTTCAGAGAGTTCCAGGGCCACCAGGTGCAGCATGCGGTCTATCACCACCAAACTCTATGATGGCTTCCAGGAGCTCACCAATGGCATCATGTGATACCCTCCTTCTCAGGCCCAGGAGTGGTGGGGGGATCCAAGGTACCCTCCCTGGGAGGGTCCTTGTCTGACAAACCCTAACCAGGAAACCTCACGTACCCAACCATCCACCCAAGGGAAATGGAAGGCAAGAGATACAAAAGATCATGTGGTAACTGTAAGAGCTTGCCGGGGAGGGGGTTTGGAAGGAGTAGGAGAGCCAGCCATGGGGGTTCAGACTTGCTGGGGCTCCCCTGCTCCCCAACTGTGTCAGTATTACCTCCTGACAGACTCCAGGGCTCACTGCCCTCCAGAGAACAGGTGATGAATGTGGGGAACACAGGGAGCCTTTCTTTCTCCTCACCAGGGTCTGAGAGGTTCGTTCCACAGGCTAGCTTCTTAATCTGTTCTGGGTCCCAGGAAAGGGGAGAACAGCAGGTTCTTGGTACTTAGGACGATCCTGTGGTTGGTCTTTGGCCATGCTGCTGCCCGATTCTTTCCCATCCCAGGGCCTGACCCTTAGCTGGGGTTCCCCTTGATAGGTGGCTCTGGCACAGGGTCCTGCACTTGCTGAGGTTCCCCACCACAGGAGTGAGGAAGGGAATTACCACAACCCCTCCAGTATGTGGGGGCCTTGGCCTAGCCACGGGGGATTCCTTGCTCTGATCCCTTCCCCACACCCAGGGAAATAGCTCTCAAAATTTTTTTTTAATTTTTAATTTTTGTTTGAAATAAAGTCCTTAGTTAGCCAAAAAAAAAAAAAAAAAAAAGAAAGAAAAAATCACAGCCTGTTTTGTGTTGCACATACCGGCCCCAGAATGCTACATGGACCGTGGCTCTGGAGCTGTGCACGTGGCAGCCTGAGGGCACTCGCCTGGGGCGTGTGGCTGCTCCCTGAGGGCTGCCTGTGTGTGTGGAGGGACAAGATGGACGCTGACCACCACTTCTTGGAATTGAGACCCAGAAACAGGATATGAGGCTGAACCAGTCGGCAACTAGTGCCTGTCCCAGGACTTGCCCGTGGGAGGAAATAGGGAGGGGGTGCAGAGGCAGCTGCCCACCACTGGTAGCGGGAGTGCTGATGTGCCCAGCTGCTCTTCAACCTCCCATTCTCACACCTCATCTCATCATCAGGATGCCCCATTTTCCAATGAGAAGCCTGAGGCTCTGGGAAGGGGGCACATGCTCTGCTGATGCCCTAGGCCTTGTGCCCCCATCTCCTGCTCTGGAGCACCCTCGGCAGCTGACCCCTCTGAGCAGGCAGGAGGATGCCCTGAGCAGACCCCACGAAAGGACCTGCACGGAGATGCAGTGTGTTTGTCAGAGGTCACTCGGGGGAGCGAATGATTGGAGGCTCGCGTGATTCCAAGCACCACCACACTCCTCTGAGGGCGGAGGAGTGTCAGGCTTGCTTCCTGTCTAGGTTTGCAGCAGCCCGGCTGGCCCAAGGAGGCCCTAGGGACCCACATTCTGAGTAACGGCTTCCCAGGGCTTAGCCAAAACTGCCTGCAGCAGCAACTCCCTTATAAAGAATGGGTAACCAGGGCCTCAGTTTACCTGCTCTGGCTCCTGACCCACACCCTAAGCAGGGGCTGGAGCAGCGGCAGAGCCCTGGGGTTGCCGCCTCACCTCTGCTGCTGCTGCTGCGCTATGTGACCTCAGGAAGCCCCCAGCATTGTTGAATCTGCGTCCCTGAAGGGGACAGGCTCACCAGGTTCTGGCCTGCCTTGGCTGGCTGGGAATCCTCTCTGGAGACTTTTCCTCCTCCTACTTGTGGAAAGACATTTGATCTTAATCATTCCCGTGTGTTTTTCCGATTGTGTGTGTGGGGGTGAGGGGCGTGGTGTCCCCATTGCCAGCTGGGCCTGAGTTTAGTCCAGGCAGGAGGCAAACAAGCCCGTGACTCAGGCAGGGCAACTCACAGCTGGTGGTGGGAGGGGTGCCCACCACCCTGCGGCTGGGGGGCTGTGCTGGACACAGGGACTCTCCCACTCCTGGCTCGGGTACCCAGCAGCTTCCACCTCGTGCCCTCAGCCCAAGTGTCATGGCTCTGGGGGCCTCCCAGGGCCACAGCTGCTGACAAAGGCATCCTGTCCCACCCGCCCCAGAGCAAACCAAGGGCAGAGGCAGCCACAAACACTCGAGAGGCCCCCTAAGTACCATCCCACTGTCCAAGCTCTTGGGGCTGAGTCTCATCCCAATAAGTGACCATAACCAGAATGTTATGCAAATTAGTAGTTTATTTCTTCTTTTAGTATTACAATTCCAGAATTTAATTTGAAGATCAGCACAGAGACCGCTGCAATATAAAAGGGAAGAGTCACTTGGCAGCACTCCCTCGACTTCTCCAGTTGCCCCAGTAGTGGTGGGGAACGCTCTGGGGCACACACACCATGCTGGTGTCCACCCTCCTGCCTGCAGGACTCCCAGGCAGGTCCAGCTGCCCCGAGGCCCGTCACATGCAAGAAGACAACACTGCACAAAGCATGGCGTTGGGGTTTGGGCAATAATATATTTAGTTTAAAAAAAACCTGACTGGGGATATTTGCCTAGAATACTTCCTTATACTGTTACAATGTAGTTGACACCAGAACCACTTCCAGCAATCAACTGTCTTGGCTGCTACTGTACAGCTGTCAGCATGACTACAAGTAGCACTTGAGGCTACCTGGGGTAAGAAGTGACCCATGCATAAGTGAAAGTCAGTGGTGGTCAAGGCTAGGGGTAAAAGATGGCACAGAAGAGGTTTAGGTTTACATAAATACACACAAGGGGAGACATGCACACAAAACAAGTCCTTGTTATACAAAATAAATGTACATAATCTAGAAAAACCTTGATAAAATAGCCTATAAAAATATAAACTGTAGTGAAAATATACAAATGTATTAACAGATGTTTAACCCATAAAAAATAAAAACCCACTACCTTAGAGGCTGGCAATTCCCCGCTTGTGTGATGAGGGAGGCTGCATCTGGGCTTTCGTAGCCTCAGCTGGTGAGGCCTGCAGGGGCTACAGGGAAGCAGTCAAGTGCTCACATCAGAGGGGCACTCGCCATAGAAGCAGGTGGAGGTTCAGGAGATCTTGGGCCCTGGTCGGTATGGAGCAATTCTTTTCCCCAAGGCACAAGGGGGAGAAGTGTTGGCTCAAAATTGTGGGAACAGACAACTCTGAAGAGACAGTTCCATGTGTCCCCAAACTGGAACAGGCCGAGCATTCCCTTCCCTGCCTGCTGGACACCTAGCACCTGATTTCAGGGAGGAGACCTTCACCAAAGTGTCCCCAGGCCACTCCTCTCTGCTCCCTCGCACCCCCTGCCTAGCCACTGGTGCCCCACCGCCCTGGAAATACTAACATGCCCCTGCCCTCAGAATGGCAGAACCACAGCTTCTGGCCACACGTGCAACCCAACATGCTACTAAGATGTACCTTTTCAGGGCAAACTGGACCAACTGAGCCCATTTCTCAAGGCAGCATTTTAAGCCCAGGATAGGGCAGTTTAGACTGGCATGTTCCATGGGGAATCAACTTGGAAACTAGGAAAGAGGGAAAGCTGGAGCTGATCCATGGGCCCCCATCCCATTCTCACCGCACTTCCCCCCACAGAGCTGTCCCCAAAGTCAACAGCCACCATTTCACAAGGTGGGAAGGGAGTGGGCTGGGGGGTCTCCAACGCTTGCTCTAAGCAGCCCTGATGAAGTTCTGAGGGGGCGTGTGGACAGCAGTGTCGCTGTCACACCCGCCTCTGGGAGGAACCCAACTCACAAAGCAACTTTAAGAAGTCAGACCTTAAACAGCTACTCCCAAGGACAAAGACAATGATAAAACCCATTTTTGATACCTGAAAAGAGAGCAAAGGTTTTTAGCTAAATACAGAGCTCGGTTCCCTTTACACAGTGATAAATCAAATTAACCATCTTAACTAAAGGCAGGAAAGTTGAATTCAGCCCAGGATATTCAAACACCAACTTAGCTATCACGCTGCTAGAAGGATGACAGAGAAAAGTAATAGAAAAAACATACTTGAGAAATAATCACTTCTTATTGCTTCATTTCTTAAGTCTGAGTATGTTTGATATATACTAAGGATTATTTCCAATTTTTTTTTCCAGATAGTGTAAGGAATTCCCTTTAAAACTTTCTCTTGTGTTTGAGTAATACTGTACCAGAAAACATTCTCTCAGGACATCTTCACATCAGGGATGGTCCAGAGTGATTAAGCAAAACAAGCTTTCTTGCTCAAAGGGTCTCTCCAGGGCTTCAAAAGAAAGTGCTCCAAGAGAGCCTGGAAACTATCTGGACAGCCTGACGTGCGGGAAGCATTACCCTCACAAGTGAAGCTGTGCTTAACTTGGGGAATTGAGGACAGCTGCCAAGAACAAGGATGCTTCTGGCTGGCAGTAGGAAAGGGAGAGCTCACCATAGTCTTGGTCCTAGGCCCCTGCAGCGGGCCTCCCCGCCCCCATCCAGCCTGGTTTCCCATCCGACCGTGTCTGAGAGCACCACTGCCCTGCACAACATAACTCTGAAAAGCTTCCTCTGTCCCCTTACCAAAGGCCAGCCCAAGGGGGGCCTGCTTTGCAGTACGATGATCCACAGTTTTCTAAAGAGCAGCCCATCCATCTTTGGAGGATGACTTCTACAAGTCAACCCTCAGTCAGGAAGAAAAGCTTTCCACAGAGCCTCATGAAGAGGTGACCAGCCAGAGGGCAAACTGAGGGCAGAACTGCCTGACGATCTACAAATACCTGCTGACTATCCACAAATACCTGCCAGCGATCTACAAGGTGATCTACAAATATCTGTCGGTGATGAAAAGGGAGGGTGGTGTTTGGAGAACTGGGCCCTCCACAAGCAGGCTGGGAGTCACTGGTTGAAAGGTTGTACACAAAAGGACAAAGCCTATTCCAGAAAATAAAAATAAAAAATAAAAAAAAAAAAAAAAAAAAAAAAATTTTTTTAAAGGCTATTCTAGAAATGGCAGGTTGAAGCCACTACATAGGTCATTTCTGCCCAAGGGATGCGTTTGCTTTTCTAAGTCCCTTTTTTCACACTTGCCTTGTGCCACCTGAAGCAGCCATACTCTGGCCTAGGAGGTCTGAAACAGTGGGCACTCTATGCAGGGCCACCGTTTTAAAAATACACACAACTGCCCACTGTGTACAGGACAAAGAAGGGAGGAGGTGTCCAGCAAAGAGGTTTTTCAAGGGTGAAAATACCAAGACAACTTACAGATGCTGTAAACAGGATCTTGAAAATAGCCCACTGGTAAGCCTGCTGATTCACCAACAGGTGAGAAAGCATGACCGTGATATGCCACGGCGTGAGGATGGCTGTAAACAGATTTGGTCCCCCACCCCGAGTGGAAATGAGAAAGTGCAGTATGGCTTTGGACATCCGCCCAGCAGATTTCCAGGGACCATGGACATTACATTCTGGCTTTTGAAAGGACAGAGACATCTCTGCAGTTCGCCCTTTTGGCACACTTTGGTCATGAAGACAAGAGCAGCGTCATTGGGGGGTCCACTCAGGTGTCCTCCTCCTCGTCGCTGACCAGCTCACCCTTGTCAGGGCTGGTGTCCCGTTCACGCAGGAAGTCCTCACGGATGGCCTCCAGCTCTGTCAGCTCTAGCCGGACCTTCTCCAAGTGGTAAGTGCGCCGGTTCCGGATCTGGCGCAGGGGGAATGGGTTCAGATCCCCAAAGGAGATACTGATGAGCTTCCTGGCAGGATGCAGGACAGAGACAGGGCATTAGCAGGGCTCAGGCAAGCACTCATACACAGCCCAGGGGCCTGTGGTGTACAAAGAGGCAGAACCCAGACCCGACTGCTGCCAGGGAGCACAAGCTGTGGGTCATGTGCTGTGCTGAGGGCCTGAAGTGGGGATGCCATCCCCGGAGCCCAGTCTGACCTCAAGCAGAGAGGCTGTGAATTTACTGCCTGGCTTCAAATTCTAGCTCAGCCACATACTTGCTGTGTGACATTAGTCAAGTTAGTGACGTAACCTTTTCTGGCCTCAGATTCCTCATCTGTATGCTGGGGACATCAATGCCACCACAAAAGACTTCGGGGTTATCTGAATTAACACCTGTGAAATATTTAGAACTTTGCACCGGCGCCTGGTCAGTGATGGAGAGGTGGCGACGTGGGTCTAGAAGCTTAGGGCGCGCACGAGGGCTGGCACAGACAAAGCATTCAGAAAAACTCTGCCTGACAATGTTCAATTGCCTATGCAGACTGGTAAGAGCTACCAGACCCATCAACAATGTGACAAGTGTCGAGACAGTCTATACAGAACTGCGCAGTCTGTGGGTTTCTACATTATCCTCAGGTCGAGGTACCAGTTAACAATAAAATTTAAAAATCATGATAACTTGCCCCTAACCACTGATCACAACAAAACTGAAAGTGGTCCCAAGGCCTGGCTATGGATGTCTAGCACTCAAGTCAGCCACACCAGTCTTTGGAGGTTGAAACAGAAGCTGGTTCCTCTGACACTGGGGGGCCTGGCCTTCTCCCCTTTCTGGATTCTAACAGGCATCAAAGACTTTGCTCCCCAACAGCAGGGGCTCATTCACTTCCTGTCGACTAATGGCCCAAGAAACCTGCAGCCCCCAGGAAAGGCTGTGATGAAACAAAAGTGTCTCCAGAGACTTTCTCTCTCTGTCCTGTCAGAAAACAAACCATTTCCTCCTGCTACTATTCAGGCTACTTTCAACTTAATGTATACATAATCAAGAGCACACAAGCCTTTAGTATTTCTTCCTTTTATATTTGAAAACACCTACTCCTTAGATATGCCTAACTCCACGCCAGAGGATACCCCTGCAGGAGGTAAAAGGTCAGAAAGGCCGGCTTTAAATGCCAAGTTCCCCAGAGCATGTTCTAGAACATGTAAGCACCAGAGAACAGCAGAGGCCAAAACACAGCATTGCACTGAAAGTGGATTTAGCAGGTGCCCAGCGCCAGCCACCAGCCTCGGTCAGGCCGAGGACCATGAACCAGGTGCCCCACAGCCAGCCCCTTCTCTCCTACAAGCTCTAGAAACCTGAAACCTCAATGTTTGCCCCTACTTTGTGGTCACCATGGGAGCCGACCTGGAGGTCCCTAGTTAGTTAAGACATTCTCCATGGCTGCAGAAACCATGTTCACCACAGCAGTTAGGACAGCTCCTGAATTGCTTGAATTCCTTACTGCCTTTCCAAAACCCTTATGTGGTCCATCCAAGGTGTCCCACCATCTGTCTGAGGAGCTTTATAAAAACTAGGGTAAAACCTCTGGTATACAGTCAGAAGTGGGATAAACTCTTTCCCGGAATAATCACATTTTCTGAAATACTGCAAGGAAATCCTCCCTGTGTTTAACATTGCCTATTAATTTAAAAAAATGCCTGCTGATAGAGTGTC
This sequence comes from Tolypeutes matacus, assembly GCA_026826555.1. NCBI lineage: Eukaryota > Metazoa > Chordata > Mammalia > Cingulata > Chlamyphoridae > Tolypeutes > Tolypeutes matacus. The sequence continues at coordinate 1,016,441 of JAKSZT010054396.1, forward strand.
CACACACTATACTGGTCAAGAAAAGAATAAAAGATTTTAAGGCATGAAAAAAAATAATACTGTAAGTACTAAATTAAATTTTTACTTACTCATTCAGTTGGTTAATGCTGACTGAGGCCCGGCTGAGGACACAAAGGGAAGTTAGATACTGCCTCTGCCTCAAGCCTGGAAGGTCCAGTTAAGAGATGAGAGAGTGCCCCATGGTCAGCTAAGGTTAGGAGATGATGCTTAGCACCTTCAAGGTTCCCAGAAGTTTTGGTACAAAGAGAGCAATTTAGTCTTGTTTAACCCAACATCCCCTCAACTCATCTGACTACAGAATTTCCTCTTTCCTTTTCTGTAAAGCCAATTTATGTACTGCAGAGCTGGCATTACCTGGAACCACCAGTCCCACCCTCCACCCCCCCCCCCAGTGATTCTGCCGCAGCCCACCTGGCTCTTGCTAATGCTCTTGGGAACCCCTGGTCTAGTGGACCTTTACTTTCTAAAGTACACAGACGGGAAACTGTACCAAGAGCCAATCACAAGGTGGCGCTGCAGGACCATGCAAGCCATCTAGAGAGGCGGGCCCTGGCAGGCTCGGCCTTGGGTATGCCAGGAAAGGGAGTTGGCTGGGTGGGTGGGCTCTTGTCAGGCCTAGCTCCCCCTCGATTCTGTCACCCTGGCAGCACCAACAATCTAGCACAAAACTGGCAGGGGTGGAGCAGCATTGGTCTTTGGAACCAAGCTGTTCTCAACACAGCCTTAGTTTTTCGCATGAGGGAGTTCATTTAATGTTATTCTTAGTAATCGTGACTCACTATGAGATTAACAAAAATTCTCCAGACTCATCTTAGGACTCAGAATCAATCTTTCATGGGTGATTGTTTTTCTCAGATATCCTTTTTTAATTTGGCAAAAATTAGGTAACTGTTGTTGGTAAATTCATAAGCCTGAAAATAACTTTAACACACTCCCCAAGTAACACATCCCCCAAACAGTGATGACGCCTGCCAGGTATGAAGGTATGACTCAGCCAGCACCTTTTGCTTCAGTGTCCACTGCCCCAGCACCTGTGGCCTCCAGGGCACAGGGATTCACTGTGGTCCTCATTTGGGGCCATCATCCCAGCCCCAGATGCTCTCCTGCTGCACCAACTGCCCCTGGAACTCCTCCAGCTGACCTGTGGCCTGGGGGCTGCCCAACTGCTGCTCACCATGTCCACCAAGAGGCCACACTCCTGTGGAGCAGCAACTGGGCTCCTTTTCCATGAGGTGAGCCTGAGTGTTTTTCAAGTACGCTGTGACTCATCAGTGGATTCCGAAATCAATCTAGCGAGTCATGACGAGAATTTAAAATGACTGATACAGAGTATAACAGAAAATTTTGGAGTGCCTAGCATAGATTTTTGGCAAGAACTGGAAACATTTCAAATTCTTTTGTTTCAGTTTTACACACTCTAGTACGCATGTCCTAGATTGTGGTAAATATACTTATTATGGATTGCAGTCAAAAAAGTTTGAAAAACATTAATATGCCCCAAATATTTCTAGAGAAAGGAGTCATTTGGCTTTCCCATTTGCACGTAAGTCTGGTGCAGAAATCCATTCCTGAGCAGGAGACGGCAGCCCATGGTGCCTGGACAGTTCAGAGTGAGGTTCTGTCCTCATCTGCCAAGCCAGCAGCAGGGACATGGAAGCCCCTGGTGACAGCTCGCTTAACCTGTAGCTGTACCCCTGGAAAACGGAACCCTAACAACCAGAGCCACAGCCGTCCTCACCTACCCCAAGCTTCTGCAGCCACCAAGTATGGTCCAGGAGCTTATGGACAATAGGGAAGCCAAGAACAGGCAATAACCGTGTGGCTGGGGAGGGAGGTTCCAGAACACTCAGCTGCCCAGACCAGGAACCTGGGGGGTCTTCCAAGTTCAGATTCCTCCCCCTTATTTTCTGTAGCGTGCTCCCTCTTCTCCATCTCTGGATGGAGTGCTCACTTGGGCACTCTAACAGCCATCACTCCGTCTCAGCTGCCAGTCCTGCCCCTATCTGATACATCCTTTTCTTCCCGAGTCCTGCAGTGACTCTCCAACAAAGTCCTGAACAGAGCCCACAAGGCCTTCCCAGGCTGGCCCTGCCGCACCCAGCCTCCATTCCAGATGCTCTCCTCGCCCTCCAGCCACACACACACCTGCCTGGCTGAACCATGCTACAGGTCCCCATACTGCACATGTTCCCATCTCTGTTGTGGTGCTCCTGAAGCGCCCTGTGCCCAGGTTGCCGCCTCCTTACTGCCCCCCTCCTAGTCCTCAGTTCACCAAGCCTTTCCCCTGCACTTCCCAGGCTCCGGTGTGAGCTTTCCTCTATCACAGCATTGATAAAAAGACACCATTACTGGCCCCAGCCCAAGTTCTTGGAGGACAGGGGCTGCCCCTCACCGATTATCCCCAGTGCATGGCGCAGAACCCGCCACATGGTAGATCCTCAGTAAACACTTGGTAGATAACTAAAACGCTGCTTTCGGTTGTTGGTATTTATGCTTATGAGATAAAGGACAAAACATCTACATCTAGTCTTGGGAAGGCCACCTGATGTTCACACTCTCCTTCCCATTTCTTTTCCCTGGAAGGCAAACGCCCCCAACCTGCCCCCCACCCCCACCCCAGCACACCCAGGATAGCGCTGAGATGGACGGCAAGAACAGGCTTGTTCTCAAGGAGACAGAGGCTAGGATTCCTGTTCTGTATGATGTCTGGCAACTTCCCCCAAGACCTCACCTAGCATCGAGGATAGTGCGAGTGAAGTAACGGAGATACTTGAATATGGACATCGAGTCTTGCAATTTTAGAATATCCTCTTCCTTGTATTTAAAAAGTGCCAGGGCAAAACGGAAAATCACCTGTGGGAAGGCCAGGAAAATCTGTAAGTAAAGAAAGTCCAGCCTGGACTTGAGAGTTCTGGGTGTGAGTGTGTGTGTGCGTGCAGCCTGCCCCTGGGAAAGGCCATTTAGATGAAATTTCACTGGCTAGGGCAAGACCCCCTTTTAAGAGAAAAATTAACTCTGGCTGTCTTCAACAACACTTTAGCCGAGACTAAAAAATTTCCCTAAAAAGAAATCCTTTTTGGAATCCTTTCATATTCAGCTAACATTTCTAGCCAATAAAGTATAAGGAATTAGAAAAAAATTTAAATAAAATAAAAACCAGGGTTTTTTGAGTCTGAAACTTAGAAAAATTCCCCTCCAGAGATGGTTTCTATGTCAACTAGTGAACTAGGATCTAAATTATTGACTTTTGAATGTGGTAAAAGTGAATCCTTTTTTTTTTTAATAATTTGTTTTTGGGGTCCTAAGTTTGATGCTAGAGGGAATGGACTCCTGGAGAACTTGCAAGTTCAAGCAGCATTGAAACAAAGAGCTTTCACCACATCTAGGGCCTTGGGTAGTCTGTACCAATCTGTACTTGTCCTTATTTAGGAAACATTATTTACAGGGTTTCAATAAGTCATCCTTCCCTTATCATCCTACCTTTGGCACAGGAAACACTGTGCCAACTCGGATTGAGAATTTCTTTTAATAACAACAGACTAGATTAAAAAGTTTCTAATGTACTAAGGTAGATAAAGCAGGGGGCAATACATATGCTCAAACTTTGCTGGTAGGAGCATAAATTGGTAAAAGACCCCTTTGCAGGGCAACTTGGAAATATTTATCAAAACTATAGATGCACCTACTCTTGACCCAGCATTTCTACTTCTAAGACTAAACCTAGAGATGCACTGGGACTTGTATAGAAAGACAATTTTAAGGACAGTCATTGTAGCACAGCTTGAAATGGCAGGAGACTGGAAACAACCTAAGTGTCCATCACTGGGGGGGGGGCTGTTATGTAAATTTCTAGTTCATTTATAAAAGGAAATACTTGCAAAGTTAAAAAAAAAATGGGCCTGATTGCAACTATCTCCAAGATATAAAAATAAAGTTGTGATTAAATACATATAAAATACCTTGAAAAGGATATATAATAAACTTAGAAGAGCAACCAGGAGTCTGGACGGTGGGGGCTAGGGGTATAGAAATCTCCTTTCTACTGCATACCCTTAGTTATAGGATTTTAATTTATCATGTAAATGTTTTACTTATTTGACAACTGATTTTTAAAAAACGCACAAGAGACTGGGGTGGGAGGGATTATGGGCAGCAAGGCTCAGAGACTGGCTCCTGAGTTTATTGCCTGGTCCTCTGCTTATCATCTCTCTGTGCCTCCACCACCTCATTCATGCAATGGGAATGACACCACCATCTGTTTTACATGATGCAAACCATCAAAGCTCCCAGTGTCTGGCACTGGGCTTGGCACTGACTAAATGTTTTTGATGAAAGAGCAAATGATTGCTCTTTCCCAAACTTCCAGAGGCACACTGCTGAAATCACTCTGGCACTGTGGAGACTCTCAGGAGTTCTAGGGGAGCCGGGCACTCTGCCACCACTAATGCTGCCAAAAAGCATCATTAAGATGTACATCAAGAGTGTGTATCAGAAAACAGGTCAGCTGGGCAAACCTACCTTTGGTCCCTCATAAAGGAAAGAGTCCCATATTTTAAAGAGGATGTCGCTAACGACACTATCCACAAACACCACCAGAAACCAGTTGAATGTGATGAGGGTGTAGTCAACTTTGTACTGTTCAAAGTGGGCATGCAGCCGAGGCAGCTTCTCACTCATGAGGTCTCTGAACACCCGTTGGTCCACCTGGAGAAGGAGCAAAGGGGAGAAGTGTAGGGGATCCACCACAACAAGGGGCAAGCAAATGAGGATGGATCTGAGAACCCTGGGTGTGTGAGGTCCATCAAAATGCACACAGCACCGTTGTTCCAAACACCTGCTGTGGGGGGCTTACCAGAGAGACAGACTGGTCTATGCCCCAGAAGCAGCTGGCAGAGCACACTGCAGGTGCACATCAAGGGCTCGCTGAATGTGGAGGAACAAATGAAGGATCCCCCAGGCCCCTTTCCACAGGGCATGGGGGGGTGTCTTTAGCCGGAAACCAGCTCCTATACTCAAAATGCCCTGTGAAAACCAGGCAGTTGCAAAAAGCATTAGAAGAGACAGTTTTGCTGACACAAAGGGCCATAAACCTGAGTCCTGGGCACATGTAGTCTTGAGCAAAAGAGAAAGCATGACATTACCACACCCTGCCAGCGAGTATCTACTGGGCTATATGGGGGCAGCAAGGGGAGCATGGAATCAGAAGGCAGACAGACCTGAGTTTGAATCTCAGTTCTACCACTTACTAGCTGGGTGGTCTTGGGAAGATTATGTTCTTAATAGCTCTATGCCTCATATGGAAAACAATTAATAATATCTACCTTACAAGGAGGATTAAATGAGGCTTATGTAAAATAGCTATCACATGGCTGACAAGCAACCAGTGGTTATGACCACTTATGTCAGGCACAGTGCCAGTGCTGGGCTGGGGCATGGATAAGGGGTTAAAAGATGAGTGAGGAAGCCAGACATATGGATTCCTATAACTGTGATCTGGAGCTCATGGGTGGGTCCCCGCCAAGCCTGGAACATGAGAGCACCTATGGCTGGAGGACAGGGATCAGGAAGGAGGGCTGGGAAGTGAGGTAGCACAGCCTGGCCAAGGCCGGTCCTGGAGGGTCAGTGTGTCACACCCAGGAGTCAAGGCATCACCCTACAGGCAAGAGGCATTCCCAGCCTTTTGCCCATGACCCACAAGAAAAAGTCCATTTTCAATCATCACCCAGTCAACACATATATGTATATATATAAAACAAAAACAAATATTTCACAAAACAATACTTAATCTTACACAGTAGGTCATATTTTGATGATTTTGCTTCTAGTCTAATCAATTTCATTTGAAGAAATAAAAAGCTACTCCCAAACCACTAAACTGATTTCTCTATCCATAGTCTGAAAATCACAAAGGCAATGAGAAGCATTAAAAGGCTTGAAGCAGCGGAGTGATGCAGTTGAACTTGTACTTTGGGTCTGTCCACCTCTCCAGCTGTGCCAGGGAGGCTGCACCAAGCAAGGCTGGAGACGGGGAGCCTGGCTGGAGGCCCTGCCAACCCAGGACAGAGGTGATGAGGATTTGAACCATGTGGGGTGGTAGGGATGGAGAGGAGCACATGGTTTCAAGAACATTTTGGTGGTAAACCTATAGAACTTAAAAATACCCTTTTCTGTTAGAGGCAGTGAAAAGAGGGTGCTCAGAATACCTGGCTTCTGACCTGGGACATGGAGGAGGCAGAGGTAGGGTCCCCTGAGGCAGGGAGCACAGGAATTCAGGCTGGGCTGGAGATCAGGGATGGGAACTGGGCCGTGCTGGTGCCCAAAGGACATCTCCACCAGAATACCTGCAGGGCCCAGGAGAGTGCGGCCAAGGCTCCCAGGGAGTGGTGGGACCAGCTGACAGTGGAAGCCAGCTCCCCAAGCACTGAAGGCAATGGGATGCATTGCCCGTTCTACAACAAGTATGGAAAGATGTGAAACTCATCAGTATTTTAGGAAATGTCTGTGAGTACTAAGAATCATTATATATTGTCCTCTCATAACTGTTAATGAGAGTATAAACTAGTACAACCATTTTGGAGAGCAATTTGGCAGTATCCACATACTCAGTATACTGCCAGTTTACCCCTTAGGAAATATCCCAGAAATACGTGCAAATGTGTAAAAGGAGACATGTGCAAGGATGTCCACTGGACACTGCTTATGGTGACCAAAGACTGGAGAGAACCTAAGGGTCCCACAGTGAGCATAAGTACATGGTGGCATATTCATACAATGGGATATTATGTAAGAGTTAACACAAATGAACACAGACCTGTAGCAACATGGATAATTCTTTTTTTTTTTTTTTTTTTTTTTTTTTTAAAGATTTTATTTATTTATTCATTTATCCCCCCCTTGCTGCTTGTGCTCGCTGGATCAGCCAACCACGCCGTGCGGGCGGGCTTGCCTTCACCAGGAGGCCCCGGGAACCGAACCCGGGGCCTCCCATACGGTAAACGGGAGCCCTACTGATTGAGCCACAGCCGCTTCCCTGTTAATGAGGGGGAAGCGGCTGTTAATGAGGGGGAAGCGGCTGTGGCTCAATCAGTAGGGCTCCCGTTTACCGTATGGGAGGCCCCGGGTTCGGTTCCCGGGGCCTCCTGGTGAAGGCAAGCCCGCCCGCACGGCGTGGTTGGCTGATCCAGCGAGCACAAGCAGCAAGGGGGGGATAAATGAATAAATAAATAAAATCTTTAAAAAAAATAAAAAAATAAAAAATATATATATATATATTGAGGGAAAGCAAGTTGCTGAATGACACTTTAAAAAAAGTTACCATTTAGATTAAGTTTGTGTCATTCAAAACACATCTACAAATCACTAATGGACCCATATCTATACAGTGAACATATGAAAAACACATATGGGAACAATAAACACATGCTGAAGATTGCAGGTACCTCTGTAAGGGGAGAGGGACATGGGATCAGGGAGCGGGTGCAGAGCACACTTCAACTGCATCTCAATTTTTTATTTTGTAAAAAAGAGAAAAAAAATTTAAAGAAAATGTGGCAAAATTAATATTAAAATTTGATAAAGCTGAGTGGTGGGAACATGGATGTTATAGTTTCTATATTTTTATTCAAATATTTCATAGTTTTTGAAAAGGAAATGAGTTGATCAAAGCTATAAATTGGTCAAATTTGAGTATTTCATTTATTTATAAATTTTGTGTACTGGAATTTCTCAAGTATCAATAAGCACTTTTACCCATTTTTCAGATTTTTTTTAGAGAATGTTGTACATATGTTGACAACTTTTGTGTCTCTATAATATCCTAGGCACCGGTCCTCCCCATGTTTTAAGCAATCTTGTATATAGTCATTCTTCTTTTCTTATGTTTTGAATTAATTTCAGCCAGCAATGGTTGTCCTACCTGTAGAAACAATGTCAATCAACCCAAGACAACAGCAGCACCCATGTGCACATCAGCTGACTTAGGATAAAAGGTGTGACACGTCTTTGGATTACTGGAACACTAAACTAACTAGAAACAATCTAGAGAAATATTAAAGTGAAAATTTTAAATGTTCTTTAGAACAACTGAAAGGTTTTTAAAGTCAATTCTTTCTTCTTCTTGGAAGTTTTGTTTTTCTTTATAAAGAAGTTTTGAAAATAAAAAATGTTAAAAAATAGCGTGATTAAATAGTTTCAAGTAGGCATTAATGGCAGAAAATTAATTAAAAACTTTCAAGGGCAAAATACTTTAAAAAGGGAAAAGCATTGTTTGTACAATCACCCTAGGGTGAGTGGAGGACAACAAAATAAAGGAATTCATGGTTGGGAACATGTACTTTTGAACAATTTGTTTTCTCAATAAGAATAAGACAAATTTTAAAGATAAAGATGGACTGAAAATGAATTATAGATAATTTTGATTAAGGACTTTTGAAAAACAAAGTAAAACTGTCTAAGAGTTACAAAACCATCCTATTTTTGCAGAAAGTATCAACCTTTCACCATCTCACCCACATAATCCCCTCCTGCCCTCCATAAAATTCTGACAAGTGGACAAAACACTAAAGGCATTTTAAAAGTTGTTTAGCCAACCAAGGTGCTCACAAGGTACCCCTGAGTGACAATCCATCCTAAATGTCCTTTGGTCAGCTCACCTGGAAGCCCTGCTCCTCTCTCCTAGCCCACACCCACCTCTTTTCCCGCTCAATTCTTTCTACAGGGCACGGAGTCAGCAGGACTCACTTGCAAAGGCACTGCTTTTTTCTGCTTGTATTTTTCCATTCCTTGACACTCAAGCAACAACTGCATATTTGCACCTACTTTGTGCCTGGCACTGGCTGGTGCTGGGACTATAGGGATGAGGGAATAGGTAGCTGCGGTTAAGGAACTATATGCTGGCAAGGGAGATGGATGGCTGATCCAGGCACCAAGTGATGATGGTGCAATGCACTCTTCCTGGAGAGTCAGGGCTGAAGACATTGGAAGGGAAGGGCCTGTAAGCTGCCTGGAAGTGGGAGGTGGTTGCATGCACACTTCTCTTCTCCCCATCAGGTGGCAGACTGTGCCTCCTTGTTGAGCTTCCGAGTGCTTGGCAGAAGGCTGCGTGTGGAACAGGCTGCCTGGGAACACTTGCTCAGGCCACTGTTTCAGCCCCTGCTCCTACTGAGCTTGGAGGACATGGAATGACTGTATCATTCATCTCTGTGTCCTCAGCACCTAGCAAGGCCTGGCAGACAATGGGCACTCAAATGATGGAATAAATGGAAAACTGACGAGCATCTGGACTGCAGCAGCAGTATGCAAGAGTCTTGGGGCTGTGGTTCTGGCAGGCAGCAGTCTGACGGACAGTGGTTTGCAAAGCACAGTGCTGAAGGCTGACTACACACACAAAGATATCCCTGTTTTAGGATTAGCTTTACAAAATGTCCATCAATAGGAGAATCATTAAATAAATTATATGCATTCACCTGATGGAATATTACAGTCACCAAATATAATGCTTAAAAGCTATATAAGAAGATGTTCATGGCATAATGTGAACTAGCCAGGATACACCATGCTCTCAATTTGGATAGCTATATGTACCAAAAAGAGAAAAAAGAAAAGAAAAAAGAAAAGAGGAAATATATAAAAATGTTAGCTGTGATTCTCTAACTGGTAGGCAAACTAGTGATTTTCATTTTCTTCTATCTTTCTATATTGTCTAAATTCTCTTTAGTGAGCATCTATTACTTTTATAATCAGGAAAAAAAGTCTTCTTAGAATTTAAATTTATGTTTACGGGACAATTTCATGTAAATTTTATCTTAAATCCACATACTTAAAATGGGTCTCCTTCCTTTGTCTAAAATAATATTAGTGTTTGAGTTTTATAATGTTTTTAGGCATTTGGTTAAACTCTTAAGCATCATCTGAATTTGATGTCAAACAATCTATATGAGGTGGGTATTAACCTCCTCTTAAAACTGAGGCACAGGGATGTTAAGTGGTGTGTCCAAGCTCCACAACTCACCAGAGGGAGGGCTGGTTCTGCACCAGCAATGTGACGCCTCAGGCCAAGCTCCTAACCAAATTAAATTTGGGTCTTTAAAGATATTAGCTTTCAGTTGTCCATTAACACATAATAGTTTCTCTATAGACCACTTTAATCCCACACAAATGTAACTGCTGCCTCTTCCCATGTCTATTTCCTTGTTTATAAACTATTGCAACAGAAAAAACACAGGTATGTAGGTTAATGAGTAAAGTGAAGTGTTCACAGGGAGACCAGAGGAGCTTCTCCTGAGATCTACGGACATCTGTAAAGCTGGGACAGGAGACCCCGGGAGGAGGCTGTGGGGAAGGTTCACCCTGCAAGAAGGCCAGAGCTCAGCATCATTGCACCCTGCTCCCGTGATGTTCTAGAAGGCAGTAAGCAGTGTGTGGCAAGCTTGGGTCTAGAAATGGAGAGGTGGGTGAGTGAAGGTAGGAAAACAGGAGAGAAGTTAGTGGTGAGGGGGACAGAATATAAGAGGAGGGACAAACACAAGACCACCAGGTGGGAGGTAGTGATAAAAATTGGTGCGTACATGGATTCAGCAGGAAAGGCTAGACAACTAGTGAGCTGGAGAGGTAGGTGGTATAGGTGATAATAGGAGGCACTAGTGAGGTGGCCCCATCCAAGGTAGAAATGCAAACATAAAGCACCAGGAAAAGAGAAGCCACTCTACATATTTGTAAGAGAGAGAATTTTATCCAGGTAACTGGTTCCACCAGTGAAAGAAAAGCCAAGAAGCTGAAGAGCTATTATTGGTGAGGCCGTCAGAGATTAGCAAGGGCAGGAAGCCACTGCCAGCCCCCAGCTGGAGGAACTAAGGGAGGAAGTGAGCCCCCCTGCTGGAATGGAGGACCCACCAGGCAGGAACTGCAGCCACGGAGGAGATAAAGCCACTGGCAAAGATAGTGCCCATGAGAGAGAGCGAAGGAAGAAATACCTTCAACTCCCTCCCTGTGCCCTCCAGTCTCCTGTCAGTGCCTCCCATGGGCCGGCTCAGGAACCTGGGAAAGAACCTGTGGGTCAGCCCTTGTCATCCCAAGTGGAGCAGGGAAGGGCAAAGAGTGGACCTGGGAGCAAACACTGGCACAAACTTGGAGAGGCAAATGGGGAGCGGGCACAGGCACAGCTGTGGTTAAGAGATAGAAAGGCTCTTGGGTGAGGCGTGACTGCAGGTGAGACCCATGACAAGGGGTGGCCAGCCAGGAAGCAGAGAGAGAGGCCTTATGGAAGCCCGCTCAGCAGCAGCCTCTGTCCAGCCCCAGGAAGAGGTACTCTGGGCACAAGGCCAGGACCGTGCCAAGTATAGAGACAAAATCTCTGGACTCTCCCAGCCCATGTCATCCTTTCCTGTCCCCTGGCTTCAGACTCCAGGTGCAGGGGACAGGAAATGCTGTGGGGAGGGGACTGACAGCCCCAGAGGCTGCCGCTCTGGATCCACCACCACATTCGTTCATTCACTGGGGCTGTGCTTCCCCATGGACCACTCCCAGCCAATGAGTGAGCATGACGGGGCCTAAGGCAGCCCCATTCCTGTGAGATGCGGGAGCCTGGCCTGAGGCCCCCCACTGGCCTGGCCAGTACTTTCTTGGAGCTGAATGGAAGTCGGTGTCTTTTCCTACTCCTTCCCTCTGGCCTGGAAGTTCCCTTGATACTCCACAGGTATCTCCCCTCATAATCTCTTATACCTCTAACTCCTTCTTAGCATTTAGTTCTTGGAGAAGCTGAGCCAGCACACCAGGCTTCCAAAGCACCCCGGATTGTGATGTAGCCTCCCAGGTAGGGCTCTCCCCAGGGGCAGAGAGAGCCAACAGTGAATGTGTCAGGTCTGCAGGTCTGCGGTCCCCCTCACTGTGATTTAGCGATTAGTTTATCGGTCTTCAGGGAGCTGAGCAGCTCCGCCCACAGCCTCTGAGACATGCCCTGCCTTGCTGTGCCCCTTCTTCAGGGATCAGTTGCTGAAGTCATATACATGAAGCTCCCCCGACAAAAGCTTCATTCATGTCACGTTTTAGCTGTCAATCTACTAGTTGGTGACAGAAGCACAATGTTTTTACAAGTACCTGGGATCCTAAAAGAGTCTTTGTGTAATAGTCTCGAGGCATGAAAACTTCCACTATGGTAACTAGACACCAGAAAGCATCTTCTTGTTCCAGGTACAGGAGGGCCACTGCCACCAACCTAGGAGCAAACGGAAAACGAGGTGAGGGCAGGCAGCCTGAACCCAGGCAGACTCACTGGAACCCAGGGAGTGCAGGCAGACAGCACCCGCTGGCTGCACACACACAGCTGCCTTAGGCTGCTTCCTCTCTCATGGCCAAAACCACCTCCAGTTCTCCGGTAAAGAGCAATAAGTATTCTTTGGCAGGTGAGGCTTTTTCAAACGTTTGAGAAACAAAGCTACACTTTCCCTTTTCACTTGGTCTTTGTTCAAAGAAGATCAGATCATTTCCCAATGATCAACTAGCCTCATTTTTACAAAAACTAAGATCTGTTTTCATTGTAAAATTTCTGCTAATGCAGCTAATTCTTTGAGTTCATTGTTCAAGAATGAACAAGAAGTTCCAACTAACCCTTTTATGCACATGAAATCCCAGAAGAAAATGTGAATGTACATGACAAAGAACACATGATACTTAAAAACAACTTTCCTGCTATCATCCTGCTTCTGCGCTGGAGGAATGAAATGGGGCTTCAGATGAGGAACCATTCTGAGGGATCTTCTATAAGAAACGTGCCCACAGCAAGCACGTGGGGTGGGAAAGGAGGCTGTCCTGTAACTGGGCTTCTAAGGAAATTTCGGTTCAGATATTTGCATGTTGTCACTAATAAAGAGGCTACTTACTGAGCAAGTAAGTTTTTTAATTAAAAAAACCCAGGGATGGCTCTGAGTGGGACTTCAGGGCAACAGGGCAGAAGGATGCAAAGAAAGAGGTGAGGAGACAGAGAAGCGTCTGTGTAGACAGCTGAAATCCAAGAACCTCTGCCCGTGACATTAAGCTTATGTGCCTCACTCACAGAAAAGCCCCTGACGCCCCTTCTCAGAACTTGTTCTTTTTCCCCTTCCTTAGATACAATTTTAATGATTCATCTTAAATTAAAAGAAAAAAAGAAAGAAAAGACCTGAGGTAGGTGAGAAGGGGATGCCTCAAGTAAGCATGAATAGAACAGAGAGGAAAAAGGTGACAATTGGCAGAGATGGAGGAGAAAAACAGGAAAAGGAGAACAGAAACTAAATCCACTGCACCCGAGGATGCCAGAAAAAGGGATAAAGAGTCTGAAACCAGAAATGCCTTTGAGGACAGCACTTTAAATTACTTGATGTCTAGTATGATAGGCCTGAATCATCTAGAAAAGGCTAAAGTTCTTCTTAAGTTCTAGGTACTCAGAAAGCACAGGCATGTACAAAATATTTTAAGGAAAAAAAAAAAAATCCAGTAGTAGGGTTAAAAATTAGAGGCATTAATATTGATGGGGGTAGAGATGCAGAGAAAGTTTCGATTATCTGGAAAATTTATTTATGTAGAACTGATTCCATGAAAGTATAAAATAAATGGAGCATCTCACCAGGATCCCTTAGGCTTGAGACATTTTCGGATTCCAGGAATTTTTAGATTGAACATACAATGTGAATTGTGGATTTAAGCAAAGCAAGCCTGCTTTGTTAGGCAGTATCCAATTTACAGGTTTTTGTTTGTTTTTTGCTTTTTTTTTAAACAGACTTAGAGTCTAGAAGCAGCTGAAGTCCCTTTCACCTTCCAAGGGCTACAGGGAGAAGCTGCCCTCTCCTCTCCACTAGAGACAATGACTTCCTGTAACCTATTTAGTTTCAGGTCTTAACCAAGTAATGTTCCAGATTAAAAAACTTCCTCCTGCAATACTGTTAATTTCAGATGCAAACAGATAGCCTTTATCTGGAGGTCAGCGTGTGGCACAGATCAGGATTTAAGAAGGCCTATTAGCACCTAGAATAAATGCCAGCGTTCAAAACCTCGAGCTCATGCACTTAATTTACAGGAGCATTCCTAAAGTATGTACACAGGGCTTCTTCATTCTTGTTATATACATATTTCTAACAAGCTTGGTTATTTAATTTCACTACACAGAGAGGAATGGAAATGGACAGTTACAACAGCAGCAGTAAGTAGAAATAACAGAGTGTATCAGCCAGGGAAGGAACAGATAAGCTGTAAAGAGCAGTCACAAGCACTCAGAAAGTCCAGTGATGGGGACCTCAGTACCTCCCGAGGTCTCGTCCCGTCTCAGCACAGCTCGGAATGTGGAGCCTGGATCATTGAGAAAAGGTGAGAGGCTTCTCAGCGTCCTCTGCTTCTGGAAGCAGGGAAGTATGCAAGACCTTGAGAAAGATTCTAAGCTAAAAGAAAACAAGTTTGGGCCCTTCAGGGGTTCGGTTTCAACCAGTGGAAAAATTGTTTGGGGCAACTCCTTGTTCACAATGATGTCATACAAACAAGGAGTGACAACCAGTTTTCTTTCGATGCATTATAGACTAATGAAATCAAACTTCTGATCAAAAGCCGAGTGTGATGAGAACAAATAGAAAAACTGAGGAACCAAGTTGTTTCTAATGACTTTGACTTTGGTGTTCTTTCTGAAAGCATGTTTGTGTCTCTCAGTTACTCCAGAATTGGGAATATTGCATAGGTAAAACTAATTTGCTGCAACTCGTTCTTTCTCTTAAAATACTGGCTTTTCTTGGCCTCTCCAGAAGGGGAGGGAGCTTTCAGGAAGTGCTATCCTAATGACAAAAGGGAACTTTCTGTGGGCTCAGTACCCACCTGTTTAGGCCTTGGCAGTACCCAATATCTGGATTTCGCCAGGAGAAGGCAAGCAGGACATTACGTAATTTCTGTATGCCTTCTGAAGTGGGGCAGGAGTAATGTTTGTTGTTGGGCAAAGTCCGCAAGAGGTCCAACTCGATCTGCTTGGAGGCCGGGTTCTGCTTCTCCAGGGCCTTCTGAAGCAAGGTTTGGAAGTAGCCAGGCTCAGTGCTGTCCTTGAACTTTCTCGTGTGAAGGTCTACACACCACTTCCAGACCTTGGAACGGTGCTCATGTGGAATTCCTGAACGGATCAGGTTTTTTAATTCTGGAGAGCACATCATCTCTCTGTTCACTGTGCTTGCAAAATAGTTTTCCCACTTGACCCCAGTGGAAACTTCTTGGTTTTCTGTGAGGTAGAGAGTCTTCAGGTCCAATGCTCGGACTTTGGCTACCAATTTCTCTTCCTCGTCATCCTCAGGTAGAGTTCTAAACCCATAGATATCATATTCACTGTTGATCAAAACAAAATGAAAAATTAAAATGATGTCTTGGAAAGAAGATCAATGAAACAGAACAGAGAACCTAGAAACCACCCTATGTATATGTGGCACTTTGATATATGACAAAGCATTTCGAATCATTGAGAAAATAATGGACCTCTCGATAAATATTGCTGGGACAATCCATACAGGAAAAAAATTAGATTCCTTTTTGATTCACGCAGAAAAAACAATTCCAGATGGATTAAAGCCCGAAAAGTGAAAAGCATAAAAGAAGATATAAGCAAGCCCACTCCACAAAACAAGACCCTAAACAAGACTGGTAAATTTGGCTACACTGATTTGTGTGTGTATTTATATATCAGACACACACATACATATAACTTTTATAATTTAAAAGATATCATTTAAAAAGTCAAAGGGGATACTCTGGTCAACCAGGATGGTGGTGGAACATGCACCAAGTTCTGTTCCCCCAGAGAACCTTTAAACAAGTAGCAAAAAATGACAGAGCCATCTTCCTCAAGATTCCAAGAAACAGTTAAAGGTCTTGCAGCATCTGGCCAAGTGTTGGATCAAGAAAATGCAACCTAAAACCGGCAAGAGGAAGCTCCTGGAGCCCTTGCTACCCACTCTCTGGCCCTCTCTATGCTGCAATGTAGAGCTGGCCGGCTTTCCCGTTGTGGGTCCCTGGAGCAGTATGTGCATACTGGGGAACCTGTATGTCAGTGCCAATCTCTCAGGTGGCCGCTTGAAAGAGTGAACCAAGACACTAGCTCTAGCTCGCCCTCCCTGCAGGCAGAAGCAGCTTGCAGACAGCTAAAGCAGTATAAGAAACAAATAAATTTAAATCAAGGCAGTCTGAGGCAAAGAGTTACCAGCTTTAAGGCATGCAGTGGAACACCACCCACAGGGGTGGGGAGGGTCTATTACACAGGGAATAGAGAGGGCAGTTGGATTCCTGTAAACAGGAGAATTCCTAAGGCAATGAGCGAGGGCAAGCCCAGGCTCAGGAAAGATGGAGAGAACCCTGCACTCTACTTTTGCCTTGGTCTGATCTTCTTCTTCTTTTTTAATTAGAGAAATTATATGTTTGCAAAACAATCATGCATACCAAACAGGATTCCCATACACTTTCCCACCACCAAAATTTTGCATTGTTGTGGAACATTTGTTACAAATAATGAAAGAACATTGTCAAAATGTTACTGCTAACTATAGTCCATATCTTATATTTGCTGAGTTTTCCCCACAAACTACCCTATTAAAAACACCATGTATGAATATTATATATTTGTGTTCATGAGAGAATGTTCTCATATATGTACTGTTAACTACAGTCCATCATCCACCATAGTGTTCACTGTGTTACACAGTCCCATGCCTTGCACAATCCATCCAAAGTGTACACTCAGTGGATTTCAGTGTTATCACAGAGTTGTGCTGTCATCACCTCAGTCAATTTTAGAACATTTTGATTACTCCAAAAGAAAATATCCCATACCTTCTTTTTTTTTTTTTTAAAGATTTATTTATTTATTTATCTTATCCATTTTAACCAACACCCCCTTCCCCATTTGCTGTTTTGTGTCCATTTGCTGAGCAATTCTCTGTGTCTGTTTCCTGCCATCTCTTCTCATCCTCCTCCTCCAGTCTTCACCAGGATTCGATCCTGGAGACTTCCGATGCAGGAGACAGTTATTCTGCCGCCTGCGCCACCTCGGCTCCTGGCTTCTGCAGCTTTTGGAGCATCTCGTCTTGTCTCTCCCCTGTTACGTCATCATCCTGCTGCATGGCTCCCGGGGCCTGACGGCTCAGCAGCACACAGAGCCTGGCAGCCCATGCGCCTTCTATATATATTTTTTTATTTTACCAGGAGGTCCCGGGGATCGAACCCAGGTCCCTCCATATGGCAGAATGGCAGACAGACGCCCAACCATTTGAGCCACATCCGCCCCCTCCCATACCATCTTATATCCCCCTATTGTTGACCCTTAGAATTGATATAGTACCTTCTTTGCCATTGCTGCAAAAATATTACAATATTATTGTTAACCATAGTCTGTAAGTTACATTAGTTGTATTTTCCCCATATATCACCATATTCTTAACACCTTGTAATGGAAAAACATTCTTTTATTTGTACTATTAGCCACAATCCTGATCCACCACCAAAATCACTGTTAAACAATCCCTAAATTAGCCTCTAGTTTCCTTTCAATTGACATTTATGCCCCTAGACTATACTTTTCAACCACAATCATGTTTAAAAATCAGCAATTAGTAATACTCACTATAATGTGTTATCATCAGCTCTATCCATTTCCACATGTTTACAATCAACCTTATTAAAAATTCTACATACATTAAGTATCAGCTTCTCCTTCTCAACCCACAGTCTATCTTCTAGTAACCTAAACTCTTGATTTATCTCCATGAGTTTACTCATCATATTCAGTTCATATTAGTGAAACCATATATTTGTCCTTTTGTGTCTGGTTTATTTCACTCAACATAATGTCCTCAAGGTACATCCATGTTGTCATATGCATCCCAACTTCATTTCTTCTTATAGCTAAATAGTATTCCATCATTGGTATAGTCCACATTTTGTTTATCCATTCATTGGTTGATGGACACTTGGGCTGTTTCCATCTTTTAGCAGCTGTGAATAATGCCACTGTGAACATCAGTGTGCAAATGTTTGTTTTCATCCCTGCTTTCAGTTCTTCTGAATATATTCCTAGTAGTGGGATTGCTGGATCATACAGCAGATCTATGTTTACCTTCCCGAGGAGCTGCCAAACTGTCTTCCACAGAGGCTGCACTAGTCTACATTCCCACAGTGAAGGAGTATTCTTACTTCTCCATATTCTCTCCAGTACTTTAGATTTCTGGGTTTTTTTGTTTGTTTGTTTGTTTGTTTTTTAAAGTAATGGCCTTTCTGTAAGGAGTAAAACTGATACCTCATTGCAGTTTTAATCTGTATTTCCCAAATACCTAGTGATGATGAGCATCTTTTCATGTGCTTTTTGAACATTTGTATTTCCTCTTTAGAAAAATGTCTACTCAAGTCTTTTTCCCACTTTTTAATTGGGTTGCTTGTCTTTTTATCGTTGAGTTTTCTGACCTCTTTATGTAACATGGAGATCAAACCCTTATTGGATATGCGGTTTCTAAATATTTCCCATTGAGTAGGCTGCCTTTTCACTTTCTTGATGAAGTCATTTGAAATACAAAAGTGTTTAATTTTGAGGAGGTGCCAGTTATCTACTTTTTTCTGTCATTGCTCATGCTTTGCATATAAGATTTAAGAAACCATGACCTACCAAAAGATCTTGAAAATGTTTCAGTACATTTTCTTCTAGGAGTTTTATGGTTCTAGATTTTATAGTTAGGTCTTTGACGCATTTTAAGTTAATTTTTTGTATAAGGTTGAGCAAGATTGGGGTCTTCTTTCTTTCTTTTGGATACACCTATCCAGTTCTCCCAGCACCATTTGTTGCACAGACTCTCCTGATCCAGCTGGGTGGGTTTGACAAACTTGTCAAAAATCACCTGACCAAATGTTGAGAGTCTATTTCTGAACTCTCAATTCAATTCCATTGGGCAATATGTCTATCTTTATGCCAGTACCACGTTGCTTTTACCACTGTAGCTAAATAATATGCTTTAAAGTCAGGAAGTGAGAGTCCTCCAACTTTGTTCTTCAGTTTAAAGATATTTTTGGCTATTTGGGGCCCCTTACCCTTCCAAATAAATTTTTTTTTTTTTTTAAAGATTTTATTTATTTATTCATTTATCCCCCCCTTGCTGCTCGTGCTCGCTGGGTCAGCTAACCACGCCGTGCGGGCGGGCTTGCCTTCACCAGGAGGCCCCGGGAACCGAACCCGGGGCCTCCCATATGGTAAACGGGAGCCCTACTGATTGAGCCACAGCCGCTTCCCCCAAATAAATTTGATAATTAGATTTTCCATTTTTGCAAAACAGGCTGTTGGAATTTTTATTGGGATTGCATTGAATCTGTAAATCAGTTTGGGTAGAACTGACATCTTAACGATATTTAGTTTTCCAATCCATGACAACGGAAAACTTACTTGATCGTGATGTATAATTCTTTTAATGTGCTTTTAAGTTCGATTAGCAAGCATTTTGTTGAGGATTTTTGCAACTTTATTCATTAGAGAAATGTAATTTTCTTTTGTCGTAGTATCTTTACCTGGCTTTGGTATTAGGGTGATGTTGGCTTCATAGAATAAGTTAGGTAGTATTCCCACTTGCTCAATTTTTCGGAAGAGGTTGAGCAAGATTGGTATTAAATCTTCTTGAATGATTGGTAGAATTCACTTGTCAAGACGTCTGGTGCTGAGCTTTTAATTTTTGGGAGTTTTTTTATGACTTTGTCAATCTCTTTAAATGTGATTGGTTTGTTGAGGTCTTCTATTTCTTCTAAGGTGAGTGCAGGTTGTTCATGTGTTTCTAGGAATTTGTCCATCTTGTCAAGTTTGGTGGTGTACAATTGTTCACAGTATCCTCTTATGATCTCTTTTCTCTCTTTGGGGTCAGTAGTAATGTCCCCACTCTCATTTCTGATTTTATTTATTTGCATCATCTTTCATTTTTTGCCTGTCTAGCTAAGGGGTTGTTGATTTTGTTGAACTTCTCGAAGAACCAACTTTTGGTTTTGTTGATTCTACTGGTTTTTTTTTTTTTTTTTTGTCTCAATTTCATTTATTTCTGCTCTAATCTTTATTATTTCTTTCCTTCTGCTTGCTTTGGGAATGATTTACTGTTTTGTTTTGTTTTTTCCTAGTTTCTCCAGGTGTGTAGTTAGGTTTTTTACTTTAGCTCTTTCATCTTATGTAATGTAAGCATTGAGGGCTATAAATTCTTTCTCAGCACTGCCTCTGCTGCATCCCAGAGGTTTTTTTTTTTAAATAAACTTTAAATATTTTTAAAAAGGATGCTTAGATTACATAAATGTTACACAAAAAATATAGGGGAATCCCATATGCCCCGGTCCCTACCCCTCCCACATTTTCCCACATTAATATCCTTCATTAGTGTGGTACATTTGTTACAATTGATGAACACATTTTGAAGCACTGCCACTAAGCATGGATTATGGTTTACATTGTCGTTTATACTCTCTTCTGCACATTTTGTAAGTTATGGCAAGATACATAATGGCCTGTGTTTGTTTTTGAGGTACTGGGGGCTGGGGAATGAACCTGGAACCTCTGCCAGTATTTCTGTTCCCTTTCTTAAATTAGATAACCTAGATGAAATGGACAAATTTTTAGAAATGCACAAACAACCTACATTGATTCTATAAGAAATACAGAAAATCAACAAACCAATCACAAGCAAAGAGAGTGAATCTGTCATCAAAAATCTTCCAAGAGGGAAGCAGATATGGCTCAAGCAACTGAACTCCCGCCTCCTACATGGGAGGTCCTGGGTTCAGTTCTCAGGGCCTCCTGGAGTAGGCAGGCTGGTGTGATGGGCAGGCGCCGCGAGCTGATGCAACAAGATGAGGCAGCAAAGAGAAACAAAGAAGAAAGACAATGAAAGACACAACCAACAAGGGAGCAGAGGTGGCTCAAGTGATTGAGTGCCTTTCTCCCACATGAGAGGTCCTGGGTTTGATTCCCACTGCCTTGAGAAGACAAGTAGCAGACACAAAGAGTAGACAGCAAGCACAAACAATGGGGGAGGGTGGTGCAATAAATAAATAAATAAATAAATCTTTAAAAAAAGTTTTTTTCCAACGAAGAAAATCCAGGACATGATGGTTTCACAGGTTAATTCTACAAAGAACTTCAAGAAGAATTAACACCAATCCTGTTGAAAAACTCTTCCAAAAAATGGAAGAGGAGGAAAATAAACCCAACACATTTTATGAAGATAACATCACCCTAATATCAAAGCCACATAAAGATACAAGAAAAGAAAATTATAGACCAATCTCTCTAATGAACACAGATGCAAAGATTCTCAACAAAATACTTGCAAATAGAATCCAACAGCATATCAAAAGAATTATACACCATGACCAAGTGAGATTTATTCCTGGAAGGCAAAGGTAGTTCAAAATAAGGAAATCAATTAACGTAATACACCACATTAACAAATTGAAGGAAAAAAATTAACATCATTATCTTGATTGATGCAGAAAAAGCATCTGACAAAATCTAGCATCCTTTCTTGGTAAAAAACACTTCAAAAGATAGGAATAGAAGGAAAATTCCTCAATATGATAAAGGGCATATATGAAAAACCCGTATTAAACTCAATGGGGAAAGGTTCAAGCTTTCCCTCTAAGATCAGGAACAAGATAAGAATGTCCACTGTCACCACTGTTATTCAACATTGTGCTACAAGTTCTAGCTAGAGCAATTAGACAAGGAAAAAAAATAAAAGGTATCCAAACAGAAAAAGAGGAAATAAAATTCTCACTATTTGTGGATGACAAGATCCCATATTTAGAAAATTCTGAAATGTCTACACTTGGTGACTCAAGCTAATAAAAGAGTTCAGCAAAGTGGCAGGATAAGAGATCAACATGCAAAAATCAGTAATGTTTCTGTATCCTAGTACTGAACAATCTGAGGAGGAAATCAGGGGGAAAAATCCATTTACAATAGCAAAAAAAGATTCACATACCTAGGAATCAATTTAACTAAAGATATACAGGACCCATATTCAGAAATCTACAAAATGATGCTAAAAGAAATCAATGACCTAAACAAATGGAAAGACATTCTGTGTTCATGGGCTGGAAGATTAAATATCGTGAAGACGTGTCAATCCTACCCAAACTGACTTATAGATTCAACGCAATACCAATCAAAATTCTAACAGCCTACTTTACAGAAATAGAAAAGACAATTACCAAATTTATTTGGAAGGGACAGTGTAACTAAATAGCCAAAAGCATCCTAAAAGAAAAGAGCAATGTGGGAGGGCTCTCACTGTCTGACCTTGAAACACATTACAAAGCTACAGTGGTCAGAACAGCATGGTACTGGCATAAAGATAGACACATCGATTAGTGGAATAGAATTGAGAGTTCAGAAATAAACCCTTACCTATTTGGCCAACAGGTGTTTGACAAACCTACCAAGTCCACACTACCCAAACAGAACAGTTTCTTCAAAAAATCATGCTGGGAGAACAGGATATCCATATACAAAACAATGAAAGAGGACCTCAATCTCACTTCCTATATAAGAATCAACTCAAAATAGATCAAAGACCTAAATATAAAAGCCAGGACTATAAAACTACTAGAAGAAAATGTAGAGAAACATCTCCAAGATGTTGTGATAGGTGGTGGTTTCTTGGATGTTACACCCAAAGCAGGAGCAACAAAAGAAAAAGTAAACAAATGGGACCTCCTCAAAATTAAACACTTTTGCACCTCAAAAGACTTTGTCAAAAGGGTAAAAAGGCAGCTGACTCAATGGGAGAAAATATTTGGAAATCATATATCCGATAAAGGTTTAATATTCATGATATATAAAGAGATGCTTGTCCAAAGAAGTAACACAAATGGCAAAAAACAAAAACAAACAAACAAAAAAAAACATGAAAAAATGTTTGACATCACTATTGCTCAGGGAAATGCAAATTAAAACTACAATGAGATATCGTTTCATAGCTATTAAATGGCCACTATTAACAAAACAGAAAACTACAAGAGTTGGACAGGATGTAGGAGAAGTAGGAACACTTATTCACTGCTGGTGGGAATGTACAATGATACAGCGACTCTGGAGGACTCTCTGGCATTTCCTAAGGAAGTTGACTATAGATTTGCCATGTGACCTGGCAAT
Source organism: Tolypeutes matacus (assembly GCA_026826555.1). Taxonomy (NCBI): domain Eukaryota; kingdom Metazoa; phylum Chordata; class Mammalia; order Cingulata; family Chlamyphoridae; genus Tolypeutes; species Tolypeutes matacus. The sequence goes on from JAKSZT010054396.1 coordinate 1,039,614, forward strand.
ACCACTACTAGGTATATACCTAGAATAACAAAGCAGTGACATTAATAGACATCTACACAAGGAAGTTCACAGCAGCATTATTCACAATTGCCAAAATATGCAAACAACCAAGGAGTCCATCAATCAATGAAAGTATAAACAAATTGTGGTATATACACATGATGGAATATTATACAGCTATAAAAAGAAATGAATTAATGAAGCATATGATAACATGGATGAGCGTGGAGAACAATATGTTGAGTGAAGCAAGCTAAAAGGTCAAATACCGTATGATTGTGCTATTATGAACTAAATATATTTTATAAATTCATGGAGTTAATAACTAGTATACACATCACCAGAAAATAGAATGAGGTTAGAGGATAGAAAGTTGAGGGTTAATCTGTGCAGAACTGGTAAAAATGTTGTTTGTTACTTTGGAAATGAATAAAAAAGGTGAAAGCACATCATAGTGTTTGTAACTAGGGAATGACAGTGACTGAAAGGGAAAGTCTAAGATCATGTATATTACTAGAGGGAAAGCTAAAAAATATAACACGGACTGTATAGCATAGTAAAATTTCATATGAAATATGTATATAGGTAAAACTATATCTATAAGACTGTTTTTCTTTGAAACTGAACAAATATGTGTTAATGTTACAAGATGTTAATATCAGGCAAAAATACAACCAAAGCAAATTATAGAAGGTAGTATATTGTAATAGATTAATAATCTTCCAGTAAGAGTAAATACACATACACACACACACACATATACACACAGGACAAGAAACTAGACACAAGGTACTAAATATTGCTTGACTCCACCTATACAAAATATAAATACAAATAAACTAGAGAGACAGAAACAGAATACAGCTACGTATGGCAGGTGAAGCATAGAGAGACTGAGAGGTGATGAGTTTTTGTCTGTTTTTTAAAAATTATTATTGAAATAATGAAAATGCTCTAATAATTATCGAATTGATAAATGCACAACTATGTGTTTATACCAACTACCATTGATTGTACACTTTGGATGGACTGTATGCTGTATTAATATGTATCAATAAAATGGATTTGTTTAAAAAAATATAGAGGGGAGAGTGGATGTGGCTTAAGTGGTTGAGCTTCTCACATGGGAGGTCTCGGGTTCTGTTCCCAGTGCCTCCTAAAAACAAAACAAAATGAAAAAATAAAAACAGCAACAAGCAAACAAATGAAAAAAACCAACTCGGGAGAGCTGATGTGGCTCAGTGGTTGAGCACTGGATTCCCAATACGAGGTACAGGTTTCAATCCCAGGCCCTGGTACCTCTTAAAAAAAAAAGAAAAGAAAAGAAAAAGAAATTCTCTCTCTCTATATATATATACAGGGATACTTTCAGGAAGATGGCAGACTAAAAAGACCCAGGATACTCTTCTCTCTCAGAAAAATAGCTATAGGACAGGGAGAAACAGCCTGGAAAAAAAATCTTTCAGGGTTTAGGACAACAGGGGAAGGCTGGACACAGCCTAGGAGAGAGAGTAGTAAAGGAAAAGAAAATGTGAGTTAAAAGCTGCAGCTGCAAATGCAGGCATCATCCCCCACCTTACAGACAACTTCTGAATTCTTAGGCCTCAGGGCTACAGACAAAAGGGGTCCCAGGGATCCACCTCCCCAGGAAAGGGGAGAGAGAGGAACACAGCCTAAGGCTGACTCAGCTTTTGACCAACAAATTTATTCTCCTGTGTCCCATGATCCCTTCTAGGCCGGGGATGCTGTGCCATTGTTTGCCTCAGGAGCTGGCAAAGGACTAAAGAGATCTAACCCTCTCACTCTCCCTCTCTACTGACTGGGACTGGTTGTTGAAGACGCAGAGGGGAGTGGAATTATTTCCTACTCAGGAAAAGGGAAGAGGCTGCCACCAAAAGTAGGCGAACTGCCTCTGAAAAAGTTTTAATTATGAGGCTCTTAGCAGGATCCTCTATCATACTGATCCAGTTGATGGTGCAGCAAACACACTCCGATCAAGCATTGAACTGAGAGGGCTGCCGAAGAGCACCATCTGCTGGCAGACCAAGGCAGTGTACAACAGGAAATTAAAAGTAAATAAGAGAGGCTTTTTCCAGCCTCTACAGCCTCGTTCCCCAAGGCCCTAGGAAGTGGCTCTGCAATGCATTACTGGGTCCATGGCCCACATTTGAGCAATTAACAGGGACAATCCAAAAGACCTAGAACATGTTGAACGAAGAATCAAACAACAGCAATAATACACAGCTTCTCGCCACTAAATCTCTACAAAAGAGAGAGAAATTGAGCAACTGAATAATCTCACCATCCTAATTAGACACCAGCAAAAAATTACAAGCCATACTAAGAAAATGGAAGAAATGACTCAAGAAAGGAATATATCAAAGCCCCAGAAGAGACACAGGATTTGAGACAACTAATCAAAGACAAGCACACAAATTTCCAAAATCAAATTAATGAGTTGAAAGGCAATATAGCTAAAGAGATAAAGGACATCAAGAAGACACTGAGCAAACACAAAGAAGAATTTGAAAATCTGAGTAGAAAAGTTACAGAGCCCACAGGAATGAAAGAAACGATAGGTAAGATAAAAAAACACATTAGAGGCATACAAGAGCAGACTTGAAATGATAGAAGAAAGAATAAGTGATACAGAAGACAGGCCAGCTGAAATAGAAGAGAGAAAAAACAGAGAGGGAAAGAATGGAAAAAACTGAGCAGGGGCTCAGGGAGTTGAATGGTAACATGAAATGCAACAACATATGTGTTATGGGAGTGCCAGAAGGAGAAGAGAAGGGAAAGGGGGCAGAAAGAGTAGCTGAGGAAATAATGGCTGAAAATTTCCCAACTCTCATGAAAGAAATGAACTTATATGTCCAAGAAGCACAGCATATCCTTATCAGAATAAATGTGAATAGACCTATTCCAAGACACATACTACTCAGAATGTTAAACGTCAAAAATAAAGAGAAAATTCTGAGAGTAGCAAGGGAGAAGCAAGCCATTACATTCAAGGGATGCCCAGTAAGACTTTGTGCATATTTATCATCAGAAGCCATAGAGCTGAGAAAACAGTGGTATGATACAAGGGAAACATATTAAAGATCTTGTGGTAGGTGGTACAAGAGCAAGAAAAGAAAAAATAGATAAATGAGACCTCTTCAAAATTAAACATTTTTGCACCTCAAAAGACTCTGTCAAAAGGGTGAAAAGGCAGCCAACTCAATGGGAGAAAATATTTGGAAATCACATATCCAATAAGCGTTTAATATTCATGATACATAAAGAGATGCTACAATTCAACAATAAAAAGACAAATGACCCAATTAAAAAAATGGGCAAAAGACTTGAATAGACATTTGTCCAAAGAAGAAATACAAATGGCAAAAAAAACACATGAAAAAATGTTCAACTTCACTAGCGATCAGGGAAATGCAAATCAAAGCTAAAATGAGATATCATTTCATATCTATTAGAATGGCCACTATCAAAAAGTTAGAAAACTACAAGTGTTGTAGAGGAGGTAGAGAGATAGGAACACTTATTCAATGCTGGTGTGAATGTAGAATGGTTA
>JAKSZT010054396.1:1748493-1835482 GCA_026826555.1 Tolypeutes matacus
AGTTCCCTCCATATGGGAGACGGACGCCCAACCATTTGAGGCACATCTGTCCCCCTAATGTACTATATGACTTTAAAAGATTAAAGCTTATTCAGGGGGCAGATGTTTTGTTCTTTGTTTGATTATTTGTTTTTTTTTTTCCTTCTCTCTTTTTTTTTTTTTCCCCTGAGTTTCCTTATGTTTGTTTCTTGCATGTAAGCTTATCACACTTGTTTCTTTTTCCTAGTAAGTGTATTTGATTATTTTATGGACTAAATGTTCATGGAGGATTTGGATCACAGAAGGGTTACAATGGGTACTGCGGGGGATTATTGGGGGGAGGGTGTCTGGGGGGGGGGTTTCGTGGGGATTGGTTCAACCGAATATACATGAAAGATATACAAAATCATTCAAAGGATCGGGGGATGGGGCATGGAAGTAATTTTTAAAAAATTAAAAAATAAATAAATAAAAAATATAAAAAATAAAAGATCCCTATTGCAAGGGCATCTTCAAAGACAATGGTGCTCGGGGAAAGAGGGTGTTGTATGTTCACACACACACACAGACACACACACACATACACACACACACAAGATAAAAAGGAAGAATGGAAACAAGAAAGAAAAGGTGATCTGAGAGAAGGGTGACCATAGTTCCGGTTTGCCTGGAACAGGTGAGTTTATGCTGGGTGGCCCGTGCATTATTAACAGAAGTGTCTGGATTCGGAAGATAAATCACATGACCATCCTGCCTAAGAGAGGAAATTAGCTAGACAACCCATGTCTCCTTTTCAAATAGGTGTGGACTGACTCCAGCCCCGCTCCCGGGCTCTGCGCAGCGGTGCACGCCACCCGGGTGTCGCCCTACAGCATCTTGCCGGCGTCTCGCGGAAGGCAGTCGGTGGACTTTCAGCTCCTACGATGCTCTGATGCCACCTGCAGGCTGTCTCGGGCAACTGCATCTCCCTCTCCCTCTCCCTCCGCCCCTTTCTCCACAGCCTTAGACTTGGCTAAAAGACACAACCGAAGCTCTGTTTGTGGGATGGGCTAGAACCGGCACTAAAACTCCGGTTATGGAATCGGAGGGACCCAATTAGGTAGGTCCTCTTCCTACCTTCTTCCTGCCTTCCCTAAATCTATAAATAAAGAAACTGAGGCTTAATTCAGATACTTGTGTCCCCATAGTTCTCCACAAATACATTAGGATAGAAGAAAGAAGGGAGCTTACACTTTCTAAGCACCTAATATGTGCTGGGCACAGAGTTAGGCATTTTCCATACATTATCTCCATCCTCACAAATGGTGGAAAGTAGGTAATTATACAATGCAGAACCATCGTGGGCTAGTGACTTGTTTACCATCAGTCCCTCTGCTAGAATTTTAACCCAGGGTCTTTGACTCCAAGCTGGAGGTCTTTTCAGGTCCCTGACTTGAGCAATATTTTCAAAATGAAAAGAACCCCATGATAATCTAATGTTGATCCATAAAATGCTGCATTGCAAACAAAAACATAGTGTCTTTCTTTTTGGCTGGAATTATCCCAACTCTACATAACATAGGATAGCTCCTAGGAAAATGAAGTATGACTATGAGTGTAGTTTGATAAACAAAATCTGTCAGATTATGGGGCCTGTGGGTCCTTGATAGTGGAGACAAGGAACCATTGTTCTGGACATTTTCTAAGATGTTCCTTATAAAATCATTGGGGGTGGGGGGAGTGGGTGTAGCTTAAGTGGTTGAGCACCTGCTTCCCATGTATGAGTTAAAAAATGATTGGGGAACATGGTGCCCCAAAATTTCTTCCCAGTTTCCACATCTGTCTTCATCCTACTGCCTGATGTCCTATTCATCACATAGTGTTTTTTTATTTTTCATTTCTGCCTTGATAAAATACAAATAGTGGTGGAAATGGGGATTTATCTCACCTTAGTGAGAATTATCTCAGATTCGCTTTCTTCTCAGATATTTTAGCTGAGGTTGATTATGAGATAGGATGGGAAGGGAGAAACGGGGCAGGGAGGTGGGTATTTTGGTGCTAACATTGTTTTTTCCCAATTCTGCCAAACAGGGTGAGTGATAGCTAAATGCAGAACTCTGGACATGTTCCCTTGCTTGGCTGCTAATATCAAGTCCCAAAGTAGAGCTCCCAAAGGGCCAGGCTGATGAGCTTGAAGGTAATGGAAAACAGCTTGGCTTTGGATTTTAGGTCAAGTTCTGCTGGTGACTTGCTGTGTAAGCTTGGCCAAGTCAATCCACTTCTCTGAGCTTCAGTGCCCTTATCTATAAAAGACTGGTCTGGACTAGATTAGTGATTTTCTATAGTTTTTGCAATTGTTTTTTGTTTTAGCATTACATTTAATTCTGACCAAAGTAATAGATACAAAGAGCTTAAAAATCAAATGCTAAGAAAAGGTTTATATCAAAAAGCAATTCTTTCTTCTGCACTTCCCCTTCCCACCTTCAAGTTCTAATTCCCAAGGGCCATCATTTAAAATTCATTTTGCTGTTTTGCCTGGTATTTATAACCATATTTCCAAATTATATGTTTATGCTACTATTTCTTGATTTTTTTAAGTGTCTATTGATTTCCTGTTATAGTACCATTGTTAAGAACTTAGCTCTCTTATATGCTCTTATCAACTCCCTTGCCTCCATCCTACCAATTTGATTAGAGCACAATCTTTCATGAAATCAATAGTATTTACCTTCTTGTGGCTATCTAAACATTGTTCCTTGCTAACCCAAGTATTGTACTAAAATTGTGTTCTTTCTTTAATTACTTTTTTGCCCCTAGAGTTAGTACTTGCTTTAGGTTTTTGTTTGTTTGTTTGTTTGTTTGTTTGTTTGTTTCCCTTCATATGCTTAGATTTTTTGGTACTTATTAACATTTTTTTCCCAAATGCTTCAACTGATCCATCAAATGCCTAGCAATAATTATCCAAACTCTAAGATACATCAGATAATCTACCAACCCTGTTATTTTCCTGGAGGTATCCCTCCCTCCCTCTCTGTCCTCCTGCTCCAAACTGGGCTGGCTGCTAGCTCAACCTGCAGCACAGCTGTCATCCTGGGACTTCCTGCACCATTATATTGGGGGATTCCCTGTGTGCCTCTTCTGTGTGTGAATCCCCTGCTTCCCGGATCCCATATCTTCTTCTTTCTTGGTTTACTCTCTCATTTTGTTGAAATACAACAGTGGCTTCCTGAGAAACAGTGCATAGGAGGCAATATTTTTTAGTTCTTGCATATTTAAAGATGTCATCATTCAACCCCCACTCCTGATTAATAGTTTGGTTGGATAGAATATTTTAGTTTAAACATCATTTCTCCTCCCATTTGGAAGTATTGCTCTATTGTTTTCTAGCTCCCAGTGTTGCTGCAGGGAAGCCTGCATCATGCTGAGTGTCTGTTCTTTATATGAGATCTCTCTGGTGGGTTTTCTCTGAAAGATTTTAGGATTGGTTTTTTGGGATTTCCCAGTGATGTGCTTTGTTGTAGGTCTTTCTTCATTCTTGTGCTAGTCATTTGATGGACTCTTTTGAGCTAGAGAATTATGTCCCTCAGTTCTGAGAAGCCACTAGCTGATTCATACTGGTAATCCATCCCTTTCTTCCAAGGACAAAGTATCAAGACACTGGGAATGTTATGAGTAGGTGGTATGGGGGAGAAAGGGAATCTGAGGTGGAGGGGATAGCCCTCCTGCTCTCACTGAGTGCAGTCTCAGAGTTAAGCTCTGCCGTGTAACAGATGTGGGTGCTGAAGGGGCTCAGGACACACATGTTCCAGGAGGCCCCCAGCCCCAGGCTACATGCATCCAAGACCCACTGAGCTCCAATGACAACTTAGGGGAGGGTGCAGCCCTCAGAGGTGGGGTAGGAGGGAGGTAAATAATCATAATAGCTAACTCTTGCCTTTCCCAGCAGTCACATTGAGCCAGGCACAGGCACCATGAAACCACCCTTAAGTCTGGTGGGGACACTCTCCGGTCCTGTCCTTGACCATCTTTGGGGTTATGCCATGCCCAGCTCCCCAATCCTACCCTTATCAGTGACCCACCCATCCACAAATATGTATGAAGGCCCCTCCACACAGCTATTGATGATCATAAATGGGCAAGTATATAGCCATCAGTCCTCCTTCCTCAAAGTAAGTTGGAGAAGTAAAAATAAAACTTGACCCTTTGGGGTCCCCACTGAGTCTAGGATTTACATTCAGCCCTCCTGCTCTTGTCATGAGGCCATAAGTTTTTGTTTTTTTTAAGGCCATATGTCTTGACTGAATGAATGCATTGAATGAACCAGCTTGTCCTCTGCATTTTTAGTGTGCACAGGCCACAACTATACATGGAAAAGCTGCTGAATAAATACTCATTGAATGAACGAGTGATTGCATTGTAACCACAAGCCCATAGGTGGGTTTTTTTATTTGTTTGTCTTTTTAGGAGGTACTGGGGATTGAACCCAGGACCTTGTATATGGGACATGGAAAGCAGGTGCTTAAGCTTGTCCATTTGTTTGTTTGTTTTTGTTTGTTTTTAGGAGGTAACGGGGATTGAACCCGGGACCTCGTATATGGGAAGCAGGCACTCGACCACTTGAGCTACCCCCCACAGGTAGGTTTTATTATCTACATTGAACACACAAGGAAACTGCCCAGGGTCACTTCTTTAACGAACAGGCTTTGGCCTGTCTCATACTCCCAACAGAACCTCCTCACTCAGAAGGAAATATGCAGTTCTAGGGGAGCCCTTTCATATTTTCCCCTGGATTCTCCTCCAGCCAAAGCTGGTCGCCCTGTCAAACAGGCTCTAGAGACACACTTGATGTTGACAGGCCTCATCTAAAGGATTTCTTGCCAAAAATTGTCAGTTTTCTGCATCAGGTACTGCCTGGCAGTTTAATTCCAATTAAACCCAGATGGAGACTGCTGCTTCCATCTCAACTACTCAGAAATTAGTCTGTATAGAGCTTTGGTTTGCTGGAAATCGAGCAGTCAGACATTGTGCAGATTGGCCTAATAGAGCAAGTACACATGTAGGGCACCAGCCAAGATGGGGCCCACACACATGCACACACACGTATATGCCCACACAATGCATTCACACATACAGGCATGCACACACACATATGCATACCAGAAAATCTAGAAATAATCCATTTTAATTTCAGCTGCCATGTAAGTTTTGTGCCATTTCAAAAAACTGAAATTTATTTTAAATTACTTAAGGGAAAGCAGGGACAGACTATAATTTTTGCAGTGTCTTGGGCCTCTAAAGATCTTGATTGTGCCCTGAGCTCAGGGATCCTGGACAGTCTTGCCCAGGCGCAGCTATGGAGGCCTCTCTGTGCTCACTCTCCCTTAGGAGAAGCTGGTCTCAAGGGAGGAGCCCCTAGGCCAGTGGTTCTCAACCTGACTGCCACATTGGAATAACCTGGAGAGCTTTAGAAAATACCAACATCCAGCATAATTGGTTGGGGTCAGCCTGGGCATCGGGAGTTTTCTGAGGTCCTCTCATGACCCCAGTGTGTAGCCAGAGTTGAGAACCGCTGCCCTTTGCTGCCTCCACTCGGTGGCTGCCTCAGTTACCCGAGGCTCCCCCAGCTTTCCAGGCTCTCGGCACAGGCCCTCCCACCTGGCACTTCCCTCCTCTGCTGGAAAATCTACCTGCTCTCCTTTTTAGCTGTTGGACTTCACTAACCTCATCGGTCCAGGGATGGGGGGCAGGAGGGCGATGCCTGGCAGAGAGGAACGAGTGTAAGCTTTGTAGTTAAGCAGATTTGAGTGCAATGAGGGTGAGGGAGAGGGAGGGGGGAGTAATGCTCCCCCGACAGGACAGGACGTCTGTGAGGCTAAAATGAGACAAAGCTGGGAAAGGTGTTAGTCCCATCCTCCCACTCCCAACCGCCACTTCCGTGAATGACCCGGCCTTTGGGTCCTGTAGATCTCTGGCTCTCTGACTCATCAGTTTCGGGCCTCTTCCTCCTGCTCCTTCTCCCTCTTTCTTCCCTTCTGCTGTATCCTTGCTGAGGCTCCTGCTTCCAAAGCTTAACCGCTCCCACCCTCCATGGAAGTTTTCTTCCCTGGTGTGCAAGCATCTCACTGACAGCATTCAGCAACAAACAAACCCAGTACAGCCCACTTCTCCCCCTTCCTATAGGTCACCATCAGCTCTCCCAGAGACATTCCCAGTAGCCTCTACTTTGGCTTCTTCCAACTTATTCTCGTAGTGCAGCCAAATTCATCTTTAAAAACCCAAATGCTATTGTCACCCTCTTGATAAATCCTGCAATGGCCTTGACTCACCCTTGATGTAGCCTGTAGGTTCTGGCCCCTGCCTCCTTCTGCAACATCCTCTTTCTTCTCTTTCTGTCCCTCACTCACTTCAGATCCTTGATGGTACCCCATGGGACAATTAGAAGCTGGGTGAATCCAGGAAAATACTGTTCTTAAAGCGAATCCATTCCTGTGCATATAAACCTATTGTTTAGATTCAGTTAAGGGAACTTCCTTTTGCTTAGATCACTTTAGTAGGGCATGACCCAGGGTAGGCCTTAATCCTCTTACTGGAATCCTTTATAAATGGAGGAATAAAGAGCCACAGACACAGAAGGCCAGCCACAGAGACAGAGAGAGGAGCCCACTAAGCTGAGAGAATACCATGAGAGCAAGAAGCTGAAAGTAATGCACGGAGCAGAAGGCAGGAACTGGCAGAGCCTCCAATGTTCTCTGCCATGTGGCAGGAGTCCAGGATTGCCAGCAGCCAAGCTTTGGGGAGAGAGCTTCGCCTGATGCCTTGGTTTGGACATTTTCCTCAGCCTTGAAACTGTAAGCTTAACCTAATAAATTCCCATTGTAAAAGCCAACCCATTTTGGGTATATCACTCCCAGCAGTTTTTAGCAAACTAACCCCCACTCTCCTACCTCAGGATCTTTGCACATGCTGTTCTTTCTGCCAGGAACACCTTTCTTCTTAGATAGTGAACTTCTACTCACATATCCCTTGTTTGGGTTATTGATCAACCCCCAACAGATTAGGTTCCCAGCTATATGCTCTCATATCTCCTTATACTTTTCCAATTAAATAAGTTTGACCATAGAATCATGTCCATCTTCTCCGCTAGAGTGTAAGCTCCATGACAGTTAGGGCCATACTGTTTTTTGTTCACTGCAGTCTCCCCAACACTTAGTACTGTGTGTGGAACATACTAGGGGCCATTTGGAATAAATTTATAGGATGTGTACCACTTTGGCAAATGTGAATAAAATTTTTGCTGTCGCTAAGGAGAAAATATAGAATGAAATCAGAAAAACAAAATGACTCGTTTCACCAGCATTGCCTGAGTGTCTGCTGGGTATGTCTAGTCTGATGCCTTGGGCTGGGTGGCATCAGAGAAGGACGAGGGCCTGTTGTCCTTCTATATGAGAAGGAAGGGTTAAGGAATATGAATAGTCAGCTGTAGAATCACAGAATGTCTGCCCTGCTCTGCCCTGGGGCCCAGAGAGGAAGAGGACCTTGCCTGGGACTCACAGGCACTCCCTGGCCTGGGATGCTGCCTCTGCTGGTGTAGAGGGCTGCAGTCCCCACCCTCTCACCTAGCCAGCTGGGTGCTTCTAATCTGAGCCTGTGTGCATTGCACATTCGGTTTATAAAAGAATTTATTTGCCAGAGGCCTGGAGCCCGTGGGAAAGGGGGGAGGGGGAGGTCTGAGGAGGGTGGGTGTTCCAGTGGTGGGGTCTGGGTGGACCCTGGTAATTAGGGCCCCACGTGGGGTAGGAGGGCACAGCCTTAGGGCTCACCTAGCCCAGTTGCTCCCTTGTACATATCTCATTCACAGTGTTTTGGTGGAAAAACTAGAATCAGAACCCCAGCTTCTGCCTCCCAGACCTGTGCTTTTGTCACACTGCCTCCTTAGAGAGCCTGGTGCTTCATGGGTCCTTAATAAATAAATGTCTGTTCAGTGAACCAAGTCCCTAACTTCACAGTAGCCAACTGAAGTCTGGACAGTTTACATGGCTTGTCTAAGGTCTTCTAGCCAGTTTCTTGTAGAAACAGAAGTGAAGTCAGGCCTCTTGGCAGCCAGTCTGGTTAGAGTTGCCTGGTAAAATACAGGAACCCCAACTTCAATTAGAATTTCAGATAAACAATGGCTTGTACATGGGACATCCTTACACACAAAAAATGTTTTATCTGAAATTCTACTTTAACTGGATATTCTGCATTTTTATTTGCTAAATCTAGGATCCTGAGTTTGGGGCTTGCCCTACTTTCATTGTACCAGGCTAGACACTGGAGGTACAAAAAGGAATAAGACAGAATCCCTGCTCCCAAGGAACTCACAGACTAGTGGAAAAGTTAGAAACATAGATAGAAAACCAAAGCAATGCATATTCTATTTCTAAGAATTTGGGGGCCCTTGTTGGAATAAGGAAGCTTTAGAATTTAGAAGAGAGCACAGATCACAGAACAGAACAGAAAGTTTAGAAACAACTGCTCCCCACCCCGAATTTTAAGAACATATATTAGTATATAATGTGGATGACATTTGAAATCACTGAGGAAGGATTATTCAATAAGTTATATTATAGCAATTATTTAACGGGCTGGAAAAAAATCAAGTTAGAGTCTTACTACTTGAAACCTCATACCAAAAATTAATTCCAATTGTCACAAAGATTTAGATGTTAACACAGAAAACTCTAAAATGCTAGCAAACTAGAAGAAAACCAAAATGAATATTTATATCCTCTTGAGGTGGCAAAGCACTTTCTAAGCATTTTACTCAGTGTAGAAACTATAAAGAAAAATCGATATATTTGATTGCATAAAAATCGAAATTTCTATATGTTGCAAAATGCCAGAAGAACCAATTAAATGACAAATGACAAATTGTGAAAAACAAATTTGCAGTAGATATAGCAATATGTGGGTATTACCACTATATAACTAATACATAACTAATTAGTATCAACTAATGAGAAAAAGACAAGCACAGGAAAAGGATATGAACTGGCAATTCAGAAAAGAAGAAATAAAAATGACCAATGAACATATAAAATAATATTCAATTTCACTATTAGTAAAAAAAAAATTCAAACCCAATGTTGATAAGGGCTTGGGAAAATTGGAGCCACTCTCTATCAAAAGCCTTAAATCTGACTCAGTAATTTTTAGTAATTAATTATAAGGAAACAATGTTGTATATCTCCAATAACTTAACTAGAAGATATCCCTTACAATGGAGTTGTTAATACTTTCAAATTGAAAACAATATAAATGCCCCCAAATAAAGTATTGATTGAGCGTATTAAGCAGCCTTCCCAGGATGAAACTCCATGAGCAAAAAATGAGAGGGTTTATAGCATTCCCCAAATTTCTGCAATAAACATTTACCTTATAAAAAATACGTATTTATTACGTTTTAAACACTGTGCAAAGTTTTCTTTTCTGGGAGTTGTAAGCCAGTGAGGTGGAAGTACTGGCTTACAGTACTTCTATTAATATTAATATATTAATAGTATTACTATTAATAGAATAGTTAAATAAAAATAGCTACTGCCAAGTGGCCTGAAACATTTTGTTCCCCTAAAACGATTAAATATCCCCCACAAAAAAACAAAAGTCCCCCATGCCTACTCCCAATCTTGTTGCTTACTTAAAGCTTTCCTTGGAAGTGTCAATATAAAATATATATTTCTACCTAACTCTGGGTTTAAAAGAGTCCAAGTAGGAGTGGTTTGACTTAGTGTGGTGGCCTGACAGTGGTCAGGGGCAAATGATCAGACAGGAAGGCCCAGGCTAACCAAGGGGCCAACTTCTCTCCTTACGATGCCACCTTAGACGAGTTACTTACTGTTTCTGAGCCACCATGTCCTCATCCAAAAAAATGGGTCTAAATCATCCAGATTTGTTAAGAGAAAATACCTGCAAAGCAATAGCACCACACCTGGCACCTAGGTGATTTGTCAGTTTCAGTCCCCTGGTCTGTGTATACTTACCCTTCAATTGGAAGGGCCCTTACTTTCATTCAGCCACCAAAAGCAGTGTGTTCTTCCAGGGAAGCTGGCCTTCGGTGGCGTTTCTCTGCTGTATTTCATATATACTTCATCAGGATGTTGCTGTGAAAGAATTTTGTAAATGTGGTTAACATCTACAATCAATTGACTTTAAGTAAAGGAGATGCCCCTTGATAATGTGGGCCTCATCCATTCAGTTGAAGGCCATTAGAGAAAAAAACTTAAGTTTTTTTAGTTTTTTTAGAATTTAGAAGAAATTCTGCCTCAAGACTGCAACGTTGATTCCTACCTGAGTTTCCAGCTTGTCAGCCTGCCCTACAGATTTCAGACTCGCCAGCTCCCACAATCACATGAACGAATTCCATAAGTACCTCCAAACAAGACTCGCTAGTTATAGAGCAGGAACTGAGGAAAAGCACTGGGCCGGAGGCTCTCCCTCTGGCTTTGTCTCTCTACACTTCACTGTTCCATCTCTAGGTGGAGAAGTTTGGACTAGTTACTCCAAAGCCTTTCCTGTGACTTTAAGATGAGATATTTACTTTTTCTTCTTGGAACAGGGGCTGGAAAAACCACTTGAAGTTTAGTTAGAATCTAGATGGCTTGGCAAAGGTTGTGAAATGGCCTCACATGATTCAAGGGAAGAAGATGATGATGCCCTGTCTGCCTCCAGTGTACCTATGATGGTTTGAAGCTGAATGGACCCCCAAAACTTATGTTAACCCATTCCTGTGGGTGTAAACCAATTGAAAATAGGACCTTCTGATTAGGTTACTTCAGTAAGGCATGGCCCAGTGTGGATTTTAATCCTCTTACTGGAGTCCTTTATAAGAGAATGAAATTCAGATGATGACAGAGAGAAAGCCATGGAAGTGAGAAGCTGAAAGCAATGAAACCTAGAAGAGGAGGGAGAGACCAGCAGATACCACCATGTGCCTCGCCATGTGACAGAGGAGTCCAGGATTGCCAGCAGTCGGTCTTCAGGGAGAAAGCATTGCCTGATGATGCCTTGATTTGGGCATTTTTCTCAGCCTCAGAACTGTAAGCTTGTAAGCTAGTAACTCCCCATTGTAAAAGCCAAGCCATTTCTGGTATATTGCTTTCAGCAGCCTAGTATTATAAAACAGCCCCTTCAGAAGGTACAAGGCCTTTCAGAGGAGAAGATCCCTAGCTGCTGCCTGCCTTTCTCCAACTCTGAAAAACATCCTGAATTAAGGTCAATTTCATGGAGGAACCAGATATTCTTTAATTCCATTTCCACAGATATTTCATATCACATAGGTTCTGGCCATCTTACCAGTGTCACAATTTCACCTCCATTCCATTTTGCAGTTTGTAGGTTTTCTGAACGAAATCATGTTCTGGCCATTAGGGGAAATCACTTCAGGCAATGACGTGGAGCTTCGTTCATGGTGACAAGACGACCTTGGAGGGGAGATGTTCCTGCTCCCCTCTAGATCTGGTGTTATCGTGTGTTTCATAAAGAGCTTGGCTTGAAAAGAGGAACTTTATAAAAGACAAAAAGGATGCTTTCTCCTCCATGAAAGGCCTTGCCAGTAGCAGCAGCTTCTGAAAGGATAGGGTGTGAGAGGACTGCAAATCCCAAAAAGAAAAATATTCATGGATGGGCTGCAAATGGGGGGTAAGATTCAGCTCATAAAAGCAGCCGAGGCTGGGTTCCTGTAATGTCAAGAGTGTCTGGTCTGTCAGAGCTCCAAAGGAAGGGACCACTCAAGGGTTATGGGAAAGGTATTGGGCTGGAGCTTAGAAAACATGAATATAACTTCTGCCGCTTGTTGAATGTGGACAAGTGACTACCTTTACTGTATTTTTTCATCTGTACAAGCAGATGTTGGGTTAGATCAGGGAAAGAAGTTTTATCTCATGTGCTACCTTTAATCAAGTCAATACCTGGAGGGTTATGTTAGAAAATATTCTGAGGTAGGCCAGGCTCACTGGGACAGTGTGCCAGAATAGATTAGCAATGTCTAATATGTGCCACTAGTGTCATATGTGCCAAGTATTTGCCATCCCTAGACAAGATGATCTCTTTAGATACTTTCAATTCTAAAATATATTTTGTCACACCTTGTGATATAAACAGACCTGTTTTTAACAGACCCTGTTAAGCCAGCATCTTAAGACAAATTTGGAACAGAATAAGTTAATTACCAAATCTATTGTGGGTCAATATTTTAGAGAAAAAAATAGAAATAGTGAATGGCCAATGTAGCAGTTTGATATTGCTTATGAATTCCAAAAATAGATGTTGGATTATGTATGTAAACTGGTCTGTTCCTTTGGGTATATTCGATTATATTGGATTCCAAGGTTTCACTTTTACTTGATTAAATAATGATTAAGGCTTTGATTGGGCCATGTCAGTAAGATGTTAAGTCCCTGTCCCATTGGTGGGCAGGAACTCACATAGAAACTGCACCACAGAGAAGGGAGGTTAGAGTTTTGATCCTGGAGCTCGGGGAGTAAACACACAGAGAAGCAGATACGTGAGGAAGGAGAGAAGGCTCCGTTAGACAAAGCAGAGGCCCAGGGAAGAGAATTGAGCCATTCACCTGATAGTCTACAGCTTGCCTTGTAAAGAGAGTAGAGCAGCTGAGCCCGGAGAGAAACGAGCCCCAGGAAGAGAGGAACCCAGGAAGCCTGAATCCTTGCAGACGTCGGCAGCCATCTTGCTCCAACATGTGGCAATAGACTTTGGTGAGGGAAGTAATTTATGCTTTATGGCCTGGTAACTGTAAGCTTCTACCCCAAATAAATACCCTTTATAAAAGCCAACAGATTTCTGGTATTTTGCATCAGCACCTCTTTGGCTGATCAATACAGCCAATATGCAACAAAATTATCACTTGGGTTAATTAATAAATTAGCATTTGCTTGAGTTTTTTTTTTTTTTTTGTAAATATAGCTTTCTATAAGGGCAAGCTTCCTTCCTTGTCTGATTCATCTGAGTGTCAGAATTTTGACTAAAGTTGCTAGATGGGGTCTGCTTGGTTCTATGTGCAGTAATACCTGGAAGGGTTCTTTAAAGCAGGACTTTATGAAATGACAAAAGGAAGATGTTAAAGGAAATGTTTAAACCCTTATCACAAACTTTAAAAGTTTATACTTTTTATAGATTACATTGTGGTTGAATGTTTCTCTACCTCAGACATATAGAATTGATCAATTCCTGTTTCACAACATATTCTCTCATTGCCATATGCAGGACCACTTTCATTTATTTGTTTGTTTATTTTTAAAATGTAATAAGCAGAGCAGTGACATGAACTGCACACCAGTGTTCATAGCAGCATTATTCACAATTGCCAAAAGATGGAAACAACCCAAGTACCCATCAACTGATGAATGGATAAAGAAATTGTGGTGTATACACACAATGGAATATTATGCAAGAAATGAAGTCTTGAAGCATAAGACTACATGGATGAATCTGGAGGACATTATGTTGAGTGAAGCAAGCCAGATCCAAAAAGACAAATACTGTATGATTGTGCTCTTATGAACTAAATATATTGTGTAAACTCATGGTATTAATTACTAGAATATAGGTCACCAGAAAATAGAATGAGGTTAGAGAATGGAAAGCTGAGGTTTAATCTGTGCAGAATGGGTAAAAAGGTTATTTGTAAATGTTTGGAAATGAATAAAAATGTTGAAAACACATCACAGTGTTTGTAACTAGCAGAACTATTATATGGGTATGACAGTGGTTGAAAGGGAAAGTCTAAGGACATGTATATTACTAGAAGGAAAGCTAAAAATGTAACACAGGACTGTATAACATACTGAAGTATGAATGTGGGTAATATTGCATATATAAGACTGTTTTTAAAAAATATAAATACAAATAAACTAGAGAGAGAGAAATAGAATAGCAGCTATATATGGCAGGAGAAGCATAGAGAGATTGCGAGATGATGAGTTTTTTTGTTTGTTAGTTTTTTGTTTATTATTATTATTATTGGAATAATGAAAATAATGATTGAAGTGATAAATGCACAACTATGTGATTATACCAAATACCATTAATTATATACTTTGGATGGATTTATACTTTATTAATATCTATCAATAAAATTTATTTGTTAAAAAAAAGTAATAAGCATTGTATTAGTTAGCCAAAGGGGTGTTAATGTAAAATACCAAAAATGGGTTGGTTTTTATAAAGGGTATTTATTTGGGGTAGAAGTTCACAGATACCAGGCCATAAAGCATTAAGTTTCTTTTCTCACCACAGTCCATTGCCATGTGTTAGAGCAAGACAGCAGCTGGCATTTGCTAGGGTTTAGGCTTTTGGGGTTCCTCTCTTCTCTGGGCTGTGTTTTTCTCCGGGCTTAGCTCGTGTTTCCTCCACAAGATTGGCTGTAGATGATCCGGCAAACAGCTTGCTTCTCTTCTCCTGGGGCCTTTTTCCAACATCAAAATTGTTTTTTTAAAAGACTGCTTCAACTGTCCTTGGCCTTGCCTTTTATATTCGATTTCCCACCCACCAAGGGGTGGGGCTCAACGCCCTAATCCTAACCTAATCATGCCCAGATTAACAGATCAGTTTACAAGCATGATTCAATTATATTTTTGGAATTCATAATTACATCAAACTGCCACAAGCATTATGTTTTTTTGTTTTTGTTTTTGTTTTTTTTTTGGTTTTTTTATTTTTTGGTTTTCAGAGCTTTTGGAGCACTTCATCTTGTCTCTCCCCTGTTATGTCATCATCTTGCTGCATGGCTCCCAGGGCCTTAGCGGCTCACTGGCACACAGAGCCTGGCAGCCCATGCGCCTTCTATATGTATATATTTTTATTTTACCAGGAGGTCCCAGGGATCCAACTCAGGTCCATCCAATATGGAAGACATACGCCCAACCATTTAAGCCACATCTGCCCCCCTGCTATATCTTTTAAGGTTGACCAAAGATACCTAGAGTTACAGACTCTTCCCGTTATAGGATGGTCATATAATAAATCAGGCTTAGTTTATCACCAGCATTCTAAAAACCAGACCTAGGGAGAATAACTAGGTCTGGGGACACATGCATGGTTTCTAATATAGCGAATGTTTAGCCTACCCTGATTATCACAAAATCAGGGCAGCGAGAAATTCGCATCATTATGTTTTTAAAGTGAACTGACTGCTCAAAATGAAAGCTTGACAACAACTTATAGCTAGCATCTCCCCACCACAGGTAACCACATTTATGAATTGCATGTTCATCATTCTCTTGAGTTTCTTTTGATATATTATTTTATTTTATCTTTTTATAATCTTAAAATACATATACATATTTCTTTTTAGCTGTTTTTCAAGGTTTTAAAAGTATGCTGTATGTATCCTCCTGGGATTTACATTTTTTCCCTTAATATTGTAATTGCTTCCTTATTACTCTTATAGTAGGTGTTCATTCATTTTTACTGCTGAATAATACCCCATTATGTGACTACACCAGAGAATATAGATTCTGAGATCTTTTATACATTGCTATTAGGAGTATAAAGTGGTATAACCACTTTGGAGAAGAGTTTGGCTCTATTTCATAAAGCTGAATTTCCACACATCTCCCAACCCAGCAATTCCATTCTACAGCCAAGAGAAATTCCTGCCCATGGAAAACAGGAGACATGTACTAGGAATGTGGCTAACAGCTCCGTTCACAATAGCAAAAACCTTAGGCCCATCAGTTGGAGAGTAGGTGGGTAAATTGTGGTTCCAAGGTACCGTTTGTCATTTCCTTTGAGTTCCTGTAGCTGTATGATGCACGAGGCTTACAGAGTGGTTAGCTTGGGGAGAGGAGGATTCTTGCAGCCGTCAAGGCTGTGGTGACCATCCTGCTGAGCCCTAGGACAATTGCTTCAGTCCAACTTGGGAGTAAAGAAGGATGAGGGGCCCCGCTAAGCAAACGCACCCTGTATTAGTCAGCCAAAGGGGTGCTAATGTGAAATACCAAAAATGGGTTGGTCTTTATAAAGGGTATTTATTTGGGGTAGAAGTCCACAGATACCAGGCCATAAAGCATTAAGTTTCTTCTCTCACCACAGTCCATTGCCACGTGTTAGAGCAAGACAGTTGCCGGCGTTTGCCAGGGTTCAGGCTTCTGGGGTTCCTCTCTTCCCGGGGCTGCGTTTCTCTCCGGGCTTAGCTCCTGTTTCCTCCACAAGGTCAGCTGGCTCCTGTTTCCTCCACAAGGTCAGCTGTAGACGATCAGGCAAACGGCTTGCTTCTCTTCTCCTGGGGCCTTCTTTCCAATATCAAAACTGCTTCTAAAAAGACTACTTTATCTGTCCTTTGCCTTGCCTTTTATATTCAACTCCCCACCCACCAAGGGGTGGGGCTCAACGCCCTAATCCTAACCTAATCATGCCCAGATTAACAGATCAGTTTACAAGCATGATTCAATTATATTTTTGGAATTCATAATTACATCAAACTGCCACACACCCCTTTGGATGACTAATACAGAATTTGGTACCGAGGAGTGGGGAAGTGCTTTTGTAATTACCAAAATGTTGGAACGGTTTTATAAATGGGTAAGGGGTATTTTTTGGAGGAATTGTGAAATGCTTGATGGAAAAGGCCTAGACCACTTTGAAGAGACTGTTGATAGTAATATGGATGCTAAAGAGACTTTCTATGATGCCTTAGAAGTAAATGATGAAACTTTTATTGGAAACTGGAGGAAAGGTGATTCATGTTTTAAAGTTGCAGAGAACTTAACAAGATTAACTCCTGGTGTTATATGGAAGACAGAATTTAAAAATGGCGAACCAGAGCATTTAGCTAAAGAACTTTCCAAGGTAAACTCAGAGAATGTGGCTTGGCTTCTCCTTGCAGCTTATAGCAAAATACTAGATGAGAGAAATACACTAAGGACTGAACTTTGGGCACAAAGAAAACAGAAACTGATTTTGGAACTTCCAAGTTTGTGGAAATCAAATTCCCAGATGAAAATGCCCTATTTGAAGTCTTTACTAAACTTGGAACTCGTAACTCAGAATTGAAGCTGCAGTTATCTATGAAAGACTTGTGGAAAGTCTTACTGTCTGATGGCTTGGACCCCTGCTTCCTGCATGCTAAACCAACAAAGTTTTTGAGAGAATTTCCCAGCTCATCGTTGGACAGGCAACTTCTCCCAGAAACTCATCAACGACCTTTCATCGGGCTTTCATCGGAGCCACTGGTTTGCAGCCTGCCTGCAGAACCTGGACTTGTGCATCCCCATGGTCGCGTGAGAGACTCTTTTAAAATTCCATATTATTGACAGATATCTCCTGCTGATTCTGTTTCCCGAGAGAACCCTGACTAATACAACCACCTAGCATCCTTCAAATCCTTGATGGTGGCACTAATCTCTGCAATCCCTCCAGGAATCCAGTATTGCCTTTGATTTACTATTTTGCTAGGCAGGGGCAGTTCTAGAGGCTTCCACTTGGCCTTTCCAACCATAATAGCCCTCACTCCACAAATCAGGGATCCAATGTGGGGATTCTGCCAGTTACTGAGTATGTCTATTCCAATTATGCATTCTGGAACTGGGGAAATAACCACAGAATGGATCCGGGGATCCACTGGACCCACTGTGAGACGGACCTGAGCTAAAACTCCATCAATCACCTGACCTCCATGAGCCCCTACTCTGACTGGTGGACCACAGTGACGTTTTGGGTCTCCTGGAATTAATGTGACTTCTGATCCAGTGTCTAATAATCCCCGAAATGTCTGATCATTTCCTTTTCCCCAATGCACTGTTACTCTGGCAAAAGGCCGTAGGTCTCCCTGGGGAAAGGTGGGAGGAAGATTAATAGTATTAATTTTTGGCAGTTTAACAGGATCCTTCCCCAAGGGGACCTGGTCTTCTCCTCATTCAAGGGGCTCTGGGTTTGTAAACTGTCTCAAGTCTGGGAATTGATTAAGGGGCCATGGTTCTCTGCATCTGTAATTTGAGTTAGAGTTTTGCTCACTCGACCTAGAACTCTTCTGCTTATATAGATCCAGAAGAAATTTAGTATTTCTGCTCATGTATTTCACTTCTAGGTACCCCATGATCTATTAGCCAACGCCATAACTCCATGCGACTCAGACTATTTTGTGTGCTGCTTTGAATCTGTCTTTCATTGCGGTAGCCACACTCATCTTGCCTTTGGCGATTAACTGCCCATACTTGACTTTTACCGGACCGAGATCTGATCATCCCCATAGTGTTTAAGGTTTCCAATTCCATTACAGCCTTCCCTACAGTAATATCTGGACTTCAGAGAAGAGCAACCGCAGAGCTCTTCAAAGGAGATGGAGTTAGTCTTACAAATTTATTTCTCGCAGTCCTGGTTAAAGGTGTGTCCTCTGGACATTCCTGGGGTGGGTGGGCAGGTCTCAAATGGTAACTCCATTCTAGCATTCCAATCTCTCTAAGCCTTTGGATCCCTTCATCTACTGTATACCAGGGCAAATCTGACATCTCAACATCAGACATGCTAGGCCATCGTTTGGTCCATGCTTCAGTCAGCCACCCAAACAAACTGTTAGAGCCCTTTCTAAACCCTCGAGCTACAGCGTTGACTCCAGAATTTCTGCTTAGTGGGCCCATATCAATAAATTCATCCTGATCCAACTTTATATTCCTTCCAGCATTATCCCATACCCTTAGTGTCCATTCCCACACATATTCCCCTGATTTCTGTCTGTCAATAATATGAGATTTTATAACAGTCTCTCACATGACCGTGGGGATGCACAAGTCCAGGTTCTGCAGGCAGGCTGCAAACCAGCGGTTCCGATGAAAGTCCGATGAAATGTCCTTGATGAGTTTCTTGGAGAAGTTGACTGTCCAGCGACGAGCTGAGAAATTCTCTCTGAATGTTGGAATCACTTCCCCTTTTAAGACATTCAACTGATTGGATAAAAGCATCACCCATTGCTGATGCAATCTCCCTGATTGATGCAGATGTAATCAGCCATCCACACAGTAAACTCACTGGTGATGGAAGTCCATAAATGCTCTTGTATTACAATTAACCCAGTGCTTTCTGGACCAAACACCTGGACACAATTACCTGGCCGAGTTGACACATTAGCCTAACCATCACATGTACTAAGCACTTCACATGCCTCATCTCATTTAATCCTCAGCTGTCACCCTTCAAGGCAAGCAAAATGGAGATAATGTCTATCTCAGAGGGCTGTTGTGGAGATTAGATGAGGTTTTGAAGGGAGAGTGCTGGTGATAAGTGCTCCCTAAATGTAGCTATTATCATCACCTCCATTCCCAGGTGAGGAAGCTGAAGCATGGTCAAGCAACTCTGCAAATGCCATGCACTGGGCAAGTGGCTGAGCTCAGGACCCCAGAGCTCTGGTAAGAGAAAAATCTCTGGGGCTCAGGCTAGCTTTCTCCCAATAAGTGTTTCTCCAAATAGTCTAAAAAGTCAACCATAGCTCCACCTTTCACAAACCAAACAAAATTAACAGTCCCTTCATTTTGGAAAGAGAGAAAAAAAGTTAGCTAAACACAGGTTAGGCACCACTGGCAGAACCCACCTGGCTTTCCAACCAGTTTGTTCAGTGTATGCCAGGAGAAAGGGCCAAGTTCTGATTCCAGGTCTTCTGATCTGGGCCTAATCTCTTCCCTCAGTCTCGGGAACCAGGAACTCTTATCTGTAAACATAACCCCAATCCATGTCCTCTTGTCTTCCAACCAGATGTATGTCCTTCTGCTGCTCCTCCAAAGACAGGAGCAGACCATGAGCTAATAATCAGCCTGACCTCAGCAATGTCTTGTTCCCTTGGAGGACACACACATATCGAGATGCTTGTTTGTACCACCTACCAGAATCCAGTAAACCCCCCTGCCCCCGGATTAATAGATGATGAGGCCCTTCATAAGCAACACAACTCAACTGGAAAAGCAAGTACCCATAGTCAGTGACCAATAAGAAAATAGTATGATTATCAATCACCAAAATGTACAGAATGGGAAGGAATGTGGCAAAGACAGAAATTTGTGTCAGGTTGCACAAAAAGACAAAAGGGTAGTCACTGGAAGAAGGAAACTTGCTTCACTCAGGGACCTTCTAATTTTGGTTACTTGAGCAAGGCCAAGTGTCAGCCTGGGACTTGAATCTAGGTCTCCTACCTCTGGTGTATTTGGCATTATATCATAAACCAGAATGCAAATTGGAAATTAAAAAAACTCATCCAATGTGGTTATAGGTTCAGGCTTCTCAGGGGTGGGGGAAGAACAAAATGATATTGGAGAATATCTGTATTGGAAGAGGGGAGTAGCCAAGAGGTCCTCATGCTGGCTGGGCTTTCTGTAGAGAAAACAGTGGGGAAAGCAGATGTTAGCCTTAACCCACCCCCCACACATCCCCATCCATAGCTTCCCGACTCTGGTTTTTGCTCCCCGTTCCAGAATGGGGGTTAAGTGCACAGATGTTGAAGCCAGATTGCCCGGATTGAAATCCTAAGTCTTTTTACTTATGGTATGAACTCAGGCTATTCCCCAACTTCTATGTTTCTTCATTTATAAAGTAGGGAATAATAGCAGTATCTCTTTTTTTTTTTTTTCATTAAAATTTTTTATTGACATATCATTCATACATGAACATATATAAGCAATAAGTGTATAGTAAAAGTTGTGAACTTACAAAACAAACATGCATAACATCGTGCAAGTCTCCCATACACCATCCCACCACAAATACCTTGCATTGTTGTAAAACATTTGTTATAAATAATGAAAGAACATCGTCAAAGCATTACTATTAACTATAGTCCATATCTTACATTTGGTGTGTTCTAACCCCAAAGCACCCTATTATTTTTTTAATTTGTTCATAAACTATACAATTTATCTAAAGTGTACAATCAATGGCATATTGTATAATCAAGAGTTGTTCATTCATAACTTCAACTGATATTAGAGCATTTTCATTACTCAAAAAAAGGAAAAAAAAAACAACAAAAAACAAACCACTATCATATCCATATATTAGTGCTACTAATTGCAAATCATATGATGTGTTTTGACCATTTCTATTCATTTCCAAACACTTACAAACAACTTTTTTTTTTTTTACCAATTCATAGCAGTATCTCTTTCATCGTGTTGCTGAGGGTATTAAATGAAGTAACATATATTAAGAACTTAGAACAGTGCATGACACTGAGTAAGCCTCTCTAATGCTTAGCTGCACCTTCCTGAACTCCTGCTTTCAGCTTTTTTCCCCTGGCTTCTTGATTCAATCAAGACCTTCTCAGTCATTCCTTCCTTAGCATCAACCATAGCCTTGGCTAAGGTAAATTATTCTCAGGATGAAATCAAACTCCTTGCATGAGAGCAAGATGTCCATGCTCTAACTGGGCCCACCTCTCCTGCCTCATCCCCTGGACCTCTGCTCCTGTCATTCAGCATCCACACATTTGCACAGACTCTTCTCTCTGCCTGGTCCCTCTACCTCCACTCCCCGCTGACCTGTTTCCCAGCTAGCTATTGTTATTTCTTATTCCTCAGCTCAGACATCACATTCCCTAGGAAGCCACTCCATCCCTGACCACCCCTGGCCCCAAATGCCCAGGCTGTGCTAGATGTGCTCTGGGTCAGATCCATATGACCCCCTTTTCCCTTCTATCATGCCATGGATTACACTGCCTCATGCTTGCCTACTTGCCTATTACCCCCACAAAAAAGCCAGCTCCTTGAGGTACAAACTGACTTTTATCTTTATTCCCTGTGCCCTGGTTTTGGCCAGTGGGAATGAGCCCAGTGGGACACTGGAGAGAGGAGAGTGAGGTCAGGGTGTTTGTTGTCCTGGACTCCTCTCCAACAGATCATCTCGGGTTGTCTGCATCCTCTGTTCACTGCTCTACTGCTGCAACTCACTCCAAAGGAGCCCTCCACAAACTATGTGTGGTGAAGAGCCAGTTTGTTTTTTCTGCTTTTCACTTCTAATCAAGTGGAGAATAATACTTCTGTAAAATACAATTAAAAATGAAATTTTCAGGGAGCAGATGTGGCTCAAGCAGTCGAGCACCTGCTTCCCACATGGGTGTTCTGGGTTCGGTTCCTGGTGCCTCCTAGAAAAAACAAAAACAAACAATAAGCAAAAACAAATGAAACAAATGGCTAAAAAGCACATGAAAAAATACTCGACATCACTAGCTATTAGGGAAATGCAAATCAAAACTACAACAAGATGCCATCTTACACCCATTAGAATGGCGGCTATTAAAAAAAACAGTAGACTATAAGTGTGGGAGAGGATGTGGAGGAATAGGAACCCTCATCCACTGCTGGTGGGATTGTGGAATGGTCCAGCTACTGTGGAGGACAGTTTGGTGGTTCCTCAGAAAACTAACTATAGATCTTCCATATGATCCAATGATTCTACTGTTGGGGATATACCCAGAAGAACTGAAAGCAAAGACACGAACAGATATATGCACACCAATGTTCATAGCGGCATTGTTCAACCCAGGTGCCCATCAACAGATGAATGGATAAACAAAACGTGGTACATACATACAATGGAATATTACTCATCTATAAGAAGGAATAAAGTGCTAACTCACGGGATAACATGGATGAATCTTGAAGACCTTATATTAAGTGAAGCAAGCCAGGCATTGAAGGATGAACAGTACATGACCTCACTGATATGAATTAAGGAAATTGAACAGTCTCTGAGAACTATTGTCTGAAAGATAGGTTTACAAGAAAGAGAAAGAGAAGAGAAAGTTGTGAGCCATCACCCATACGGATGTAATCTATGGTAAAGTGACAAAGTGTAGTTACGTATTGAAGGGATAAGACAGGTGGGTAGTGATATTATTGGGTTTGGTGGTGCAGGGTTGACAAGTGGGTAGATTGGGAAGGGTGGGTTAGAATACCCAGGATACTGGGGGAAGAGATGGGAGAGGGACCAGATGAACACTTGGGATTTGTGGGTATGAGGTTGAAAATACAGAGGTGGGAATGCTCTTATGGCAATATAACAAGGAAGTGTCACTGGTTTAGGGTGTTGGTTGGGGGGGCATTCAGGACAGGGCATCTGGAGCAGGCTTCTAGGGAGTATGTGAGTGTTCATCCTGTCATAAGGTTTTGTATCAGTGGGTGGAGACCCACATAATGAGTGGGAAGGAGATGGACTCCCATCTTTGAGAGGACCGATTTGCTCAGAAATAGACAGGTGGGCGTCTCTTAAGAGCAAGGGTGGTTCCTAATAGGGGAGTGCAAAACAGTGTGTCAAGACCTCTTGTTGCATGTAACTATGAATTTTGTCATCCAATGAGTCAAGCCAGGGGGTTGTTGTGGGCCCCGGGGGGATGGGGAGGGAGGAACAGAATAAATCAAACAGGAGGTATTTAGTGGTCAGTGGAAATGTTTTTCATTACCTTACAGTGATGGACACAGGACATGGTAAATATCATCAAAATTTATAAAAATGTATGGTCTAAAATGCAAACCATGCTGTAAACCATTGACAATGTTTAGTAGCTATATTTCACTATCTGTATATCAGTTATAACAATGCTACCATCCACATACAAAAAGGTTTTAATATGGGATGAGGAAAGGGGGAGGAGGTTGGAAATATGAGAGTCTCTTGTATTCTGTATGTGACTTTGCTGTGACCTAAAGTTTCTTTGAAAATTAAATGAAAAATAGTGAGACACTGGGGAGTGAGAGGGGGAAGGTGCCACGGTATAGACTGGACACCAGATATTACAGTGATAAAAGGCAAAATGTCAAAAAAAAATTTTTTTTAATTTTTTTCCATTTTTTGAATATCCCAATCTTTTAATTTAATTTAATTTTTAGTTTTTTTTGTAAGTTTTCGTGTATTTTATCTCTTACATTTAAACTTATCATTATTATTTCATTTTCCTATTTATTGTATTTTGGCTTCATCTTTAAAGAAGCTTTGGATCACAGAAGGGTTACAACTGCTGCGGAAGAGGATCGTTGGTGGAGGGTGTCAGGGATGGGGTGTGCATGGGAGGAAGTTCACCTGAACATACTTACAAGGTATATAAAATTGTTCAAAGGTTCATGGGGCATGGTCACAGTGGGTGGAGAATCACTCAATTAATGAGAGAATACTAAATTCCCATCCTGGAGAGTTTTGCCACATTCTCCAAGGGAGCAGCAACAGTCCCCCAAGTGCAGGAGCAGTGTCTGGCAAAGGAGGATGATCCACTGATGGGCCCTAGTTATTGATGACTAGCCTTAGGAGACTTTACTCGTGAAATTGAAACTTAGCTTATTGTTATGGGATGCCTAAGGGTTGCCTCCTGAGAGCCTCCTTGTTCCTCATATGTGGCCTGTCTCTAAGCCAAACTCAGCATATGAATGCATTACCTTCCTCCCAGCATGGGACATGACTCCTGGGGATGAGCTTCCCTGGCTACGAGGGATTACGACCAAGTGCCAACTGGCAATACGACTGGAAAAAGACCTCAAATAAGAGGGGGAAAAGGTAAAGACAAATGAGTTCATATGGTTATGAGACTTCAAAGTAAGTCAGGAGATCATCCCAGAGGTAACACTTAGGCACATCTCAATAGGACCTCATAGGCTTCCAAAGTGGATATTACCCTAAATAGAGGGGCTCCTGAGGGCTCTGGAGACACCCAGGTCCTATGTCAGGGCAGATAGCTCTGGAATTTGGTGGCTTATCAGTGTGCCCTATTTTGGAATCTGTGCTTCTGAGAGTGACAGAGTTGGACTCAAATATGTCTTCCCTGCACATGGTTCATCTGTCCCTTCTATTCAAACCTATACGTGTGCTGGAGTTTGTATGTGTACTTCCAGAGACTGGAGTCTTTGGGCTGTCCATGTGCCAGCTGGGCCTGGAATCTCGGTGGAGCAGCAACTTCTAGCCTACAGCTCAATGGACTCACCCTGGACACCTGGTGGGGAGATGATGATGGACAACGGCCATCCCAGGGAATGGAGAGAGTCTGCAGCTGCAGGCAAGATAATCCCATCCATCTTATCCATGGGATATAAGCCTCCTCTCACTTGGAGGTGGAGTGGACATCATCATCCCAGACTCCTCAGGATCGAGGAAAGAGCTATGGACTAGAGTGGACTTACTGGTATTCTGTTATAGACATATTGTGATTCAAGCAATGGAAGAAATTATAACAGTGAGGTGGAGCCAGTGGCCACTGGACGCTTTTGGGGCAGAGAGAGGGAAAAGCAGTTAAAATACAGGGGATTTTTCAGGACTTTGGAATTATCCTGAGTGACATTGCAACGACAGATACAGGCCATTTTATACCATCAAGTAACATGCAGCACTATGTGGGAGAGAGTGTGGTCTACAATGTGAACTATGGTCCATGCTTAATGGCAAAGCCCCAGGATGTGTATATCCATTGCAGGTGATGTGCCACACTAATGAAGGATGTTTATGTGGGAGGTTGTGGGAGGGTGGGGCATATGGAAATCCCTATAATTTTTGTGTAACATTTATGTAATCTAAGCATTAAAAAAAAAAAATTATTAAAAAAAAACAAAAAACCAACTCAGGGGAGCTGATGTGGCTCAGTGGTTGAGTGCCAGCTTCCCACATACAAGGTCCCGGGTTCAACACCCAGCCCCTGGTACCTAAAAAAAAAAAAAAAAGTTTCAAAAATGAATTAGGGGGGACAACCAGCAAGATGGCGGCAGAGTAAAGAGCTCTGAGAATCAGCTCCTGCTACAGGGCAGTTGGGGATCATCCAGAGCTATCTGGAGCACTGGTTTGGGGGTTCCAGGAGACCAGAAGTGCATCCTGCAACATCCTTGAAAGAATCAAAGGAGGAGACTGCCCATCTGCAGAGAAGATTCATAAGTAGAGCACTCCATGCCATGGAGGCCCGTGCCCATCCTCCACTGGAGGCATAAGCCGCCTCGGGAGCTGTTCTGTGGCTGGAATTGAAAGCTCCACTTCCCAAAACGGGGAAGCAAGAGATGGTTGGGCACCAACTTCAGCTACTGATTAGTAAATTCAACTGGCTAAAGTATAACCCTAAGAACAGCTAAAGTTTGAGCCTGTCCAAATCAGAAGGAGGCCGGTAGCTGTCATTTTGACTCCACACCCAGCATGAGGGGAAGCCAGGCTGACTGAAAATCACAGTGACAGTAGAGACTGATTTCTTTCACCCAGATTGGCTTGCAGCTCATGCCTAGGCTTCAGCCCCACCTCTAGCAGGGAGAAAGCTGACAGGCCCTGCACCAGCCTATCCAGGTAACTGCAAGTACATTTAGCTGGCACAGACTGGATAATCGGAAGTCTACCGGGACAACTGTGGTCATCTTGGACCTGCACTGCATAGATTGCTGCCCACACCTACAGCTCCATCCCTGCCCCAGGCAGGGGGAAAAGGGGCAGGAAGCTTCACCAGTCTCTCTGGGCAACTACAGTCTAGGCCTGCATGAGTTGGATTATTCCACACAGCGGTGGCTCTGTCCCTGCCCCTGGCAAAGGAGAAAGTTGGGAGAAGCTTCACTGGTTCTTGGGGCAATGAGGGTAGCTTGAGCCTCCACAGCTTATAGCGCCAACTACATTCTTGGTTCCTACTACACAACCAGCAAGGGAGAAGGGCAGAAGCCCTAAACTAAAGAGAAAAACTGCACCCAGAATAAATATTCTAGTAAGCCAGATGTGAAGACACCAACAAAAAATTACAATCCACAACAAGAAACAGGAAGATATGGCCCAGTTAAAGGAACAAGATAAGCCTCCAGATGACATAAAGGAGTTTAGACAACTAATCATAGATGTTCAAACAAATTTCCTTAATAAATTCAATGAGATGGCTAAAGAAATTAAGGATATTAAGAAGACACTGGATGAGTACAGAGAAGAATTTGAAAGTATACACAAAAAAATAGCAGATCTTATGAGTATGAAAGATGCAATAAATGAAATTAAAAATACACTTGAATCATATAATAGCAGATTTGAGGAGGCAGAAGAGAGGATTGGTGAGCTTGAAGAAATGGCCTCTGAAAGTGAACATACAAAAGAGCAGATGAAGAAAAGATTGGAAAAATTTGAACAAGTTCTCAGGGAACTAAAGGACAGCAAGAGACATGCAAACATACATGTCATAGTGTCCCAGAAGGAGAAGAGAAGGAAAAAGGAGCAGAAGGAATATTTAAAGAAATAATGGGTAATCTAAGCACCTCTTAAAATATATGTATATATATATATATATATAAATAACATTTTTGTAAGCAAATACACATATATGCACATATATTTATATATCATTATGCAAATGTTTGTATGTATTGTGAGAATTTTGATTTTTACCCATAATAAAAAAAAAAAAAGAAAAAAAAAATAAAGAAATAATGGTAGAAAATTTCCCAACCCTATTGAAGAACATAGATATCCATGTCCATGAAGCATGACATACTCCCATCTGAAAAAATCCTAATAGGCCAACTCTAAGACACATACTAATCGGAATGTCAAATGCCCAAGACAGAGAATTCTGAGAGCAGCAAGAGAAAAACAATGCATAATGTATACAAGATACTCAATAAGATTAAGTACTGATTTCTCACCAGAAACTATGGAGGCAAAAAGACAGTGGTGGGATATATTTAAGATACTGCAAGAGAAAAACTTCCAGCCAAGAATCTTATATCCGGCAAGACTGTCTTTCAAAAATGAGGGCAAGTTTAGAATATTCACAGATAAACAGAAACTGAGAGAGTTTGTAACCAAGAGACCTGCTTTGCAAGAAATAATAAAGGGTGTGCTACAGCCTGAAAAGAAAAGACTGGAGAGAGAGGCCTGGAAGAGAATCTAGCAATGACGATTATATCAATAAAAGTAACTAAAAGCATCAAAAGAGTGGTAAAAATAAAATATGACAGATAAAACCCAAATATTCAAACA
Source organism: Tolypeutes matacus (assembly GCA_026826555.1). NCBI lineage: Eukaryota > Metazoa > Chordata > Mammalia > Cingulata > Chlamyphoridae > Tolypeutes > Tolypeutes matacus. The sequence continues at coordinate 1,776,394 of JAKSZT010054396.1, forward strand.
TAAAGTTAGCCAACAATTTAAAGTACTTGTATTCAGAAAACTACAACTCATTGTTAAAAGAAATTAAAAAAAGACTTAAGTAATTGGAATAATATTCCATGCTCATGGACTGAAAGACTAGGCATCATCAAGATGTCAATTCTACTCAAATTGATATACAAATTCAATGCAATCCTGATAAAAAATTCCACCAGCATTTTTAAAATAAATAGAAAACATGATTATCAAATTTATTTGGAAGGGTAAGGGATCCTGAATAGCCAGAAACATCTTAAAAAGGAAAAGCAAAGTTGGAAGATTCTCATTTCCAGACTTTAAGTCATATTACCTAGCCACAGTGATAAAAACAGCATAGTACTGGCATAAAGACAGACACATAGATCAATGGAACCAAATTGATGGTTAAAAAACAGACCCTCATATCTATGGTCAAGTGATTTTTGACTAGCTTCTCAAACCCACCCAGCTCGGGCAGAACAGTCCATTCAACAAATGGTGCTGAGAAAATTGGATAGCTATAGCAAAAATAGGATATCACACCCTATTTTAAAAAATTAACTCAAAATGAATCAAATACCTAAATATAAAAACAAGAACCATAAAACTTCTAGAAGAAAATGTAGGAAAATATCTTCAAGACCTAGTGGTAGGTGGTGGATTCTTAAAGGAGATAAGAGGAGGACCAAGATGGACTACTGATATTTAATGTATGTAGAAGTTTTAATTAGCTTTACTGTAAAAGTGTGGAAATGTATAGAGTTGATGGTAACACATTATAGTGAGTAACAGCTGATTTATAAATGAGGATGTGGCTGAAAATCATAGACTAGGGATGTAAATGCCAATTGACAGAAAGCTAGAGAATAATCTAGGGACTGAATAGCACAGAAAACCCAGAGGTAGATGAGAATAGTGGTTGATGGTACAGATGCAAGAGTGTCCTTTGTGAGCTAGAGCAGATGTACATCAGTATTGCAAGGTGGTGGGAATGTGGAGAAGCATGGGAAAAATACAACTGGAGTGACCTATGGAGTGTGGTTAACAGTAATAATGTAATATTCTTGCATCTATGACAAAGATGTACTGTATTGATAATGGGGGAGTATGGAAAAAGTGTGTTAAATGTACACTGTGGACCTGGCAATAATTGGATGATATTATCTCATAATCTGTAACAACTATTCCACCAGGGTGTGGTGTGTTGATAGAGGGGTGTTGTTTGGGAATTCTGCACATGTGCATGATTGTTTTGTAAGTTTACAAGTTCTGACATAAAAATATATTTAAAAAAATAATAATAGGATGGGTTGGGGGAAAATACACCAAATGTAAGATAAGGACTATAATTAGTAGCAAGATTTTGACAATATTTTTTCATAACTTGTGACAAATGTCTCATGACAATGCAAGGTGTTGGAGGAGGGTTGATGTATGGGACCCCTGTATGATGTTATGAATGTTTGCTTTTTAAGTTCACAACTTTTTCTATACACTTATTGTTTATCTATGTTCATGTATAAATGATATAAAAACAATAATAATAGGGTGGGTTGGGTGAAAATACTTCGGTTAGTAGTAATATTTTGAGGATGCTCTTTAATCATTAGCTAAAAATGTTTCACAACAATGCAAGGTATTGGTGGTAGGGTGAGGTGTGAGAGCCCAGTATGATGTCATATATGTTTGTTTTTTAAGTTCAAAACTATTACTATACACTTAATATTTATGTATGTTTATGTATGAGTGATTTACTTCAATAAATTTTTTAAAAATTAAAAAAAAAAATAAGGGGAAGTGGATGTGGCTCAAATGATTGGGCTCCTGCCTGCCATTTGGGAGGCTCAGGGTTCGATCCCAGGGGCCTCCTGGTGAAAGGCAAGCTGGCCCGCATGGCGAGCTGGCCCAAGAGGAGAGCTGGCCCACACGGAGTGCTGGCCTTCATGGAATGCTGGCCTGCTCAGGAGTGCTAGCCCATGTGGAGAGCTGGCACAGCAAAATGACACAACAAAAAGAGGAGAGACAATAAGAGATGTAGCAGATCAGGGAGCTGAGGTGGTGCAAGAGATTGAACACTTCTCTCCTGCTCTGGAAGGTCCGGGGATCAGTTCCTGGTGCCACCTAAAGAGAAGACAAGCAGACACAGAAGAACACACAGAGAGCAGACAGCGAGCACAAAAACAACTGGGGGTGGGTGGGTGACAAAATAAATAAATAAATCTTTTAAAAAATGAATTAGTATATACACATAATGGATACACTGGAATATTATTTTGCCATAAAAAAGAATGATGTACATAGAATTACTCTATGACCCATCATCCCACTTAGAGGTATATACCCCCAAGGAATTGAAAGCAGGGACTTAAACAGATATTTAGATACCAATGTTCATATCAGCACTATTCACAATAGCCAAAAGGTGGAAGCAACCAACTGTTGCCAGGATGGGCTTCCAGGTTCTTGGCAACATCACAGAAAATAATTTAAGGATGTGCCATATTTTAAGCAAGTAAAGTGTTCATTGTAAAGCAAAAGAAAGCGAAAGTGCACACCTGAGACAGGGATGTGGGTGTGCTCAAGACAGAGATGCATCCTGGGGCTGGGGATGTGGCCATATTTAAGACTGGCTTCCCCCACTTCCTTCCTCCATGTAAATGAAGACTTTGTAAGTTACAACATTCTCATTGGCTCTGAGTATGCAAAAGATGGGTTGGAAACATAACATTTTCATTGGTTCTGAGTGTCTGCTGGCCTGAGTGGGGGTTGGGAGAGGGGGTACATATGGGCTTCTTACTATCTGTTGTCTTCAAGTATTTGGCCTTCGGCAGTTGACCCCTCCCTTGTTGGCAGGACTTTCTGTGTCAGGTGCAGGCAAAGATGGGAACCCATGAGCAGGAGTTTTACACAGAACTGACTTTTGTCTTTACTGCCCTAGTGCTTTTCTACAGCACCCTTTTTCCCCTTAGGTCCCTGTTCTAGCCTGCCTCAACTTCCCCCTCAGAGAGTTTTCATCTTTATTCTTTTTTTTTTTAAAGATTTTTATTTATTTATTCATTTATCCCCCCCTTGCTGCTTGTGCTCGCTGGGTCAGCCAACCGCGCCGTGCAGGCGGGCCTGCCCCCACCAGGAGGCCCCGGGAACCAAACCCGGGGCCTCCCATATGGTAAACGGGAGCCCTACTGATTGAGCCACAGCCGCTTCCCTTCATCTTTATTCTTAAGGGGGAGCTGAAGGGTGATGATCATTTTTCTGTAGCTGCTTCCTGCTGATTATGGGCAGTAGTCCCTGCCTGTTGGGGTGCAAGACTCTCTTGGCTATTCTATTGAGGCTGAGGGGAGGTGTACTTGGGATGGTGGTTGGAAATGGCTGGAATCCTTGCATGGTCATTAATTTGCTTTGTAAAGCATCCAACATGGAAGAGATAAACCTGATTAGGGTATGAAAAACACAAGGACCTATTAGGAGAAGGAAAAGAAAGGTTGAGAGTGGACCTAAAAGTGGTATAAGCCAGGAAAGGTTAGGAACATAGAACAGGAGAGCTAAGTTGGTGGGTCCATAAGATATGGAGGGGGTGATGTATGCTAGTGAGCACAAACCTGTCCAGAGGGGCAGTAAGGAGAGGTAAGCCTTGTTTCTACAAAGAAAGAAAATTCCATTTTGATAGTTTAAAGTAGCAACAGATGTGATAATGGACAAAGGTTTCATCTTTGGTAGTTACTACCCTGCCGATTAGGGGCAAGTAAAATCTTCATATCATTTTGGAGGATGCCCTAGACATAAACTCACAAAAACAATATAAGCGATAACAAGACATGCATATGGCAAGAAAAATAAAAACAGTACTTAAGAGAGCCACTGTTTTATTTTACAGAAACATTCATTAACTACTTAGAAAATTAATCAAGTTTGTCAAGACTTTGAACATGTTCACTATCCCTCTGCATATGCTCTGGAATAGAGGAGATATTCTCATATTCATCAGGTATATTGGTATAGCACTTAATACTAATCAATGTGCAACTTCCTCTTTGAGCTGCAGTTAATATATCTAAGCTCCAGGTTTGTAATACCATACATATTGTCTCTTCATGAGAGCAGGCCTTAATGCCAATTGTGTCTGTTTAGGTTCTACTCATATTACTCTGGTAATTATTGCTCCACTTGGTATATCCTTCACACAGCCAGCATGCTGCAGCATGGTTGGTCCTGGAGAGAAGCTCTAGTGTTCCATTGGCCTGGTGCATAGCACCCTCCAGCACTATGAAATAGAGCCAGTCTGTAAACAAAGTTCATTGTAAATCTAGCGATACATTGCTGGCTGCTGCAGAAGTCCAAAATAGATATACTTCAGGAGCATGACCAAGAGAGGTGGTAGATAACTTTTTTTTTTTTTTTTGGTTAGGCCAGTAATTTATTAAGGATGTGAAGGAAGAGAAATGGGAGAAAATAAGAGATTAAGGGTCCCTGGTAGAGGGAAGGGGCTGAAAAGGGATGAAGAGGACTGATTTACAGACTACAATTCACCATTACAGATTAAAAATGCCTAGGTTTTATTTGCATGCTAGATACTTTTATTGTTTTAGGGGTTGCAGTGAGTGATCTAGCCAATAACTTTAATGGAGAGGCACCATGCAGAGTACTGGGGGCCTGGTTTAAATGCACAAGAGGGTTTGACAATACTGAAGTCTATCCCTTTTAATTTTATACACTTTCTAAATACTTCCAATGCAATTTATAACATATCAAACTACTTTTAGTAGAACTTTACTATTTTTAGTACTTCATTTTTACCTCTTTACCTTTGCCAGAGTTACGTTAATTAACGGGTATGTTACTTCAGCATTCAGGGAAAAACTACTTTATCAATTATTTTATGAAAATCTAAGATTCCCAATGGAATCAAGATTATCTTCCCCCTATCACCACTTTAATATGCAGATTGAGGTGGCCTCTGACAGGTTTCTCTGTTATGAAGTTACTTTTTTGTTATCAATATCAATTCAGGTTTCTACTTAATAATGACTTCCTGGAATTAGTCATTTATTGAAATACTTCAGTTTAGAAAATGTTTTTATACACTTCCCATAACCAACCATAACCATATAGACTAGTTACTTCAACTTTATATAAGCTTATTAAATTACAGTTAGCAACCTATGAAATTTACTTTATCCATTTAAGTCTTGTCTTACATTCCTCATTCTGTGAAAACTAGTCATTTCACTTTAGGATAGATCTACATTTTCTACTTTAATTTAATTTCATTAAGCACAAGCTTACAAACTTCATCATTTTAAAATTTAATAAACATAATGCTAACTTATTTTATTAGTATATTATAAACCTAGGGAGATTACATCCAAGCAAGTAAAATTGAAACAATTATAGTAAATATAGTAAACATTTATAGTTTATGCAAGAAATGTTCTTTTTTCCCTCTTCCACAGGAGGCTAAAACCTCTTTTTAAAATAATATTCTAAAACTGTGAATAACCTTAAAAGCAAGTCCTGCCAAGTTCTGTAACATATTATAAGTGTTTAAGTTGTTTTAATTATAATTTAGAAAAAATTGTCCATAGCTTTCAAGGGCTTTTTTTTTTTTTTTTACTGAAATTTGGCAATTGGATTATTAATTACTATTAATTAATTAAAAGGTTTAAATTGGGGAATTGCAGGACAAACTATGCAAACCAAATTTTATTCTGTAACATTTCCTCTGTCCTTATTATTCTTAATTTCCTGGCCTAGTGGACAGTTTTAAGCTAAAGTTACATTTCCCTATCTTATCACACCTCCATACTTTGGCATATAATTATGATGAACTTTCATATTATCATATAATAAAGAAAATAATCTCAAATTAAATACACTAGCCTTTATAGAATTAACGATTTTTACAATATTGCCAAGTACACTGGCAAAATTTTTTACAATGAAAAAAATTTGGCTAATCTTTGTCCCCAGTTCCTGGGGAAGGAACCTCTGAATCTTTAGGTTGTTATTCATGGTGGGTCCAGGGCCAACCTGACAGTTCATATGCTAACTAGATCGCAGCCACATCTGTAGTCTTAGGATAGGGCCTGGCCATAACAGAAAGAGGTATTTAGATTAGAGGGTTGACCTTTGAGCCATTCAGGCCAACAGGACCTCCCACACTTCTGGGGATGGGTGGACTGGGGGCAGTGAGGTAGGTGGGGGTGAGGGTGGGGGTAGCTGGAAATTGAGCTCAACCATGTGGGCATTGATTCCACCAATCATGCCTCTGTGACGATACTGTAAAAACTCGGGACGCTCCATACTTTTGTGAGTAGCCATGATTAAGATACATCTCCCTTCCCAAAGGGTAAAGCATTCTGCCCTCACTCTTGCATATGAGGCCCTCCCAGACCCTCTGCGTCTCTCTTGGTTTCCCCCTTATTTGTGTCCTTTTACTGTAATAAAACTATAATCATAAGTATTGTGCTTCCAGTGAGTTCTGTCAGTGAGTTCTGTAAGTTAAAAAATCCTAGGGGGGTGGGGGATCCCTCAAATTTGTAGCCCATTAGTCAGAAGGGGGGATGGCCTGGGGCCCCAAACTTGTGATTGGTGCCTGAAGGGTGATCTTGTGGAGGATGGCCTGAACCTGTGGGGTCTGGTTGAACTCCAGGTAGATTGGTTGAGTTACTGCCATCTTTGCAGTTGCTAAATGAACTTTTGTACCCATATAGTTGGTGTTTCTTAATAGTTATAAGTACCTGTGGCAGTTTGAGATTATTTTATGAATCCCAAAAAAAGAAAGATTATGTTTGTAAACTAATCTATTCCTCTGGGTGTGATACCCTTTGATTGCATTAAATTCAGCATAGGGGCCTTTGATTAGATTATTTGATAAGATTGCTTTGGGCTTTTTGATTCAGTGGGCGTGACTCAGGTTGAGTCCTGACCTCCTTGCTGGGTCTGATATAGACTGACACTCATACAAGAAGACATAGGAAGAGAGAACTCTGTCATTTTTGATTCTGCCAAGTGACAGAGAGGAGAAGCCTCAAATAGCTGAGGCCCAAGGGAGACATGAGCCATTTGCCTGATAGTTTACTGCTGAATTTGGGAAGAGAACAGAATGGCTGAGACTAATATAAGAGGCACAGAAAGAAACAAGCCCTATGCCAGGAGAGAGAGGACTATAGGATCACTAAAGTACAAAGCCTCAAGAGATTGGGCCTATTGAGCTCAAGAGGAAAGGGTGCACCCTGAGGGGAAGGCAAAGACTAGCCAGAGATTGGCGGCCATCTTTCTTCAATGCATGGCAACTGACTTTGGTGAGAGAGCACCTTTTATGGTGCCTTGAGTTGGACTCTTTATGGCCTTGAAACTGTAGGATTTTACCCCAAGTAAGACCCCTTTATAAAAGCAAACAAGGAGTAGATGTGGATCAGGCAGTTGAGTGCCCATCTCCCACATGGGATGTCCCGGGTTCAGTTTCCGGTGACTTCTAAATAAGAAAACAAACAACGAGCAGACATCAAGAAAAAACAATGAGCAGACAATGAGAAAAAAACTGAGCAGACAACGGGCAAACAACGAGCAAAAACAAAAGAACAAGCAGGTAGCGGATGTGGCTCAAGCAGTTGGGTACCCACCTCCCACATGGGAGGTCCTGGGTTCAGTTCCTGGTGCCTCTAAAGAAGAAAAAAAGCAGACAATAAGCAAACAGACGAGGGAGCCATCTCGGCGGGGGAATGGGGGGAGTGATAAAAGCCAACAGATTTCTGGTACTTTGCATTGGCGCCCTTTTGGCAGACTAAGACAGTATCCCATAACGTTTTTCCTGTCATTTCAACTGCATCATCAGAACTTATCCCGACACAAGACCAAAACTCCAAAGTACTTAAGCTGACGCTGATCATGCACTTTGATGTCATGGCAACATCAAGTTGCTATAAAATTTTCTAAATGCCTACTTTCAATTGACATACTTATTTCTTCTTAAACTGGTAAGAGTTTGCAGGCCTCCTGGGGTCTCTGAGTAGCATTGAGTTACCTGATTCTGACTTCCAGTAATCACTCTATCCCCTCATCTCTTCAAGCCTAGCAGTGGTAACAGCTTGGCTGCAGCTAGCTCATGGTCACTGCACTATGCCTTGTGGTTGCCCACACCTACACCTTTGTAAATTGTTATTTTGTTAATAAACAGCCTCCTTGAATTATCCTAATCTAAGTGTGCCAGCTGTTTTCTTTTTGGAAATGTTTTCTGATACAACCTCTTAATGTAACATCCTGCCTGGCACAGAGAAAATGGATAGTATATGTTTGCTGAATAAATGACTGGATACTGCTTTGAAGGAATAAGATCATTATCTTTTTTAAAATATATTTTTATTTTTATTTTTAAAAAGATACTTAAAGTACATAAAAGTTACATAAAAAATATAGGAGATTCCCATATGCCCCACTCCCTATACCTCCCACATTTTCCTACATTAACAACATCCTTCATTAGTGTGGTACATTCATTACAATTGATGAACACGTTTTGGAGCATTGCCACTAAGCATGGATTATAGTTTACATTGTAGTTTACACTCTCACCTGCACAATTTTGTAGGTTATGGCAAGATATATAACAGCTTGTATCTGTTGTTGCATTCAGGACAATTCCCAAGTCCAGAAAATACCCCCATATTACACCTATTTTTCCCTCTCCCTGCCCACAGAACTTCCAGTGCCCACTGCCTCCACATCAATGATATAAGTTTTCCCATGGATAGAATCACAATAAGTCTATAGTAGAATACCAGTAAGTCTACTTTAGTTCATAGCTCATTCCCCAATCCTGAGGATTCTGGGGTAGTGATGCCCATTCCATCTCTAATTGAGAGGGGGCTTTGATCCCATAGGGCAGTATAATTATCTTATTTTGTTGGAGATTCAAAAAAGGAGAGAGTCAAAGGCACAACATGAAATTCATATCTCTTCCTAAGGTGGACATTATTTTCTAAAATCTAGTGTCCTAAGCCAGAGCCACCATTAGCTCATATCATTGTCTTGTAGAATTAGAAAAAGAAAAAAGCACAGGTCCTGGGAGGATACAGCCCTCAAATCACATGACTTGGAGTGTGGAATGTTGGCTGGCTTTCAGTCCCCTAAACCAGGTTCTCTCTGCTTTGAACAATACACAAAATCTTATGTAATGGGTTGCCATAGAGTCTGAGCAAGCCAACAAGTCTACTCCATCTGCACCCAATATACCAACTAAGTGTTTGGTATAGCTTAGAAATATGACCAATTAAGTATGATTCTCTGAGGAAGCTTTAAATATATTTTTGTTTGCAGGGTGACCTTTTCCACAGATTTTCTCCTTAGCTTCCTGAATGCAGAATAGTCCTTACTGGCATAGTCCAAACAGGTAGTCTTGTAATCCAGTTGGGCTACAGGATCCCTGATGTGTGTGTATGTATGTGTGTGTGTGTGGCAAATGCTTCTTTCGGTTCAGAATATAGTGGTACTGTCCCTGAAAGGCCTTTAAGATCACTAACTGCCCTATCTGTGACTAAGAATAGCCCAGGGGTTTGGGGTCGGGGTGCTATTGTGAAATAGCTCTTCCTGACTGGTGATGGCACAGCTCTCTCAGGGGGTGCACTGATCTCTGGGCAGGGTTGAAGGGCAGGAAGGGAATTGATCAAAGGAGCAGGGTGGGGAGACTGGACAACTTAGTCAGTGCCCTGTGATTCAGATCTTCCTGTATTAGAGAAGTGGTTTTGTTTGACATGAATTCCCAGAATGCCTGACACACCCACATATAAACTGGTCCAAATCCATCCCAGAGTCCCTGTGAATGAGCTGAGGGTTTGTGCCAGCTTCTACCCTCTACTGTTTGCTGCTCCCACCTAAACAGCCTTTCCCCCACTGGAAGGGTTAATGAGAGCATATGGTAATGGAAAAGGTTCCAGGGTTTTGCACCAAGTTGACTCCATAATTCTCAAGCCCATGAGGGTAAGTTGTTTAGAGGAACCAGTTTCCTGTCTTTGTTGAAAGCGTGACACACCTTAACTTCTCCTCTTATTTGTTCATGCTCCAATCAGATGGGTCAACTGTTGGTTTGGTGGTGATGAAAGAGATATTTGCACTGTGATCCAATAAAAAACTGATATTAGCAGGATATGGGAAAGGTTAAGCAGGTAGTACTCTTCTCTTCCAAAACTCGAGTCAACACAAGGGGACCTTTTCATGTGGTCACTGGGGCATCACTAGAAAGTAGTATGCACTGTACTTGGAAAATGAAGACTCTGAGAGACCATTATACCTCTGTTTTAATTATCAGGACTATGAGCCTCAATGAAATTTATTGTTGCTAAAGATTACCTAGGAAATGGTGAAACCAGGGATAGAACAAAGGTTTTGTGGGTGCTACTCCAGTGTGATTTCTACAATGTTATGGTGCCATTCCTAAATAATTTTCTTTTCATTCAATCAATCATTCATTCATCAAATATTTCTTGATCACTACTAGGTTCAAGAACCTAGCACTGCTAGGTTTATAGCAATGAACAAGACAGACACATTCCTCATGGACTTTTAGTGTCATGAGAAGATGCATTAAGCCAATAATTATACAAATAAACAATTACAAATGTGATTGATCCCAAGAAGAATTAGAGTGTGTTATTAGAGCTTATAAAAGTAGGCCCATAAATGGGATTATGGCTGAAAGGAGTAGTCTAAGGATGTAAATGTCAGTCGAAAGAAAGCTAGAGAATAATCTAGGGACTGAATAACATAGTGAACATGGAGATGGATGAGGATTATGGTTAATAGTACAAATACAAGAATGCTCTTCTATGAATTAGAATAAATGTACATCACTATTACAATGTGGTAAGAATATGGAGATGCATAGGGAAATGCAATTAATGTAACTTTTGGGCTATACTTAACAGCAATAGCGTAATATCCTTGAATCAATGTCAAAGAAGGTACTGTGTTAATAATGGGGGAGGGTATGGAAAAAATATGTCAAATGTAAGCTATAGATCATAGTTAGTGGTAATAGTCTGATGAAGTTCTCTCATAATCCATAACAAATATTCTACAACAATGTCAGGTGTTGGTGGAGGTGTGTTGTATGAGAATTCTGCACATTGTGCATGATTGTTTTGTAAGTTCACAACTTTTCTAATAAAAAATATTAAAGAAAAAAAAAAGCAGGCCTTACCCAGCCATTGAGGGTTTTAAACACAGACTGTTATGGTCATATTTTAAAATTATCCCTGAGAAGACAGCACTGGTGGTGAGCAAAACTGGATGCAGGGAGTTACTTAGTAGGCTATTGCAAGAGCGGAGGTGAGAGAAGATGGTGGCTTGGACCAGGACAGGGGTAGTAGAAATAGAGAGAAATGAAGACTTCCAGAGACATTTAGAAGGTGGGCCCCATGGAACTTGGTGCTAAGTGAGAAGTGGGGAAGAGAGAAATATCAGGAGTAACTCTCAGATGTTGGCATGAGATATGGGGAAATGGAGGGGCATTCATGGAGCAGTTAGCAAGAGTTGAGATTGGACATGTGTTTGAGAGGCCTGTGAGACAAAGGGGAGGAGGATGCAGAGAAGATAGTTGGATATGTAGAACTACAGAAGAGAGGTCTGCATTGGAAATAGAAACTTGGGGGTCATATCATAGAGAATGTAATGGAAGCCATGGGAAAAGCTCATTTGGGGAGAGAGACTAGGTCAAGAAGAAAAGAGATGAAGGAAATGACCAAGGATTTCATTCTATTGAGTAAAGTAACATATATAAGAACATAGAACAACTTTATTTTTAAAATCTGTGCTGGTTAAGCCATTCTTTTTCAGTTTCATATCCACTCTTCTATACTCTGCTTGTGATGCTGGGGTTATAGATCACATTTCTCCTTTGTCAACAGGGCATGGGGGTACTTGAAGGAGACCTGAAGGCTGCAGAAAGGAAAAGGGATTTGCTCTTTCCTGTCTTTGCTTCCTGTTCCTGACAGCAACACCCCAACAATAGTCCTTCACCCAGCAGTGAGAGTTGGTTCCAGGAGCAGCAGTTAATTCCATTTTGCAGGGTTTTTTAAAAATTATTTTTTATTAGAGAAATTGTAGGTTTACAGAAAAATCATGTAGAAAATACAGAGTTCCCATATACCACCACCTCCCCTCGCCCCCAGTTTTCCCTGTTATTAACACTTTGCTTTAGTGTAGTAGCTTTGTTACAATTGATGAAGCAATATTATTATAATTATATAATTAACTATAGTTCATAGTTTACATTATAGTTCATTTGTGTTGTACAGTTTTGTTTTGTTTTTTATTTTTTGTTCTGGTAACATATATACAACTTAAAATTTCCCCTTCTATCCACTTTCAATTATACAAGTCAGTGGTGTAATTACATTCACAATATTGTGCCACTATCACTACCATCCATTACCATTCCATCACCCTAAATAGAAATTCTGTGCCAAATAAGCATTAACTCCCCATTCCCTACCCCCTCCACAACCCCTGGTAACCTGTATTCTAGTTTCTTACTGAATTTGCTTATTCTAATTTCATGTCAGTGAGATCATGCAATATTTGTCTTTTTGTGTCTGGCTTATTTCATTCTACATGATGTCTTCAAGTTTCATCCATCTTGTAGGATATATCAGAACTTTATTCTTTTTTATGGCCAAATAATATTCCATTGTATGTGTATATACCACATTTTGTTTATACATTCAGCTGTTAATGGACACTTGGGTTGCTTCCATCTTTTGACAATTATGAATAATTATTCTATGAACTTTGTTGGGCAAATATCTGTTTGAGTCCCTTCTTTCAATTCTTTGGGGTATATATACACCTAGGAGTGGAATTGCTGGGTCAAATGGTAATATACTTGATTTTCTGAGAAACTGGCAAACTTTTTAAATACACAACTATAATGGTTAACTTCATATGTCAACTTGGCTAATTTATGGTGTCTGATTATTACTGTGAGGATATTTCATGGATTTAAATCATCAGTCAGCTGATTGCATATATGGCCGATTATATCTACAATCAACTAAGGAGACTGCCTTCAGCAATGAGAGAAGTCTTATCCAACCAGTTGAAGGTCTTAGAGGGAGAACTGATGACTTCAGCAGTCAGAAAGAAGAATTTCTGTCTCTACTTGAGCCAGCCAGCTTCTCCTGAGGAATTCATTGATACATCTTGAATTCATTGATGAATCCCCCAACTTGGGGGAGCAGATGTGGTTCAAGCAGTTGGGCACCCGCCTCCCACACGGGCAGTCCTGGTGCCTCCTAAAGAAGATGAACAGATGCTATGAGCTGACACAATGAGCTGATACAATGAGCTGATACAATGAGCTGATGAATGAGCAGACACAACGAGCAGAGACAACAAGCAGACAGACAAGGGAGCCAACCCTGGGTAGGTTAAAAGGTTTAAAAAAATAAAAGGGGGGTCGGATGTGGCTCAGCTGGTTGGGCGTCCATCTCCCATATGGAGGGACCTGGGTTCGATCCCCGGGACCTCCCGGTAAAAAAATAAATAAATAAATAAAAGGGAAAGAGGATATTACAGAATAAACCTTGTTTTTTTAAAAAAAAAAAAAAAAAAAAAAAGGAAACCCAACTTGTGGCCTGCCCTGAAGAATTCAAACATGCCAATCCTCATGGTCATATAACCCAATTCTTAAAATAAATCTCATAATATTTATCTCCTGTCGGTTCTGTTTTCCAGGAGAATCCTGATGAACACAGCCATATTCCCTTGGAGACAAGAGTTTCGCTGCCCTCAAATACTAGATATCTCTACCCCACACGTTACTGGATTTGGTCTAGGTTCTTGACTTATGCTGCAGAAATGAATTTCAGAGCATGTCGGGTTAGTTAAGCCAGTAATTTATTAAGGTAGGGTGTGAAGAGAAATAGGAGAAAATAACAGATCACGGGTCCCCTGTAGAGGGTAAGGGGCTGAAGAGTGATAAAGAGGGCTGATTTATAGACAACAATTTCCCATTATAGATTATAAATGCCCAAGTTTTACTTGCATGTTTTCTCATGCAGGGGGGACATGTTGAAAGCAGGGCGCAGAAGCCATGAGGGCCGAGAGCAGGGCGGAGAAAGGTTTTGTGCCTGCTTTTTAAACCATTAATTATTCCACCCCTTTGCTAATGGCATGGGAGGAGTCCCAGGTGTTTGCTGTTTTGATTGATTACCCCACCCATCAATCCCCCAGAAGGGCCCAATTATAAGGCCCCTGGAGAATATCAGGGCTTCTCCTGGCTTCCAGGAGAAATCTTGCGAGGGTCTTCCAGCAGCCATCTTGGGGGTATTGATGTCCACATGGACTCCTTGCCAGGTTCCAGATCCATCTATTGATTCCCTATCTTACTAGCCTGCTTCAATACTGACCTGAATATCATTCTCCCTGAACCTGACATCCTCCTCCTCATGTTGTCCACTTGCCCTCCAAGACTACAGTATAAATGGGGTCAAATGCCTGCATTCTAGCTGCAAGGGAACCTGAGATGTGAGTTCTGACTCCTGTTTTGAGGAGGTGGGATTCCTAATATGGGAATCTTCCCAAACATGAGGAGCTGATGTAAATCATGATTGGCAGCCATGAATATGGCAAACATCCCTACAATATGGTAGGGTTCCATTTTTCCTTATTTGTTTGAATTACTTGCCTCTGTGGAGTGAGTTGCCACAATGGTGTGTTGTGGGAACACAGGTTTGGGGCACAATGGAAACTTTCAAGAAATGATCCCTTTATTGTACAGAATAAAGAGTCCAGAAAGGGCAAATCTCCTTATCTCACAGGAATGGATTAGTTTAAAACATAATCTTTTCCCTTTTGAGATTCACAAAATTCAAATTGTCACAGACTCCTTATATCCTTCTTGGCTACATAACACAAAGAGTCCAAAAGAGCATGGCTGGCCCCCTCGGGGTGGCTGAAAACTGCTCGGGATCAGGGTCCATAGACAGCAGCTCTGCCCGGAGAAGAGAGACAAATCTGTCCTGTTTGAGTGTGAGTTTTTTCCACCTCAGGGTGGGGTGAGGGGGCCCTGCCACTGAGAAATCATATTCTGTTAAGCATCTGGGGCTGCTTGTTCCCTGTTTCTGGGTTTAGGGTCTGGCTGGGCCTTTTCAGTAAACTTTACATCTCTCCCAGGCTGTGAAATGGCACACAATGGAAAAGGAGCTGGGGGTAGTGGAAGGCTACTTAGCATGGGTTTGTGACTTCCCCAGAGAAGGAGGTGGGGGTAGGTGAGGTCTGGGTGACTTGCCTAACAGCCTCTTTCCAAGAAGGATATAAGGAGTGTGTGACAGTTTGAATTGTGTGAATACCAAAAAGCAAAAGATTATATCTCCCTTTATTTTTTTTATTTTTATTTTTTATTATGGGTAAAAATCAAAATTCTCGCAATACATACAAACATTTGCAAAATGATATATAAATATATATGCATATATGTGTATTTGCTTACAAAAATGTTATTTATATATATATATATATATACATATATTTTAAGTATATCTCCCTTTATATCAGACCCAGCAAGAGGGCGGGGATTCAACATGAATCATGCCCTACTGACATAATTGAGTCAAATGGGTCTCACACCCACAGGAATGGGTTAGTTTAAACCATAGTATTTCTCTTTTGGGATTCATAAAGTAATTTCAGGCTGCCAGAGCAGCCATCTTGCTTTGCCATGTGCCCGGACAACAAAATCAATAATAGCTGACTTTGGTGAGAAAACACCTCTTATGGTGCCTCAACATGGACTTTGGTATATGGGTGTATTGCTTTTCAGCAGCCTAGTAAACAAAAACAACCACACTTCCAGGTTTCACCCTTAGAAGGACAGGACATGCTCTGTGGAGCAAGTTGCCACATATGCATTGTGGGAACACAGGCTCAAGCACATCAGAAACTTTTTAAAAGAGAATTTATCCACTAACTTTCCATACATCATTGGTTATGAACTGCTTCTAGGGACCTTAGCTCTCTGATACCTCCAGCTTGTTGCAAACATTGGTGGTCAAATCTTTGACTCTTATTTTTGGATATTTGGATATTTGTGACAGAATTTTAGTTGTCCTCCTCCTCACCCCTCACTGTCCCCTTTCATAATAAGAGTTTGTTTGTTTGTTTGCTTGCTTGAGGTATTAGGGCTGGGGATTGAACCCAGGACCTCCTATATGGGAAGCCAGCGCTCAACCACTGATTCATATTGGCTCCCCTGAGTTGTTTTTTTTTCATTTGTTTGCTTGTTGTTTGCTTTTTTGTTTTTAGGAGACACCAGGAACTGAACCCAGGGCCTCCCATGTGGGAAGCAGGCACTCAACTGCTTGAGCCACATGCGCTCCCAGTAAGAGTTTTAATTGGACAACAGGCCATCTAACCAGGGACTATGTTTCCCAACTTCCCTTGCAGGTCGATGTTACCAAATAACTAAGTTATGGAAAATGGGATGTGACTGGAAGAGATGCACAACTGTAATGGTTTGAGACTGTATGGTATCCCAGAAGATCATTCTCATAAAGCTGATCCATTCCTGTGGGTGTGGACCTATTGTAAGTGGGACCTTTTGATTAGGTTACTTCAGTAAGGTATGGCCCCGGGTGGATCTTAATCCTCTTACTGGAGTCCTTTATAAGAGAATGAAATTGAGAGGACAAGAGAGAGAATTTCTCTCTGGTTGGGAGGACGTTGAGGTTTATTCTTCAATGTTCTGTAAAGGGGTTGGGCTGCAGTTGCCCCCATGGAAACCTATTTCCCTTCCCTATCTCTTTTCCCAAATCCCCTATCAGTGCTTTCTGGGAACATCTCCAAATTAATCACTTGCTCTTGAATCCATGTCTTAGAGTTTACTTCCAGGATAACTAAAACCAAGACCAGCTCTGGGCTCCCTGGAAATCAAGAGAGAAACTAAATAACATAATTGTTATATTTGGAAAGTAGAAAACAAATTAACTCCTCAACTGAGACAGTATTTCTCCCTTCCCTACCCAGCCAGCCCCCATGTCCCTTCTCCCAAAAATCACTGCCTACCTTCCTATTTTCACATGGTCTGGTCTTCTGTAGTGCTCAGTTTGTTCTGCTTTCAAGTCTGTAAATTCCTTGACTCTTAATCTCTTTTAAAGCTAGCAAACTGCCTTTTACTTAGTTGACACTAAGAAAGTGTTTGAAAAATGAAAATATCAACCTTGTCCAATACACCTCTTGACACACAAAGAAACCAGGGCTTAGTTAAGGGATGTGATCGGCCTTGGGGAGTGACCAGGAGAGCCAGAACGAGCTCCCAAGTTCCCTGGCCGCTCTTCTGGTTCACCACAAACACAGTCTCTTCCCAAGTTTCCTTTCATCATCTCTGAGTGGAGCATAAGGTTCTTAGCAAAAGAAGCATGGTTGGGTTAGCCACGTGCTCTTTCCTTTGGCTGATTAGACCTGAAGGTATGGTGCTTGTTACTACTTAATTTTTCATATCTTACAAGATATGACCTAAATGTAACCAAGAGATGACTATAGATTCCAGGTACTTTGGCTATTAAAAGTCCTATAATGCATTAATTGATTATGGTGAACTCCAGGCACAGGATCAAGTCTGAGTTTCCATAAATTCTTCCTGGAAAAAGCACCATCTAGAAACCCTGGAGGATAAGGAGGGCAAAGCCGTGAGGCCTTAATTCTACTGCAGTTGCTCCGCAAAGAACAAAGCTTCCAAAACAAAGCCAGGAGGAAAGCAGTGCACATGTAAGATCCCGTAACTTAAACCCAAAGCATAAAAAGCCCTTACCCACCTTGGTCTGCGGAGAACAAATTCTTTCAATGGAGGATAAAACTTCAAAAGTGTCGATTGAATTGGCTGTTTGTCCTGGGGCCTGGTATTTGAGTACTTGAAATTCATACTCTGAGCTGCATCTATTCCCTGTGTCTTTTTGTGATAGATAAAACCACCACCACATATTTACCAATCCTTTAAATTTTCTTTGCAAGATCCTTCTCTGATTTATCTCTTTCTACCTTAATTGATGAGCCAATTTAAAATTAGGTTATTTTATTACATACATAATATGTGTTCAATAAAAATATTTCAGAAAATATAAATAAGCAGAAAAAAAAATAGAAATTGCCTGAAAAGTCACCATTCAGAAATGCTACAGTTAACATTTTGGTGTATTCTTCCAGATATATACACAATCTCATTTTATGGCTGCATGTTATTCCATTGTATGGATACACCATAATATATGGTACATATAACTAAGACCCTGGTTCATTTCCTGTCTTTTACTATTATAAAAAGAACTGGAATAAATATTTTAATAAACTCAATGTTTTATTTCTTCCATAAATATTTCAGTACATATCTCTAAAAGATGACTTTCATTAGAAAATACAATAATAATAATAGCAATACCATTGTCACACCTGAAAATTTTAACAATAACTCCATATTATCATCAAATATTTAATGTTCAGATTTCCCCAATTGTCTCATAAATGCTTGCTGCTGTCATCAGTTTTGGTAACTAAATCTTAATGTACATGCTTAATTAGTTCTTTAGGACAAATGCTTAGATTTGAAATTGCTGGGTCAAAGGTATATTAAGCCTACATCTAGAAAGATGTTCTTACTCATTAGCCTTAAACATTCCAATGACATTTTGTATAAATGTGAATGTGGAAGGGATGAGGAAGAAATCATATATATATATATATAAACTCTGCAGAAATCCTAGTGAGTTACTATAGAAGACCCCAGGCTGATTTCTCCTCTCCTTCCCTTCGTCTAGGGGGTCAGGAGGACCTCCCATTGTATGGTGAGCCTCTCTGACATGCATCTTCCCTCCTCTATAGCAGGTGTCTTCCTGAAGGAGCTGGCATCTCTCACTCAGCAGCCTAGAATCTAGCTTCAGAACAAGGGATCTTTCCAAGGAGAAGATACTTCAAGCCAGAGAAACCCCTGAGCCATCCTGCACACTCTGTGCCAACCTAGTTGCTATTTTATATCTATATATAATAATTATATTTATAATACATATAGAAGCAGCAGTGTAGTAGAAACAGACAGACTTGGGTTCAAATTCTGGCTTTGTCATTTATTGTATAATCTTGGGCAAAGTACTACAGTCTTTTTTTTTTTTTTTTTGCGGGGGTGGGGATAATGATAGCTTCCTAAGGTTGCTACAAGGATGAAATATATTGGCACATAGTAGGTGCTCAATAAATATTTGTCAAATGAATGAATATTTGTTAACTAGAATCATATGATTTTTTTAGCCAAAAGAAATCTTAGAGCATACCCTCTTTATTTTAGAAATGAGCAAACTAAGTTCAGAGAAAATGTGTAACTTGGTTTCTTGGTCATTCATTTACCAAACATTTATTAAGCACTGAGTATATTTGAGACACTGAGCATATAATAATTAATAAAATATGGTCAGTGCTCTCAAGGAGTAAGGGAGAATAGACATGCTTTTTTAAAGTACTATAAAGGGCTTAGATGTGTTACTATAGAATTATTTCAGGCTGTTAGGTCCACTCTGACAGCTACTAGCCACATGTGGCTATTTAAATATAAATTAATTAAAATTAAAGTAAAAAAAAAATCAGTCCCTCAGTTCCACTAGCTGCTTTTCAAGTGCTTCGAAGCCACATGAGCTAGTGGTGTCTGTATTGGACAGTGCAAGTGTAGAAACATTTCCATCATTGCAGAAGTTTTACTGGATAGTGCTGCCATAGACTCTCTCCCCAGAATAGCACTCACATGCATATATACCTCATAGTCATACAATTTCCAGTGTTTGCATTTGGTCTGACCCTGGTAGGTAAAAAGTCCCTTATAATACAGCAAGATAGAAATGATAGGCACTTGTAAATAAAACTAAAAAATAAATATAGGAGTTTCATTATAAGCTAGAATCCAAACTTTTGAGAAGTTTAGCTTAGAATAGTTTCTGGCTGAGGAGTTGGATGCAGCAGAATAATGAGTCACTTGTTCATGTAAAGATGGTTAGGCTGTTTCCTGTGTCTCCTGCATAGCCTTGTGGTTGTCTGGGCATATGTGGACACATGAGGGAGATACCCTCAGCTTCCTCGAGATCGAAACTAGGTAACCTCTCTCACAGTTGTGATGGTTAGGCTAATGTGTCAACTTGGCCAGGTAATGGTATCCAGTTGTTGGTCAAGCAAGTACTGGGCTACTTGTAATAAAAGGGGGAATTAGTCAGCCAAAGTACCAGAAATCTGTTGGCATTTATAAAGGGTATTTATTTGGGGTAAAATCTTACAGTTACAAGGCTCTAAAGAGTCTAAAGAGCAACGAGTGACACCTCATCCAATCGGTTAAAGGTCTTAAAAGGAGAAGTGATTGTAGCATTCAGAGAGAGAATTCCCATCTTTACTTCAGATAGCCAGTGTCTCCTGGGGAATTCAATGAGAACTTTCATTGGAGTCCTTGGCTTACAGCCTGCCCTATGGAATTTGGACTTGTGTATCCCCATGGTCACATGAAGCAATTTTTATAAAATCTCATACTATTTACAGATATCTCCTGTTGGTTCTATTTCCCTAGAGAACACTGACTAATACACAATTTACTTATAGTCTTTTTTTAACTGAGGAAGGTATGTTACTTTCACTTCTAGTAGGCTATGTTCACTCAGTGATTACTTATTCGATACTTTCTAGGTACTGAGGCACTGGGCTATGTGCTATGGATATGAAGGTGATTAAGTCAAGAAGTTTATATTTTAGCAGAGGAGACAGACTTGCAACCAGCTAGTCATAACTAAGGCCAAAGGAAATAAGTGTTATAACAGGCACTTCCCACTTATTGGGAAATGTGGGAAAATGAGAGATTACATTCAGTTTAGGAGACTAGGGCAGGCTTGATAAAAGAGATGGCATTTGAGAACAGACTTAAAGGACATGTTGGAATGGAATAGTATGGAATATGCTCTCTCTGGGAATTTGTCCACATTCAAGTTCTTGAAGTCCAAAATTGTTCTCTCATACAAGCTATGACTTCTTCCCCTCCTTTCATACTGAACTCTTTCTTTATTTTAAATAGTTGCAGGCTCTCAACCCCACCCTATTCTCATTTATGCCCTTTCAGGTGAGACTCCATGGTCAGATTTATCAACCAATTTTCATCAGCACTCCACAATCCTTGTTCCTCGGTTTCTGTATTTATCTGTCTTGCCAAGCCCCAACATTCCTTTGCTGAAATCAATGTTATTGACTATAAGATCTGTCAACAACAGATCTTGACTCTCTAAGTCAAGATTTCTTTGTATCTTCCCTTATCCTCTCCCCTACTCCAATCCCCATTCCTCAATGGAAGACACATTGTTCCTTTTTTCCATCAAGTAACATCCTTTCCCTTCTCTATCAGGGGTAGATTCAGGTTCTGGAGCAATGGGGCAGTTTGAAATTATTTTATGAATCACAAAAAGAGAAAGATTATGTTTGTGGGCTGGTCCACTCCTGTGGAAGTGAGCAACTTTTTCAATTGGCCTATATCTGTGAGGCATGACTCAGGTTGAGTCTCAGCTCTCTTGGTTCTGATAAAAAATGAAGACACACTTGAAAAGAGAACTTGGCCATTTTTGATCCTGCCGTGTGACAGAAAGGAGAGTCTCAAGTAGCTGAGGCCCCAGGGAGACATGAGCCATTTGCCTGATAGCTTGCAGCTAAAATCTGGAAGAAAGAGGAGCAGCCAAGCCTGAAAGAAGAGGTCCAGTAAGAGACAAGCCCCATTCCTGGTTGCCCTTAGCTGAGCTCCAGGAGATGGTATAGACTGGAGGGGGAAGGCAAAGACCAAGCAGAGATTGCCTGCCATCTTGCTTCAACATGTGGCAGCTGACTGGGGTGAGAAAGCATCTCGTATAGTGCCTTGAGTCAGACTTTTCACAACCTTGGAACTGCAAGCTTTTTTTTTTTTTTTTAAGATTTATTTTATTTATTTCTCCCCACCCCCTTGTTGTTTGCACTTGCTATGTCTGTTCATCTTCCTTATTTTTTTAGGAGGCACCAGGAGCCGAACCCAGGACCTCTGATGTGGGAGGGAAGTGCCTAACCATTTGAGCCACCTCCGCTTCCTGCTTTGTTGTGTCTCTTGCTATGTTTTTCCTCCCTGCATCTCTTGTTGCATCATCTTGTTGCATCAGCTTGCTGCACCTGCCCTTTGCGTCAGTTTGCTCTCTTCTTTAGGAGGCTCTGGGAACCTCTGCTCCCTGTTTTGTTGTGTTGCTCATTATGTTTTTTCTTCTTGTTTCTTTTATTGTGTCAGCCCATCGAGCTGCCCATCGAGACAGTTTGCTGTCTTCTTTAGGAGGCACAGAGATCTGAAACAGTGACCTCCCATGTGTTAGGCAGGAGCCCAGTCGCCTGAGCCACATCTGCTTCCCTGACCCCAAATAAATGCCCTTTATAAAAGCCGTCCCATTTCTGATGCTTTGCATTGGCACCCCTTTGGCAAACTAAAACAAGGACCTAAAGCTTATTCAATCTTCAGAGCCCTTTCTAAGAAAAAGAATAAAAAATTGCAACTACCAAATTAGGAACAAAGTTAATATTTATTTAGAAGGGGCCTGTGCAAGTTAAGGGCTCTGAAGCCTAAGTTTCACAGCAAATTTACATCTGTCAGTCCTCTAATAAAAACAAAACAAACCCTTAAAGCTACCCTTTGCTTTGCTACTGCAAACTACAATTCTCTCTCTCTTTCTGCACTTTGAAATCATTCAGGAAAATAGTCTACACACACTGCCCTTACTTCCACATCACTTTAATTCCCTGGCCACTGTGATGGTTTGAAGCTGTATGGGCCCCAGAAAAGTATGTTCTTAAAGCTAATCTATTCCTGTGAGTATAAACCTATTGTGGGTGGGACTTTTTGATTATGTTACTTCAGTTAAGGTGTGGCCCAGGGTAGGTCTTAATCCTCTTATTGGCATCCTTTATAAAAGAATGAAAGTCAGAGGATAAAAAGAGAGAAGCCACAGAAGCAAGAAGCTGAAAGCAATGAAACCCAGAAGAGAAGAGAGAGACCAATAATTGCCATCATGTTGCCTTGCCATATGACAGAGGAGTCCAGATTTGCCAGCAAACATTGCCTTATGATGCCTTGATTTGGACATTTTTTCAGCCATGAAAGTGTAAGCTTGTAAACTAATAAATTCCCCTTGTTAAAAGCCAGCCCACTTCTGGTATATTGAATGTCAGCAGCCTACAGACTAGAATAGCCACTACTCTATTGCAATGGTTTTCTCTAAAACACTATTGACCTCCAAATACCTAAAGCCTAAGGCCTTTTCTTGGTCCTGATCTTTCTTGTATTTCCCACAAAAAATTCAACCCATAGCTCATCCTCTAACTTTTTCAATGACTCCTTTCCCACTCAACCACCAATAATGGACCTTCCTCAAGGTCCCTTCTGTGGCCCATGTTCCTGCCCTGTGACTCAATGATCACAACCACACCCATGGCTTCCACCAGCACTCCTGTGTGGCTGGCCCACAATGGTATGGCCCTTGCCCTGACTTAACCTTAAAAATTTTAGGCCTATGATACAAATTCTCTACCTGAAGTTTCCATTAGCACCTCAAATTCAACATTTCCCCGTGGCGTTGTCAATGGCTCCACTCTTTCTCAAGTTATTAGCTCTAGAAACTTCTCTATCTCTCTCTGTCTAGTAGTTTTGTTTCACACATATCCCTAGAATCAGTGTGGTTTTTTCCATTCTTACTGCTACTTTTCTCACTTCAAATTTTCCAGTTCACTTGGTTTGATTCAAAGGTCCCTTTTTTGTTTGGAGCTAGAGAGTCACAGAGCTGTATGTGACTGAATTAATGGCAAGTCATTATCTAGAAGTTGGGTTTCCTGCCTCTTCTTGGTACCTACTTTACAGTTGAAAATCCATTGGAATTTACTTTGCACAATGATGTCAGATTAATCTTAATAGTGATGACTCTCACCAAAATGAAACTGTAGTCCCTGGCATGGAATTCCAGGGTTCCCAAATCTGGCCTTGAACAAACAGCTAGCTTTATCTTTCCACTGAACCCTTCCTGTACTGTATAGTCAACTGGGCTCTTGGATGTTCCCCCAACATGGCCCCAATTTTATGCAAGTAGTTTCTGGAACTAATTTCTTCCTCCTCTAATCTGAAGTAGATCAGTAGTTTGAACCTCTTCTCACAAATGGCCTGATAGTTTTTATGTGTTTCTGCAGTAGACATCCATTCCATCCCAGATGATTGGAAGTCCAAACACAGTGGTCCCACCTATACCTGTGATTGGTTTAGGGGTGAGCACGTAACATTTCTGACTAATGACACATGAGGGTGGTCTGCTAGAAGGATTTTTGGAAAGGTTCCCATATTTTGGAAGGAGACATGGAAAAATAGTCCTTTCTTCCTCTGGAGGCTGTCATATCTGGATGTGTCCCCCAAGAACAATTACCAGTCACTTTGATGGGAAGAATCTGGGCCCTTGATGACATTATTGAAACTCAAATCCTGGTTTCATTATTGAAACTTAATCCTGGAGTCTGTCTTGCCTCTGGAAATCCTGCTATTTGAAGTAACACATTTCCTTATTGTTCAAGCCACTTTAAGTCACTGTTTTCTGTTATTTGCAGCCTAAAGCAGCTGGAAACAGTATTTTGTTGCTGATACTACAAATTTGCTTATTTATTTAAGGGGGTACTGGGGATTGAACCAGGACTTTGCACATGGGAAGAAGGTGCTCAACCACTAAGCTACACTCACTCCCCTTGATACTACAAATGTAAACTTCTTGAATTCGTGACTATATGTATTTATCTTCCTAAACCTCTTAGGGCTTGGCACATGGCAGATGCTCAAAAAAACAATTGTGAAATTACATATAATAGTAAAAGCTCTTGTAATTTATAAGCTCCTTATTTTCTCATAGCAACTAAGAGATAACAAAATAAAGCTTAGATAGATTAAATAATTTGTTTAGGGAATTTTACTTCTCAAAGTCATAGCAAGTGCTGAACAGGCTATTCTTGTCTATATCCTGTCTATGACTGCCATGCCTGTTAGGGTCCCAAGAATACTGGGGATTGAAGGAAAAAAAAAAACCGTGTCAGGCCATTCCTGGGTGTAATCTGGCAATAATGCTAATAGTATCCTGGCTATTTCTGGCTATCTCAGAACATCCCAGTTCATAGTAGTACCTCTGGGGATAGATGCCATGAATCCTCATAAATGCAAAATTTTGTATGCAAAGGCATTTTCCAGGGAAGACAGTCCGTAGCTTTTACTAGATTCTCAGAGGGAAGCTAATAAATCTAACCTTTAACTCCCTTAAAGGTTAAGATGCACCATTACATGGTGTAATTGCTCAGAAGTAAAGGAAAATAAAAACTTCTTAGATGTTCCTCATTCAGTGGATTTAATGTCACCCTGTGTTTTTCTGGATTTTGTCATTTAAGGGAACCAGTAGACTAGGTACTGCTTGTAGATTATGAAGCAGGAACATTTAGGCACCAAGACTAGGTACCTCTAGTCAGGACTGGCTATGTAAATTGCAAGGCTATGTGAAAGGAAAATGCAGGACCCCTTATTGAAAGAATTATGAATTTCAAGATGACAGTAGCAGAGCATTAAACCAAGTGCAGAGTCTTTCTAAGCTCGGCCCCTGTGTGACTGCACAGTTTGTATGTTCATGAAGCTGTTCCTGTATCTAGTACTTATTACTACACTATTAATTGCCTGCCCAATTATGTTTTATTTCTTGGCATTACCATGCAGTTCTTCATCCATTTTTGGAGCATCGATAGTGTGCCTGGGATTGTAAGTGCCAGGGATTCCAGAAAAGAGCATTCATTCAATAACATTGGGTTTCTCCCATACAGCAGGTCTTGTTCTAAGTGTTGGGATACAGCTCTGAATAAAGCATTTCAGCTGGGCAGAGACCAAGTGAAAAAATATCAGGTAGTGATAAGTGCTGACCAAAAAATTAACATAGAATGATATGCAACAGGGTGATTGCCTGGCTATTTTAGATTGAGTGGTCAAGGAGTCCCTTTCTGAGATGACATTTGAGCTAAATTTTAATGAAAATAAGGAGCCAGCCATGCTTCCATGGGGGGTGGAGAGGGTTATTTCAACCCTGGGAAACAGGGCATAGACTTAATTTAAGGTAGGAAAAAGAGAGACAGAAAGAGAAAGAAAGCCAGAGTGAACAGAGGTAGTGGGGAAGGGAAGGATAAAATCAGCGGAGGTGAGAGGATGCCGACGGCAGGAGCCAAATCATCTTCGGTAGAGGTACTGTTGTCGAGCAAAGGCAGGAGCAGCGATTTCGGTTAGAAAGTCCTTGCAAGAACCCAGGCAAGGGACAGTGGTGGCTTGGGCTAGGGTGAGAGTAGCGGAGCTGGGTGCGCCGATTTGTGTCAAAGGTGTTGCCTGCGTCCTGCACCCGGCTGTCTCCCAACGATGCAGCGCCTGGGTCAGGTGAGTGGATGGCCCGCACACGGCCACGCGGAGGTGCATTTCAGAGGCCAGCGCACTGTCGCGCCGACGTGGCCGGCGCAGTAGCGGCGCACGTGTAAGGCCACAGGTCGGGGCGGGGACTCGCGGGGGTCTCCGGCTCCTCCGGGAGATCTGGGGCCAGGACGCCAGCTGGCCCCGAGCCTTAGGAACGCTAGCTGGAGAAGCTGAGCAGATGAGCCCGGCCGAGGGGGGCTGGGTCACGGCGAGGAGGGGGCGGCCGGGCGCGCGCGCTAGAACCCGCGAGGGGCTGCGGGGGCGCGCCTGGGCGGGGGCGCGCCTGGGCGGGGAAGGGATGGGGGCGGGGTGGGGGCAGCCCTTTCCCAGGCGGTAGCCGGGGCAGTGTCGCTGTTGCCCCTTTGGGCCGCCGAGCCGCTACCGCCGCCGCCGCCGCCTTCTCTGGCCCGTGGAGTCGGTTACAAAGGGCGCAATAGACGAGGCCTCGGCATCCCCCGCCATTTTCCAGCCCCGATCAGACGCGGGTCGCGGCGGCCGGGAGAGGCGGAGCGGCGAGAGTGCGGCCCGGGCCGGCCCCGCGGGGCGGTCGCGGCCGTGACGGCGGCTCCGGGCCAGGCTCCCCTTCCGCACCCCTTCCGCCGGAGATGAAGGGAAGATGTCCGTGTCAGGGCTCAAGGCCGAGCTGAAGTTCCTGGCATCCATCTTCGACAAGAACCACGAGCGATTTCGCATCGTCAGCTGGAAGCTGGACGAGCTGCACTGCCAGTTCCTGGTGTCACCGCCGCCGGCGCCGCCGGGCTGCCCACACTCGCCGCCGCCGCCGCCTCTCACCCTCCACTGCAATATCACGGTGAGGCGCCCGGTTGCTGCCCCGCGGGGCGGGCAGAGGACGCGGGCGCAAATGGGGGCGCCCCGAGTCCCTGGACAAAGGTCCGGGAGAGGCCCCTTGAGTCTCCGGGCGGGGCGGGGCGGGGCTGCACGGGCCCGCCCCTTCCCCCGGCTAGTGGCCTGGCTCTGGCCGGGCCGTGGCTGGGGTGGGAGGTGGCTGAAGGCGCGTTTCTCTGGCACTTCCCGCGGGGCTGGAGCTGTTGGTCCCTCTCGGCCCCCGTCGCCGCGCCCCAGGGTGGGAGACCGTCGCGGGCCGGAGCTCTCGCGGGGTCGCCATGGTCACTCGCGGGTGGCCAGTTCTCGTGACCGCATCAGATAGACGGGCTCTGGCTGTTTGAGTCCAGGGGGAGAAGCGAAAAGAAGACCCTCAAGTGTTTTTTTATTTGTTTGTTTTTTTCTCTCAAGTTTTAAAGCCTCATTCTCCAGTCAGGGTTTCCCTCGTCCCCGCTTATTCAACCAATTCTTTTTTAAAGTTTGTGTTTAAAGAAAAAACTACCATTGAAGACGGATTCGTTTAAGGAAAAAAAGTTTAGAATGCAGCCTGTGATAGTGTTTGAATTTTCCCCTTCCCCCTGGCCTGGTTCCGCTCCGCGCTATGGTGGTTTTTTTTTTTTTTTTTGGAAGGCGCATTGTACTGCGGCAGGTGGTGGTGTGGTTGTATATAAATGTAGCCCCTACTGTGTGGAAGCCTTTAACGTTATTAATAGGTGAAAGGAGATCCGTGTCCTAGTCGGCTGTCAGAAGGATCATTTTATGTTACAAAGTCGAAAAGAGACTTAAAGCTCACTCTTGAATTTAAACTGAAAATTCATTAGAAACCCACGGTAATCCACTTGGTAAAATAATTGAAGTGTTAAGTTTCTTTATAAAAAAATGTATGATGAGTCTGTTTATTGTGAAATTGAGGGTATTGGTCCAAACTGTAGAATATGCGCTTTATGACAGGAATCAAGGTGGTAGTTTCACATTCTTCTTTTAATATGGCTAAAGCCAGATCTGGTGTCTTTTAACTTCTCTCTTCCGTTAAGTATGTACTGGGGTGCCTACCGTGTGTTGTGTTCTTCAGCAGAGTCAGAGTTTGCAAGGGCCTTGAAATTATGTAATTTAGCTTTAAGATAGTTACCAGAATACTTAGGGCAGAAGGTGTGCATTTCTGGGGAAAAAATAACACAAACAAAAAAACCCAGTATAATCAAGTGTTCTACTGCGGAGAGAATTAAACACTTATTTTAATTGAACATCTGAGTGTTTCATTGGAGCCACTGGCATTGCAAAACTGGGCAGAGTGCATCCCCTGCTTTCAAAACTCAGCTTTCTTGCAGGAAGAGTATAAAAACAAAATGTGACCAGTATATTGTGTTATCATTATGAATAGTGTTATGAAAAGCAGGGAACAGTTTTGACTGCGGTGCAAGGAGGTTCAGAAAAGGAGAGGCTGTCAGTGGAGTTTGGTGAGTAGAATTTTGGAAGGGGGTCTGGTGGAAGGCCATTTCAGGCAGAGGGAACTCAACCCCAAAAGACATTTAAGCTTGAGAAGCCTGGTTTGCTTAGAGAGGAGTGGAGAAGTTGTGGCACTTGAGGCTAGACAAAACTTCAAGGGGAAGATGGAAATTGACTTTGACAGGTTGAAGAAAGCCCTGGATATAGGCTGGTAAAGGGGAAGATTTTCCCAGAATGGGATCCAAGAAGTAGTAGTGAGCATTAAATGGGTGATAATGAGAGAGCCCTGAATGGCTTGTAGAATGATTATTCTGGCAGAAGTTGGGGTATGAACAGGAAAAGGTAGGACTGGCTCGAATAATAGGAGACTGAATTTACAGGCAGTGGGGAGCCACTACAGTTATTCTAGTAAGTAGGGAAAACCTGTCTGGCATCTAGGGCTAGAAGTGGTTCTCTGTGGTGGGTGGCATTAGGGAATGTGTTTGTGGCGTTTTGGTTATCCCAGTGTGGTGGTGGTGGTGGTGGTGGTGGTGGTTGTGGTGGTGCCATGCTGGCATTTGGTGCCAGGGTATAGGGAATGCCATATGTCTTGTGTTCAGTAAGTCTGGCACAACAATAAATTGTGCCACCTAAAATGCTAGGAGTGCCCTCACTGAAAACCATTTTGGAGATTGTTAGGAGTTTGCTGCAAAGATATTAAGTGATGATCTGGATAGGGTAGTGGCAAAGGAAATGGAGCATAGTGAATTAGAGACAGCAAAAGGAGGATTTGGTGTTTATTGGTACTGCTAGTAGAAACTATTAAAATTTACATGCTAGTGATATATGACAGACATTATCAGAGGAAAATTGTAGTCGATGCTTCAGTGTATACAAAGTATATGAGTGTGTATTAACATTTTATGGAAAAAATATCGAGCATATACAAAAGTTGAACAGTATCGTGAACCTCCATGGACCCAGCCTCAATGATGATAAAACTTTTGGCCCACCGTATTTCCTCTGTACCCCACCTCTGATTATTTTGGAGATCCCAGAATACCACTTCATCTGTAATTATTTTAGAACGCAGCTCTAAAAGATAGAACTTTTTTAACAGATCAATTATATTGATACATATTAATAAAGCATAAATCCATCCAAAGTGTAGAAAGATAGATTCTTTAAACATGTATGAGTGTTTTGATAAAATGACTTGCATATATTGCTATCATTTACTTAGAAGGGAGAGAACAAGGACAAAAGGGGTTGGATTTCAAAATACTTTTGTGATTTTATACTCTCCAAAAAGTTGTAACTCTTAAACAAAAAATGAATTTTACCTGTTCTGTAACTTTTCTTCTTTAAATAACAACTCAAATATTTATTGAAGTCTTCTACTTATCAAAGCCAGTTTTCCTCATGTGCAAGGAGCATCCCCATATAGTTTCTGTAATGTTTGAGTGAGTGGTACCTTACTGGTTGTTTCCTTACATGCCTTCATTCCAGTTTCTGAAGAACAATCTAAATATATGGTACCCCATTTTTCTTCCAGGGCTCTGCACCAGCTGTTTTTCCCATGTGGAATGAGCCCCTGATCCCCACCCTAACCCCATCCCAATATGTTGTTCCGTGTCTGACCATCTCATAAAGCTCTCCTGGATCATACTCAGTTCATGCTGATATTTCCCCTTCCCTACCTTATGTAGTCCTTACAGTTTGGTGCTTTGGTTATGTTTTCCTACATTCTGTTATAATAGTTTTGAGTGTCTAAGTCTTTTCTTCAGTCTGTTACCTTTTTTTTTTTAATGGTGAGAGGGAAGAGTATTCTATGCTTATGCTTTTTTCGTTCACTCAGTAAATGCTCAGTAAATATTCTCTTGACTATATGACCACCGTTCTAGCTATATTCTGTTTGAACAAAAGTCTTAACCATCCATGTAAATAAACTGCTGTAGTTTGTCAAAAGTTCAGAGAGAACATTATGAAGGTATCATAGTATATATATTTCTACATATTTTATAAATATATAAAAGAAGGTATCATGGTTTGTTCTTAAATATTTAAAAAGGTCACTGAGGGCTCCAGTGGAAATCTGTAATTGGACTTCATACGAAAGACAGTGCTAGAAGTAAAAACAACAAAATAGGTTTCTTCCTTTCTAGGCTATGGTAATTGAGCTAATTTTTTCCCTGCTTTATTTATAAATTTGTTCTGATCTTAAATATGAAGGGAAAAGAGTGATATTTTTCAACTTCAAGAGTCTTTTTATTACTTGTTTTCTATAAACTGATGATATGAAAGATTGTCTAGCATGCAAACTTAAATGCTTTTTCTTTTTTAGTAAACACCTAATTGCCATTCAGAGCTAATATCCCATTGTTATGATTACACCTAAAGGCAAATTAGCTTGTTTCAATAACCTATATAGCTTTATTGGGAGCTAGTATATGGTGCTTTTTTTTTGTCCTTTTGAAACATTTAACGTAACTCAGCCAACTCTGTTACTCCTTTTATGGACTTTTTGGCATCTGGGAACCCTTGGTAGTGAATCACTGTTTTAGAGTGAACAATTTCAGTTTCCCTCGGGAAATAAATGAGCTGGTAAATAAATGAAACCTCATTATTTTTTTGTGTAGCATTAATTATTACTCTTTGTGCATGAGTGGCTATTTGCCAGGCTACATGTTTTTGTGGAACATGTTTTTGTTTAGATAATTAAATTTCTATTCATCATTGCCTAGTATCCCTCCTTCCCTTTCACAGCAAGATACTAATAATTTAAAAATGTTAGCGTTCTGAATCTAGGAGGGAGGGAGAGGTGTTAGTTTGTACTTAGTAGTTGGGACCTTATGCAAATCACATTCGTACAGTGTTTCTTTATAAAGTAATGTCCTTGAGAACATGTATTTGACAATGATAATGTACTCTACAAATGTAAAAGTGGTGTGTGTTGTTTTTGCTTGAATAACACTTTATTTTGAAAGTGCTTTGTAACACCTTTTCATGGCAAATAAGACAATGCCATTCACTTCTTTTTTCTAGTCTTAGACTGATATAAAGTAGTCCAGCCAAAGCTGTACAGAGGAAAAAATAAAACTTGACTAAGGAGCCTAAGTCCTTTTCTTTGGTCTTATCATCTGGGACAGATTACCTTTCCAAATTGAATTTTTGGATGAGTCATTTGGAAATATCAGAATGGTTGCATTAAGTACCTAAGTGGTGCTTTCAGGCCAGAAGGAATCATTGTTTTCAATTGACCAATTTATAATATAGGGTCAAATTCTGAGCAGTTATCTATCCCCCTTCATCTCCATTTTTATATCCTTTCTTGAAAGGAACAGATGGATACATATATGAAGAGGAGACTCAGGAATCCCTCTTATGAATGACATATCCCTTAGTAATTTTACTTTTATTTTTTGGTTAAACTTCCTTAGACCTGGAAAAGGATACTATCAGATAAATGTCAGTTAGTTGAGGGGTGGGATGATTTAATTTTTAATTTTTTTAAAGGAGGAACCAGGGATTTGAACCTGGGAACTTGTACATGCAAAGCAGGTGTTCAACCATGGAACCACATCTGCTCTCCTGATTTTTAAATAATTGAAATGTCATTGCCAAATATAAAGCTTTACTAGAGAGTCAGAGTGATAAAGCAGGGTCCATTTTTTGAAGGCCATTTTAGCAGTGTTTGAGAGATCATTTTGAAAGACTTAAAATAGACGAAGCAGACTCAGAACCTAGGAAACCATCCCGTACGTTCTATAGCTTAGGTGGTTCAAATCCTCTAGTGAAGTCCTTAGAGCCTTTGCTTTCCCTGCATCAGTTCACTTAAAATAATGTTCTGAATAATTAATTTGCTACCTATCTTTGTATAAGTAAACATTTCAGATCACAGGGTATGTATGCATTTTTATTTTACCAAGTTTTCCTGTTTTTACTCTGTTTTATGGGTTCTGGGCATGTTAGATACTTGTTTACTTGTAAAATGATTAGCCAGGAGCAATTTTTTTCCCTATCTTTTGTTATGTTGCCAGAGCATTTATAATTTTATTAAGTACCATATGGTAATTCTTAACTTAATTCAGTTTACTTCATTTTCCACGTTTATCTAAACACCGAAGTGTGAAAATAATGTGGTCTACAACTGGTCTTCAGGAGACTTACAACTGCTATACCTTTGCACCTTCAACAAAAAGTATGTTTATCAATTACCAAAAAGTTATGAAATCCCTGGAGATGGCTATGTTCTGTCATTTGGAAAGATGCCAAAATCTGAGCATTCTGGCAGGCAGTTTCCTGGCTGATGCTTGAGATAGAGCCATACATCTTGCTTTCTTTAGTGGATTTATATAGAAAAATAGATGTTATTTCTGTGCAAGATAAAACTGCTTTTCTTAAGCAACGACAGTCAAAGAGGTTAGTTTGATTAACCTTGAGTTGTGTTGCCTCAGATTAGGACAGTTTGATGGTGGCAATGGTGGTGGTGGTGGTGAACTTGTTTGAAATTTGTCTACTTAACCCTAATCATTATGGTGGTGGTTATATACATTTTAATATCATTCTCTATTGAGTATGGGGTTCAAATTTGCTATGAGATGTGACCAAATTTAGATATGTACAGTAATAAATAATTCTGATAATACCTATCATGAAAGATTGTTGTGAGTGTTTAAGCACAGTGTATGGCACATAGTAGGTATTTAAATGTTAAGCTCTCTTTAGAGCTTAAGGTAAAAATTTTAAATGTATAGAATTTAAAAATTCTTTATAACTACTTTGATACCATATCAAGTCCTGATTTGGAAGGATCACAAGAGGTCATGTAGTTGTTTTGTTGCTCAGTTCTTTTAGTGCTTTTCCTTACTAAGTTATTATCAATTATAACTTAATTTTTTGAGAATTATAATAGAAAATATTTTAAGTTTGTGTATATCTATGATCATATTGTGCTAAAATGAAGAGCAGTTTAAGTGTCATTTAAAATATTTGTGTGAAGAAGCTCATTTTAATATTGTACATTCCATAAAAAATAGGTCATTCAAAGACTAAGGGAAACAGCACAGTCTTTAGTTGAGATTTTTAGGAGGCACCGGAAACCAAACCCGGGACCTCCCATGTAGGAAGCAGGAGCTCAACTGCTTGAGCCACATCTGCTCCAGAGGGAAATAAATCTTAAAAAAAAAAATTATGCTGTATAGGAACTTTATTTTTCTTCTGGGTGCTGGTTTTTATTTATCAGATTTGTAAAAATGTTAGTAAGTGTGCAATGAAATGGACATTTTCACATTCATGGCAGAAAATATAAATATTAATGACCCTCTATAAAGCAATTTGGCTTCATTTACCCTCCTCTATTTGATAAGATGAGGCTGGCCAACATTGTCCTTGTGATTCCAGATCTCCTAGAAAGAGAGCTTTTTCCAGATATTTCTAGCAAAAGCCCACAGACTATTCAGATTTGCTTGATTTAGCCCTTTGAGAACTAATTACTGGGAGTAGGGTGGAGTGATATAAGAGTTCTTTGACCAAGTTCTGCATCACAGAGGGAAGTAGGAAGATGGGAGGGAGGGAGGAAGACTACCTCCTATGGAACCACGTGGGTTAATATAGAATTGTGAAGGAATGTTTCTCCCA
This sequence comes from Tolypeutes matacus, assembly GCA_026826555.1. Classification (NCBI taxonomy): domain Eukaryota; kingdom Metazoa; phylum Chordata; class Mammalia; order Cingulata; family Chlamyphoridae; genus Tolypeutes; species Tolypeutes matacus. The sequence goes on from JAKSZT010054396.1 coordinate 1,810,823, forward strand.
AGGAAGAAATTCTAGGCAAAAAAAAAAAGGGAGTTGGAGCAGCAGTTCTCAAAATTTTTGGTGTCAGGACTCCTTAACATTCTTAAAAATGTAATGAGCTTTTGTTTATGTAAGTTATGTCTGTTGATATTTGTTATTAGAAATTAAAACATTCTTAAAATATTCATTAAAAACAAACCTATTATTTGTTAATGCAAGTAACATTTTTATGAAATATATTTTCTAAAACAAAAAGCTTGAGGGAGAATAGTGGCACAATTTTACGTTGTTTTGCACATTTCTTTAATATCTGGTCCATTATTTGCTTCTGCATTCACTCTATTGTGATATGTTGTATTGGTTGAAATATGTGAAGAAAATCCAGCCTCATACAGATATTTGGTTAGAAAAAGGAGTATTTTAACAGTCTTTCTAGATAATTTAGGATATACTTTTTTGGTACTCCACCAAAACTTGGTCTGAACTTTGAATGGCGCATGATATTATAATGTCGTGCATCAGTCATCTGGAACATACTGGTTCACTGAGATCTAAATATTGATACATTTCATTATACAATATCAAAACATCACTTTCATTAACATCAGTATCGTCAGAAGAGTATTGGGAAGCTGTCAAGCTCACAGTAGTGGATACAGGTTTTTCAGAATTCTAATTTTTGATTGAAAGCTTGATTTTTATATTTATTATTGGCAATAAATACTGTCCTTTATATTTTCCCTGAAACGACAGACTTGCTTTCTCTCTCTCTCTCTTTTTAGCATCTTGAGTGCATGAGGTAAAAATAAAGTAACAACCAAGTACAGTTTGGTGCCACTGCCTTGATATGTTAGATGTCATCAGTTTTACCCACCATTGCTTTTGTACCATTAGTGAAAATGCCAATATGTTGAAAAGGCAATTGTCTTAGTATTACTATACAAATAGTTTGGACCTAAGGGATCTGAGGTCCCCACTTTGAGACCTACTGACATGGGTGCTTAGATCTATATATCCCACCTTTTCACCTACAGGGTAAAAAAAAAACCCTAAGTTAGATAGTAACTGATTTCAGTTATTCAGTTATTTATTTGCTTTTTTTTTAATTTTATTTTTTGGTAATTCTCTTACTATGATTTTGAAGGATTTCAGTCCAGAACAAGAGCTCATCTATTTTATTTTGCTTATGCAGAAGTTTATGAGACAAATACTAATCTACACAATGAAGTCCTAAATTTAGTTGTTTTTGTTTTGTTTTGTTTTTTTAAGGCTAAAGAAAATACAAAACTATAATAGTCAAAATGTTCTAGATGGTGTGTTCCCAAGCTAGGTTGAAGAATTTGAAGAAAAAAATGTAATACTTCAAAGTGGTTTCCCTTAAGAAATGAGTTCATTCTGAAGACAGTTTAGTTTTTAGTCTGTAAAGAGATTTGGGACACAAGAATAGTTGGAGGAATGAGAATGCAAAAATAAACCATTACTGAACAGATATACTAATATCATTAATGATGTCCTACTTCAATATAGTTTTTTTCTTTAAAGAATACTTGGTAAAATGTTAAAAATTAGTTTTGGTGGTTTCAGCTATATTATAATTGAGATTATAGTTCTCAAAGCAATGCTTCTTTAAAACTGTTTCTGGAAAATTGTTTTTCCCTGACTTGAACCTAATTGTACTGCATCTAATATCGGATAATGACTTTTTCCAAATGTGTAATAGAAAACAGTATAAATGAACAGAGTAAATGTCTGTGGGAGGAAAGCCCATAATGCTTAGTTCATTAGCCTTTTTTCATCAACACATGTAATTGAGCTTTTTGAAAATTTAACATATAGTACCATTTCCTGCTAATGGAATAAAATATCAAAATTTTATGGTGTTCGAATTAGTTACCTATGCTGTGTAACAAATTGCCCAGACATTTAGCAGCTTTAAACAGCAACCATTATCTGTACTCACCATTTCTGCAGGTCAGGAATCTGCATGGCTTAATGGGGTTCAGTAGCTCAGCGTTGCTCACAAGGCAGTAAAGATGTTGGCTGAGGCTGCAATCATCTTAAGAACCGACTAGGGGAGAATCTACTTCCAAGTTTACTCACATAGTTGTTGGCAGGATTCATCTCATAGGCTGTTGGACTGAAGGCCTCCATGTCTAGCATGGCTTCCTTGTCATGTGGCCCTCTCCATAAGGTAGTTCACCACCACCTGTCAGCTGCATTCCATCAAAAGGAGCAATTGAAAGAGCAGGAGAGGGTGAGCAAGACGAAAGTTATCTTTGTAACTTAATCTTAAAAGTTACTGAGACTATTCCTATTACTTTTTCCATATTTAACTTACTAGAAATGAGTCATTGGTCCAGGGGAGGGAATTATATGAGGGCGTGAATACCAGGAGGTAAGGATTAATGGGGACCATTTTACATGCTGCTTGCCACAGTGTTCAAGAATACTGTTGACGCTCAGCTGTAGCACACAGACAGTGCCTATGCAGTGAGAATGGCTGCTTCAAAGTCTAGCTCCTATGACAAGTGAAAACTGAATGTAACCCTTTGGGCCCTACATTGTTGTTTGTTCTACCTTTTAATGTGCTGTGTTTATATAATCTTAACCTCATTTAAGAAATATGTTCCTTTAGACATTACATTTCCTTCCCTATAATCTAAGAAGGGATGGGAAATTATTAGGAAAAAGGCAAGTTAAATGAGATAGATTTTAAAGGACCAGTTTTTCTAATGGAGAAAAGTCTCAAAGTAGCTTTTTTTTTTTTTTTTAAAGATTTTATTTATTTATTCATTTATCCCCCCCTTGCTGCTTGTGCTCGCTGGGTCAGCTAACCACGCCATGCAGGCGGGCTTGCCTTCACCAGGAGGCCCCAGGAACCGAACCCCGGGCCTCCCATATGGTAAACGGGAGCCCTACTGATTGAGCCACAGCTGCTTCCCTCAAAGTAGCTTTTATACGTCTATTACTCAGAAAGCAAGGAGTGTAGTTAGCAGAGGACTTTTAAAAATCATATTAGCATTTGTATTCATTAAAATCCTGTGCCTAAATATATAGTCTGTGGCTTTATTTTAAAGATTCAGAATTAGACCTCATTTAGGTAAAGTTTTGAAATAAAAGTTTAATAAATCAAAAGGCCAAAGTAGTACAGTTTTAATCTATAGACTATATTACAAGTTTGGATTCTTTTGTTTGTTTGCTTTCTGTCTTTTTCTTTTGGTTTTTGAGGGATTTATTATGATTCTAGATTTTAAAGCTGTTTAAAAATGTGAAAGCCAGAATATCCAGGCCATGATAGACCTTTCTTTTTAAAGGAAGGAAGCCATCTTCCTTGGTGCTTGAATGCCATTTTTTCCTGCTTTTTTCATAAAACATAACTTTTGCAGTATATTCTCTCCTGCTTGTTTTAAGACATTCTTGTTTGTTTTTAGATGTATAAATTATGCAACATGGAGCAGCAGGAAAGACTAAATCATAAAACTTAGCAACTTTATATTAAAAATAAAAAGATCCATGCCTTGGAGGCCAGTGCCCATCCTCCACTGGTGACACAAGCTGCGTCAGGAGCTATTCTGTGGCTGGAATTGGAAGCTCCATTTCCCAAAAATGGGGGAGGAAGAGACAGTTGGGTACCAATTTCAGCTACTGATTAGTAAATTCGGCTGGCTAAAGTATAATCTTAAGAACAAGTTTGGGGGCAGATGTGGCTCAAATGATTGGGCGTCTGTCTGCCATATGGAGGGACCTGGGTTCGATCCCCGGGACCTCCTGGTAAAATTAAAAAAAATAGAGAGAGAAGGCACATGGGCTGCCAGGCTCTGTGTGCTGGTGAGCTGCCAGGCCCCGGGAGCCATGCAGCAAGATGATGATGCAACAAGAGACATAGGGGAGAGACAAGACGAGATGCTCCGAAAGCTCCGGAAGCCAGGAGCCGAGGTGGCGCAGGCGGCAGAATACCTGTCTCCTACATCGGAAGTCTCCAGGATTGAACCCTGGTGAAGACTGGAGGAGGAGGATGAGAATAGATGGCAGGAAATAGACACAGATAATTGCCCAGCGAATGGACAAAAAACAGCAAATGGGGAAGGGAGGGATTAAAATGGATAAAGTAAATAAATAAATCTTTAAAAAAAAAAAAAAAAAAGAACAAGTTTGAACCTATCCAAGTCAGAAAGAGGCCAGTAGCCGCCATTTTAGCTCTGCCCCTGGCCTGAGGGGAAGCTGGGCTGATTAAAAGTCACAGTGAAGGTAGAGACCAGCTTCTTTCTACCCAGATTGGACTGCAGCCCTAGCCTAGGCTTCAACCCCACCTCTGGCAGGGAGGAAACTGGTAGTACCTGCACTAGCCTCTCTGGTACATTTGCAGGTACATTTGGCTTGCACAGACTGAATAGTCGAAAGTCTACCCAGGCAACTGCAGTCATATTGGGCCCGTACAATATAGATTGCTCCCTACACCTGTAGCTCCATCCCTGCCCCAGGCAGGGGAGGAAGGGCATGCCTTCATCAGTCTCTCTAGGTAACTACAGTCTAGGCCTGCACAACTTGAATTATTATGCATGGCTGTGGCTCTGTCCCACTCTGGCAAAGGAGAAAGGTGGGAGAAGCTTCATCTGTCCTTGGGGCAAGGCAGGCAGCTTGAGCCTCCACAGCTTACAACACCAACTACATCCTTGGCTCCTACTACACAACCAGCAAGGCAAGAAAGCCCTAACCTAAAGAGAGAAACTGCACCCAGAATAAATACATCTAGTAAGCCAGATGCCAAGACACCAACAAAAAACCACAATCCACATCAAGAAACAGGAAGATATGGCCCAGTTAAAGGAACAAGATAAGCCTCCAGATGACATAAAGGAGTTTAGACAACTAATCATAGTTGTTCAAACAAATCTCAATAAATTCAATGAGATGGCTAAAGAGATTAAGGATATTAAGAAGATATTGGATGAGCACAAAGAAGAATTTGAAAGCATACATAGAAAAATAACAGATCTTATGGCAATGAAAGGTGCAATAAATGAAATAAAAAATACACTGGAGTCATATTACAGCAGATTTGAGGAGGCAGAAGAAAGGATTGGTGAGCTTGAAAACATGGCCTCTGAAAGCAAACATACAAAAGAACAGATAAAAGAATGGAAAAAATTGAACAAGATCTCAGAGAACTAAATGACAGCAAGAGATGTGCAAACATACGTGTCATGGGTGTCCCTGAAGGAGAAGAGAAGGGAAAAGGGGCAGAAGGAATATTTGAAGAAATAATGGTAGAAAATTTCCCAATCCTATTGAAGGAAATAGATATCCGTGTCCAAGAAGCACAACGTATTGCCATCTGAATAAATCTGAATAGACCAACTCTGAGACACATACTAATCACAATGTCAAATACCAAAGAGAATGCTGAGAGCAGCAAGAGAAAAGCATTGCATAACATATAAGTGATACCCAATAAGGTTAAGTGCTGATTTCTCATCAGAAACCATGGAGGCAATTGGGAAGCGGCTGTGGCTCAATCAGTGGGGCTCCCGTTTGCCATATGGGAGGCCCCGGGCTCGGTTCCCGGGGCCTCCTGGTGGGGGCAGGCCCGCCCGCATGGCGTGGTTGGCTGGCCCAGCGAGCACGAGCGGCAGGGGGGGGATAAATGAATAAATGAATAAAATCTTAAAATAAATAAATAAATAAATAAATAAAATAAAACAAATTGCTGGGAGAGACAGAAAAAAAATTAATTAAAAAAAAAAAAAAAAAAGAAACCATGGAGGCAAGAAGACAATGGTATGATATATTTAAGATACTGCAAGAGAAAAGTAGAAAAAAAAAAAAATACTGCAAGAGAAAAACTCCCAGCCAAGAATCTTCTATTTGGCAAGATGGTCTTTCAAAACTGAGGGCAAGTTTAGAATATTCACAGATAAACAGAAACAGAGAGTTTATAGCAAAGAGGCTGGCCTTGCAGGAAATACTAAAGGGTTTGCCACAGTCTGACAAGAAAAGATAGGAGAGAGAGGCTTGGAATGTAAACCAAGAATGTAAAGCACTTGTATTCAGAAAACTACAATGCATTGTTAAATTTAAAAAGACCTAAATAATTGGAAGAACATTCCATGCTCATAAATTGGAAGACTAAATATCATTATGTTGTATATTCTACCTAAATTGATATGCAGATTCAATGCAATCCCAATAAAAATGCCAACAGCATTTTAAAAATAAATGGAAAACACAATTATCAAATTTATTTAGAAGGGTAAGGGATCCCGAATAGCCAGAAACATCTTAAAAAGGAAAAGCAAAGTTGGAGAACTCTCATTTCTAGCTTTAAATCATATCACCTGGCTACAGTGGTAAAAACAGCACAGTACTGGTATTAAAACAGACACATAGACCAATGGCCAAGTGATTTTTAAGAAGCCTGTCAAACCTACCCAGCCCCGGCAGAACAGTCCCTTCAACAAATGGTGCTAGGAGAAATGGATATCTATAGCCAAAAGAAAGAAAGAGAACCCCTATCTCACACCGTATACAAAAATTAACTCAAAATGGATCAAAGATGTTGTTATTGTTGCTGGAATAATGAAGATGCTATTAGAATAATTGGAGTAATGAATGCACAGCTATGTGATTGTATCAAATACTATTGAATGTACACTTTTAATGGATTTATGCTTTGTTAATATGCATCAATAAAATTGATTTGTTAAAGGGAAAAAAATGAGTCAAAGGCCTAAGTATAAAAGCATGAACCATAAAGCTTCTAGAAGAAAACGTAGGAAAACATCTTCAAGACCTGGTGATTGATGGTGGATTCTTTTTTTTTTCCTTTTTAATTTTTTAATTTGTAAAATGATATATAAATATACATGCATATATGTGCATTTGCTTACATAAATGTTATATATATATTTTAAAAGATGCTTATATTACATAAATGTTACACAAAAATTACAGGAATTCCCATGATCTCCACCTCCCATACCTCCCATAACATCTCACATAAACATCTTTCATTAGTGTGGCACATCACCTGCAATGGATATATACACATCCTGGGGCTTTGCCACTAAGTATAGACCACATTTCACATCGTAGACCACACTCTCTCCCACTCCAGAGACTGGAGCCTCTGGCCTGCCCATGTGCCACCTGTGCCTGGAATCTCGGTGAAGCTGCAACTCCTACTCTACAGCTCAATGGACTCACCCAAGTCACCTGGTGAGGAGATGATGATGGACAACGGTCATCCCAGGGAATGGAGAGAGCCTGCAGCTGAAGGCAGGATAATCCCATCCACCATATCCATGGGGTATAAGCCCACTCTCACTTGGAGGTGGAGTATACATCACCATTCCAGTCCCCTCAGGATTGGGGGAAGAGCTATGGACCAGAGTGGACTTAATGGTATTCTGTTGTAGACATATTGTGACTCAAGCAATAGAAGAAATTATAACAGTGAGGTGGAGCCAGTGGCCACCAGATGCTTTCGGGGCGGGGAAGGGAAGGGCAGTTGTAATACAGGGGCTTTTTCAGGACTTGGGGGTTGCCCTAAGTGACGTTGCGACGACGGATATAAGCCATTTTACATCAGCATATACCATGCAGATGGTGGATTCTTAGATAAGAGAAGGTCTGAGATGGACTACTGATGCTTAATGTATGTAAAAGTTTTAATTTACTGTAAAAGTATTGAAATGTATAGAGTTGATGGTAACACATTATAGTGAGTAACAGCTGGTTTATAAATGTGAATGTGGCTGGAAAGGGTATTTTAGGGATGTAAATGTCAATTGAAAGAAAGCTAGAGAATAATCTAGGGACTGAATAACACAGTAAACCCAGAGGTGAATGAGAATTGTGGTTGATGGTACAGATGCAAGAGTGCCCTTTGTGAGCTAGAGCAAATGTATGTCACTATTACAGGGTGGTGGGAATGTGGAGAAGCATGGGAAAAATACAACTGGAGTGACCTATGGACTGTGGTTAACAGCAATACTGTAATATTTAAGCATCTATGCCAAAGATATACTGTATTGATAATAGGGGAGTATCAAAAAAGTGTGCCAAATGTACGCTATGGACCATGATTAGTAGTAATAGTCTGATGATATTATCTCACAATCTATAACAAATGTTCCAACACAGTGTGGTGTGTTGATGGAGGGGTGTTATATGGTAATTCTGCACATGAGCAAGATTGTTTTCTAAGTTCACAACTTCTGTAATAAAAATATATTTAAAAAAATAATAAGAGGGTGATTTGGGGAATATACACCAAATGTAAGATATGGACTATAGTTAGTAGTAAGATTTTGACGATATTCTATCATAATTTGTAGCAAACGTCTCACAACAATGCAGTGTGTTGGTGGTGTGTTGATGTATGGGATCCCTGTATGATGTTATGCATGTTTGCTTTGTGAGTTCACAACTTATGTAAGTTTATGTATGAGTGATATACTTCAATAAATTTTTTAAATGAAAAAAAAATTTGGTCCTCCCTACATGGATTTTAATGTGTCTGATACATTTTACTTAAATCCATGTCCATCTTCCTATTTAGTGATGTAGTTTAATTGTATATTTGGGTTAGTCTGTATGTAAGTGTGTTTAACATAGGTGTCTCTATAACAGGAATCTTACCCATCATCTTCACCAATATGGTTTGTGGATTCTGATGATCCAAATTTGACATCAGTGCTGGAACGTCTAGAAGATACTAAAAACAACAATTCGGTGAGAAAATAAGCCAAGCTATTTTAATTTTTCTATCATGAACATTATATATATGGAATCTATGTGTTAAGAGGTAATATATATAAAACTATGATGAATGAATATATGATAATCCTAGAGGGGCTAGAAACCAGGTTTATTTTTAGTCTCTCAAATTTTATAGTTTATTTTAGTACCTGGCTTCTCTCTCCCCTAACCCCTCCCTCTCTCTCTCCCTCTTCCCAGTTATAACCTTAATGTAAATCAGGAATTAGGTCATCTCTTTCTACTGATTCTAAACGTTAAACCAAGCAAGCATTTTCTGTAGCCAGGGTGGGAAGTAGAAAAAGGGACAAAGACAGAGGTAGATGGGAGGGAAAATGATGATAGAATGACACTGCTGATAGTGTTGGGGAATTGTTTTTCTGTCATGAGCCTGTAAGTCTGCAGGAAAAGCCAAAGGTATTCAAGTAGAAAGTTTTGTTTGTTTAATTTATAAAGAAATGTGACTTTCTCTTTTATAAACTTAAAAAAAAATTTTTTTTTTGTTTGATAGTAAAGCAAATAAGTGACCAGTGTGAGAAAACTAGTAAAATATATAAAAGCAAAAGAAGATAATAAAAATCTTCTGTAATTTCTCTACCTGATATAACTGCTGCTTTTATGATGGCTGTTTTCTACCAATGTTTTTTTTCCTTTGCTAGTAAAATACATATGTTTAAATAGTTGAAGTTATATTCTGTGTACTTTTATATCCTTTTTTAAAGTTAACATTAACATTGTATTTTTCCAAGATGTCATAAAGTCTTTATAGAAAAATCTAAGTCATTATTTGCAGGTAGCATAATTGTTTGCCTAAAGTTAGCTTTCCTGTCAGCCTGATCAGATAGAAAATATAGTGGAAAAATATTTCATTGACAATAAAAACAAAAATACTAAATACCTAGGAATAAACTTAGTTGTGCAGATCTTATATCAAGGAAAATTTTGTTGAGTGGAATGAAATACTTAAATACTATGTTTCTGGATGGGCAGTTTCCATAATTTAAAAATGCCAGTTATATTATCAATTTATCAATTTATAAATATAATGCAATTCTTTTTATTTATTTATTTGTTTGTTTGTTTGTTTTTGAGTTATGGGGACTGGGGATTGAACCCCCGGGACCTTGTATGTGGGAAGCCAGCGCTCAACCACTGAGCCACATGGGTTCCCCTGAATTGGTTTTTTTGTTTGTTTGCTTGTTTTTTTTTTTTTTTTTTTTTTTTTTTTTTAGGAGGCACTGGGAATCAAATCCAGGACCTCCCATGTGGGAAGCAGGCACTCAACTGCTTGAGGCACATCTACTCCCCAAGAAGCAGTGGTTCTTGGTGGTTCCACTGGGAATCAAACCCAGGATCTCGTACATGTAAAGCAGATGTGATAACCACTACACCACAGAACCTGCAATTCTGATCAAAATCCCAACAGGTTTATTTTTAGAACTTTACAAAATTACTCTAAAGTTCTTTTGGAAGAGTAAATGGTAAAAAAAAGAATAAAGTTGAAAAAAAGGTAATGAGGGGAATTGCCCAACCACATACTAAATAAAATAAAATATTGTGCCCTGACAATGGACCAGACACTGACAATGGACTAGACAAATAAAGGCAGTAGAACTTTAGAAACAGAGTCATGCAAATGAGAATTTAGAATGTAGTAAGGGTGGTATTTTAACTCAATAGGGAAAGGATAGATTATTCTATAGATAGCATTGGTATTTTTGTTAAAATAAATGGTTTAAGCGCATCTATTCTTAGAAAACAGAAGAACATAAGTTTGAAGAGCATTATTTTAAGAGTTAAGGTTAGTATGGAGACCCATGAAGGTATGAGCTAAATATAAAAAGCTAGATAGACATGTTCACATCCTCTATATGGAGCCAACAGGACAGGGAAAGGATGAGAGGCATAGCTCTCCCTGTTCCTGCTGCCTCCTAAAGGTCCAATGATAGGATCAGTTTTGTAATAGTAGAAATGAGTGGGAATATTTCCATGGCTGAAATATTCCTTCACAAATTACTCATAATATAAAGTTAGATGAAAAGATTTTATTTTCCCCGATTGTGAAATCCTTTTTTTAGTTCTAAATTGACCTCTCTGCAGCTTTTTGACATTGTTGATTATTCGTCCATTCAAGAAACATTTAGCACTAAATGTCCTCAATAAAGAGCTAGTTAAAAAATTACTTCGCATAGTTTTATGATGGAATATTATGTTGTAGTTAAAAATAACACAATTTTTCCATAAAAGCACACACAACTTTCTAAGATATACTAAGTGGAAAAGCAAGGCATAGAATATAGTGTATACTTTGGCCCCTTTTGTATACAATGTTATAGAAGAATCTGTATCTTATGCTGGTTTATACATACACCACTACCACTTCCTGCCCTGGGTTAATATAGGAAACTCTTAACAGTAGAACACAGAAAAAAATTTATATATTTAAATTGATTGGCTTCTATGCCAGGCTCTGTGGTAAATGGTGGATATAAAAGAAAAAATAAGGCATGTCCCTGTCCTCTGAAAACTGACAGTCTAATGGGGACTTCTCATAGACCACTGTCTCCTGTTTCTCTCTTATTACCTTGGCTCTCACTTGGTCTCCTGAGCTCTTCTTCCTTGGTCTGTTTCTCTTTTCCCATTCTGTGCTTTCTCTGAGTAATCCCTTCTCCCATTACTTAAATCACGACCTATATTCCAGGGATTCCTAAATCTGTATCTCTAGCTAAAATTTGAAGCTCCTGAGTTTCAAACCCACATATCTGTCTCCTGGAATCTCACTTGGATGTGCCATGGGTGTTCAAAATGATTACATTAAATTTAAACACATCTGCCTCCCAACACTCTACCCTCCTCCCCCATCATGTTTCTCCTCCATAATTTGTAATTCTCTCTATGAATGGGACAAAATGAAATAATGAAACCAGTCACCCAAGCCTGGGAACTACTTTACAGTTATCTTTTGCATCACTTTTCCCTGATAACCCTGACTTCCCAAACTATCCAGTTGGTTTCTAAGACCTGTCCATCTACTTTCTAAATAGTTCTTAAATCCTTCCCCACCATCTTAGTTTCTTCTCCCCTATCCCTCAAGCACATTTCTTTTTTTTTTGGGAAGAGGGGCAGCAGGGGCGGGGATGGTGCTGGGAATTGAGATTCCTGGAAGATCTAACCCCCTGTTTTTCTTGTTGCTCCACCACACTGTAGCCTTTCCACAGCACTCCTTCTGTGCCAGTGGTTGGAGTGTGCAGGCTGTGTCCAGGTCGCCTTGCCTCATCTTCATTATGTATTTAGCACAAAAAAGTTTATTGGTGGATTACAAATCCACATGGGGATTTTTGTTTGATCCTAATTTACCTTTCAGCCTTTTAACTTGCTATTTTGTCCACTGGAAAGGCTTGCTCTTTGCTTTGCTTAACCCATTCTAATCCTGTGTCTGTCGTGTTAGTTTTTCATAAACCTGCTGCTTTCTCTTCATCTCTTTTCTTGGTCAGAGACACCCAAGAAACTGTTCTTGACCAAGTGAAAGTAAGTTGCCTTACTAGCCCCCATCCAAGTCTACTGAGTATTGACCATTTTTTGTTAAATTATAATTGCTAAGCTAATACATTGAAAAAAAAAATTTAACAATGGAAAACATGTTCTAATTTACCTTGCTTTAAGTAAATATGCGTACAAAAATTCTGGATTTAAAAATGGAGATTTAAGGAGTTATTCTTTGCAGTTTTCCTATTGAAAAATTTTTTTTCTTTTCTTTTTTTTTTTTTTGACAAATACTTAAAAGCCTACTAAGTGCTAAGTGTTTTATTAGAAAGCTTCATGTATACTCTTTACCATTCTGAGGAGATTTTACTTTCCTTGTTTCACAGATAAGGAGACTCAGACTTAGGGAGTTAGATACCATAGCCAAAGTCATCTAGATTCTAGGGCTTTGTCGACAGACCACGCTTGCCTGTATGTTTAAATGACTGCAACTATGGAATATGTTAACTTTATAACCCATGTGCAACAATACTGGCTCTATTTTCTGTAGACCCAATAATGCTTTAATATACTCAGGTCTGAAGTAGTAAGTTTGTAAGACAAAAAGTTAGCAAGTGGAAATTGGACAGTGTCTGGACCTCCCCTTCCTCTGCCTTTCTTCTGACCTCATTCTGCCTAGGTATTAGTTGTAAGCATTACACCTAAGCCATAGTAACCTTCTTACACTAGCAGCCCCTAAAACGTTTTTTTAAAAGACTGTTTTATCTGTAGGCTGCAATGGAGCCATAACAAACTTTCTTCTTTTCCTACTGGATTGAATACAGTAGTTATAGCATTATTCATGTCTTCTAAGGGCTCTTTAACAAAATGCTTATTTACTGAAATGTGTTTTGTAGCTTCGTCAGCAATTGAAGTGGTTGATATGTGAACTCTGCAGATTATATAACCTTCCTAAGCACCTGGATGTTGAGATGCTAGATCAACCACTACCCACGGGTCAGGTAAAGTAAAAATTCTCCAGTGTTCAAGAGCTAAAATAAATTGTCTCAAGCAAAAGTAAAACTAGGAGGATTTTTCCTTTTATTATTATGCAAATTATTTAGAAGTTATATTAGTACTAAGATTAGTACTTAGAATCTTAGTTTTTGGGTTCCTATTGAATTGTTCTGTTTGTTTTGTTTTAGGTTCTGAAAATAACCTTTTTTGGGGGGAACAATTTACTGGTATTTATTATAGTAGGCAAACAATTGTTCCTCCCCCCTCCCACCATTTGGTTATTGTTCCTTGCTTCTTGGTTTGTTTGCATTTGCTCACTATATTACCTTCACCTGGAATGCTATCCCTTTAATCCCATCTGCACTTCTTAATGCCAAACCCAAATGCTATCTCTTCCAAGAAGCAGAAGTCCCCACCAGCTCACTACCTCCAAGCTTAAAAAGTAGTCTTTCTTTGAACTCTTAAATAATTTATCCATTCTTATCTATTGACCTTATGTTTACTTATATTGGAATAATGAAATAAAGCAAGACTAATACTTAAGCAGATATTTTCTAGCTTTATCTAAAGTACAAGATATAAAGATTGCCTTTATTCCCCTAGTCCAGTGGTTTTCAACATTGCCTGTACAGTAGGGAGCTTTTGACCCCATTCTCCAGAGATTCTGATTTACTTGGTTTGGGGTGGGGAATGGGTACAGGATTTTTTAAAGATTATTCTAGGTGATTTTTATTATATAGTCTAGGTTGAGAACCTCTGCCCTGACTCATGGACTTGAGGTTGGTAAGATTCCCTTCTGAGACCTATACTGTTTTAGGATAGGCTGATACCTAATTTCCCATGCTGGAAGCCATTGGTCTGCTAGGCTATGGTCCATTCTCCCATTTTCTTTGCAGTTTTCTTGAATACATCCCATCCTTGAATGCATATTTCCAAAGCTGCTTTATAACTTGCTTTTTCAAATTGACTATTTTTTTAATCAAAACATTACATATTCATAATTAAGTACAATAGTATCAAAAGAGCTAAATAAAAAATAATTACCTGAGCACCACTTGTTGCTCAAAGTGAATCACTTTTTTTTTTTTTTTTTTTTTTTTTAAAGATTTTATTTATTTATTCATTTATCCCCCCCTTGCTGCCTGTGCTCGCCGGGTCAGCCAACCACGCCGTGCGGGCGGGCCCGCCCTCACCAGGAGGCCCCGGGAACCGAACCCTGGGCCTCCCATATGGTAAACGGGAGCCCCACTGATTGAGCCACAGCCGCTTCCCAAAGTGAATCACTTTTAACTCTTTTTCTGGCAACTATTTTTGCATCTTTAAAGTTTATACTGTTTTTGGATTTTTCTATTTAGTCATAATTTATTTATTTTATTAGAAGTAGGTTTACAGAAAAATCATGTAAGGCATAATTTATTATCTTTAATATAATAGATGAGGATTTAGCTACTCTCCTCCCCTTCCAACTAATTAAAAAATTTATTTTTATTCATATGAATACTCAGTTTATCATTAGTTCTTTGTAGTGTAAAGTTGTCTATTATAATATTTCCTTTCTTGTACAGCTTTTTGATTTGCAGTGTCTTCCTTATAATAATAATTCTTAGCTTTTAAAAAGTCCTATTCTATATTTTTTTTGGAGATCTTCTCTCTGGAGCCTTTGGTTCTTATTTTTACCAGTCCTGGCAGGTTATCCTCTGGGCCGACTGTATATATGTCATCTTGAGATTCTTCTTGTCTGCTCTTCTAGGATGTATCTATTGTTTCCAGGCTCTCATGTCTTCTTTCTTGGCTTAGTTTTTCTCATTTTCTCTCAAGTAAAATCCTAATAAAGCATGAAGGAGTGGTACTTTTTCTGAGTTCTAGTTTCTAAAGAAAAATGGTCAGGAGTAGATTTAGGAGCCCGTATTATAATCAGGGAAGCAGAACTAACAGAAGATGTCTGTAAATAGTATGAGATTTTATAAAATTTTCTCACATAACCGTGGAGATGCACAAGTCCAAATTCCCGAGGGCAGGCTGCAAGCCAGGGACTCTGAAGAAGGTCTTCCATGAGTTCTCCAGGAGAAGCTGGCTATCAGAAGTAGAGATGAAAATTCTCTTCCTGAATGCTGAAATCACTTCTCCTTTTAAAGCCTTCAGTGGATTGGATGAGACCTCACTCATTGCTGAGGGCAATCTCCACAGTTGATTGCATCAATGGCTGGTAACATCTACAATCAACTCACTGATGATTAAAGTCCATGAAATGCCCTTGTATTACAATTAGCCCAGTGCTTGTTTGACCAAAAACTGGGCACTATTACATGGCCAAGTTGACACATGAGCTTAACCAGCAGAGAGCCTGGTTTCCATGAGTTTGAATCTTAGTTCTGCTGCTTATTAGCTGTGTGATGTTGGGTTAAATACCTAACCACTCTGAGAATTAGCACTCCATTTGTAAAATGGGGAAAATAGTGGTATTTTCTGTGGGTCCTGAGGATTAAATGAGTGGGTACATGTAAATCATTTAGAAACATGCCTGGCTTAGAGTAAGTGCCCAATAAATGTTAACTGCTCTTATGTTATATTCTGATGTTGTTATATTCTTATATTTTAATAGTTTGGTTGAATTTATAATTCTAAGTTGAAAATCATTTTCCCTCTGAATGGTAGGCTTCGAAATTGTTTTCTAGCCAACGGTGGTGTTAAGGTCTAATACCATTTGTTTTTTGTTTGTTTTTTAAAGATTTGTTTTTATTTCCTTATTTCTTCTCCCACCCCTCATTGTTTGCACTTGCTGCTGCTATTGCCATTTGAATCTTAGTGATCTGTGCAAGACTTTCTCTCTAGAAGCTTTTAGGAGTTTGTTTTTATCTTGGTGTTCTGAAATACCACTATGTACCACCATGTACTTAAGTTGTGGGGCTTCTTTCATTCATTGTGCTGGGCATTCAGTGTGGGCCTTTTCAAATTTGGTATCTTGAATCTTTGACCTTGGGGAAATTTTCTGGTATTTCTTTTTTTTTTTAAAACCAGTCAATTTTATTGATAAATATTAATAAAGCATACAATTCATCCTAAGTGTACAATCATTGGATTTGGTATAATCACATAATTGTGCATTCATTACTTCAATCATTATTAGAACATTTTCATTACTTCAATAATAATAATAATAATAATAATAATAATAATAATAATAATAACAACCACCAAAAAAAAACAGACAGAAAAACAAACAAGAAAATTCCTCACCTCTCAATCTCTATGCTTCCCCCACTGTACATAGCTGCTGTTTCTGGCTATTCTATCCAAAGTGTATAATCAATGGCTTTTAGTATAATCACAATGTTGTATATTCATCACCTCAAAAATTTTAGAACAATTACTCCAAAAAGAAAGATTCCACACCCTTAGCATTCCTTCCTCAAACCTACATAACCACTCATTTCATCTTTATAAATTGATTTATATTTACATTTTACATAAATAGATCATACAATATGTAGTACTCTGTGTCTGGTCTCCTTCACTTAGTATACTCTTTGTCTGATATTAACATTTTGTAGGATTAACTTACATTTGTTCAGCCTCAAAGAAAAACTGCCTTATATATGCAATTCTACCCATATTCATATTTCACATAATATATTTATATTTCATATAATATATTTAGTTCATAATAGGGCAATCATACAGTGTTTGTCCTTTTGTGTGTGGCTTGCTTCACTCAATATAATGTCCTCCAGGTTCATCCATACTGTCATTTGTTTCACAACTTCATTTCTTCTTACTGCTCCATAATGTTCCATCGTGTGTATATGCCACAATTTGTTTATCCATGCATCAGTTGAAGGACACCTGGGTTCTTTCCAACTTTTGGCTATCATGAATAACACTGCTGTGAACATTGGTGTGCAGATGTCTATTCATGTCACTGCTCTCAGTTCTTCTGGATATATACCTATCAATGATATTTCTGGGTCTCATGACAAGTCTATATTCAGCTTCCTTAGGAACTGCCAAAAAGTCCTCCACAGTGGTTGTGCATTCCCACCAACAATGAATAAGTGCTCTTATCTTTCCACATCCTCTCCAACGTTTACAGTTTTCCAACTTTTTAATAGCGGCCAGTCAAAATAGGTGTGAAATGATATCGCACTGTAGTTTTCATTTACATTTCCCTAATCGCTAGTGATGTTGAACATTTTTTAATGTGTTTCTTTGCCATTTGTATTTCTTCTTTGGACAGTTGTCTATTCAAGTCTTTTGCCCATTTTTTAATCAGATACTTTGTCTTTTTGTTGTTGAGATGTATGATCTCCTTATATATCATGGTTATTAAACCCATATCAGATATGTGATTGCCAGATATTTTTTCCCATTGAGTCGGCTGCTTTTTACCCTTTTGACAAAGTCATTTGAAGTGCAAAAGTGTTGAATTTTGAGGAGGTCCTATTTATCTATTTTGTTGTTGTTGTTGCTCGAGTTTTGAGTGTAAGGTTTAATAAACTACCACCTACCACAAGATCTTAAAGATGTTTTCTTACATTTTCTTCTAGGAGTTTTATGGTGGTTGTTTTTATATTTAGGTCCTTGATCTATTTTGAGTTAATTTTTGTATAAGGTGTGAGATAGGGGTCTTCTTTCTTTCTTTTGGATATGGCTATCCAGTTCTTCCAGCACCGTTTGTTGAATAGACTGTTCTGGCCTAGCTGAGTGGTCTTAACAGCCTTGTCAAAAATCGCTTGAATGTAGATGTGAGGGTCAATTTCTGAGTTCTTGATTCAGTTCCATGGATCAATTTATCTGTCCTGTACCATGCCATTTTTACTTAGTAACTAAGTAATATGCTCTAAAGTCAGGCAGTGAGAGTCTTCAAACTTCGTTCTTCTTTTTAAAGGAATTTTTGGCTACTTGGGGCCCCCTACCTTTCCAAATAAATTTGATTATTGGCTTTTCAATTTCTGCAAAACAGGCTATTGGGATTTTTATTGGGATTGCGTTGAATCTGTAAATCAGTTTGGGTAGAATTGACAGCTTAACATATTTAGTCTTCTAATCCATGAACACGGAATGTCCTTCCATTTATTTAAGTCTTCTTTGGTTTCTTTTAGCAGTAGTTTTCTGAATACAGGTCCTTTATGTTCTTGGTTAAGTTTATTCCTTAATATTTGCTTGTTTTAGGCACTATTATAAATGGAATTTTCCCCCTGATTTCCTCCTCAGATTGTAAATCAATAATGTATAGAAACACTATAGATTTTTGCATATTAATCTTGTATCCCACTTTGGGAACTCGTCTATTAATTCTAGTAGCTTTCTTATGGATTTTTCAGGATTTTCTAGATATAGGATCATATTATCAGCGAATAGTGAAAGTTTTATTTCTTCCTTTCCTATTTGGGTGCCTTTTATTTCTTTGTCTAGCTTAATTGCTCTAGCTAGAACTTCTAGCACAATATTGAATAATAATGGTGGCAGTGGCATCCTTGTCTTGTTCCTGATCTCAGTGGGAAAGCTTTCAGTCTTTCACCATTGAGTACAAAGCTAGCTGTGGGTTTTTCATGTATATACTTTACCATATTGAGAAAGCTTCCTTCTATTCCTATCTTTTGGAGTGCTTTTATCAAGAAAGGATGCTGTATTTTGTCAAATGCCTTTTCTGCATCAATCGAGGTGATTTTTCTTCTTCAATTTATCAATGTGGTTCATTACACTAATTGATTCTCTTGTATTGAACCACCCTTGCATACCTGTTATAAAACCCACTTGATCGTGGTGTATAATTTAATGTGCTTTTGGATTCTGTTTGCAAGGATTTTGTTGAGGATTTTTGTATCTATATTCATTAGAAATATTGGTCTGTAATTTTCTTTTTTCGTAGTATCTTTTTCTGGTTTTCGTGATGTTGGCTAAATAGAATGAGTTTGGTAACATTCTTTCCTGTTTAGTTTTTTGGAAGAGCTTCAGCAAGATCAGTATTAGTTCATCTTTGAATGATTGGTAGAATTCATTTGTGAAGCCATCTGGTCCTCGGCTTTTCATGTTTGGGAGGTTTTTCATGACTATTTCAGTCTCTTCACTTGTGATTGGTTTGTTGAGGTCTTCTATTTCTTTTACAGTCGGTGTAGGTGGTTCGTGTGTTTCTAGGAATTTGTCCATCTCATCTACATTTTCTAGGTTTTTTGGCATACAGTTGTTCATAGTGTCCTCTTATGATCTCTCTTATTTCTGTGGGGTCAGTGGCAATGTCCCCCCTCTCATTTTATTTATTTATGTCATCTCTCTTTTTTTCTTTGTCAGTCTAGCTAAGGGTTTGTCAATTTTCTTGACCTTCTCAAAGAACCAACTTTTGGTTTTGTTAATTCTCTCTATTGTTTCATTTATATCTGCTGTGATCTTTTCTATTTCTTTCCTTTGGCTTAGTTTGGGATTAGTTTGCTGTTTTTCTAGTTCTTCCAGGTGTGCAGTTAGATCATCAATTTTAGCTCTTTCTTCTTTCTTAATGTAAGCATTGAGGGCTATAAATTTCCCTCTCAGCACTGCCTTTGTGGTGTCCCATAGGTTTTGATATATTGTGTTCTTATTTTCATTTGTCTCAAGATATTTGCTGAATTATTGCAATTTCTTCTTTGACCCACTGATTAAGAATGTGTTGTTTAATCTCCATATATTTATGAATTACCCTTTTTCTGTCCATTATTGATTTGCAGGTTCATTTCGTTATGATCAGAGAAAGTGTTTTGTATAATTCCAATCTTTTAAAAGTTATTGAGACTTGTCTTATGATCCCAGCATATGGTCTATCTTGGAGAAGGATCCATAGGCACTTGAAAAGAATGTATATCCTGCTGTTTTGGGGTGCAGTGCTCTATAGATGTCTGTTGGGACTGGTTCATTTATCATATTTTTCAAGCTTTCTGTTTCTTTATTTATCCTCTTTCCAGATGTTCTTTCCAATACTGAGAGTGGTGTATTGAAGTCTCCAACTATTGTAGAGACATCTCTTTCTCCCTTCAGCTTTGCCAGTGTGTGCCTCATGTTTCTTGGGGCACTGAGGTGTTAGTTGCATGAATATTTAGAATAGTTATTTATTCTTGTTGAAGTGCCCCTTTTATTAATATATAATGGGCTCTTCTCTCCATATCAGACGGAGAGTCCCCTGATCCCAGTTATTTCTTCTCTTTGTCTTATTCTTTCTTTCTCACCTGCGGCACCGTTTTCATGGACCCAGTTCCTGACCGGCAACATATGGTGCCCAACGTGGGGCTCTGAAAACGAAACTTTTCTTTCAGTGAGTGCACGGATCAAGGAGCTCCTGAGAGTGGTTTTAAAAGAAAAAGAAAACAGAAAAGAAAAATAGCTAGAGAACAGGCTGAAACAGCCCTGAAAAAGATCTTCCAGGGTTTAGGACAGCAGGTGAAGGCAGCACACCACCCAGAGGAGAGAGGGACAGAAGAGGGAAATCGCGACAACAGAACCATGAGTGGAAAGTAGCAGCTTCTGCTACTGCCGGCACCCTACCCCACATTCTTTAGAACTCTCGGGCCTCTGGGCCTGCGACCACAGACAAAGGGGGCTCCAGGGATCTACCACTCCCGGAAAGGGGAGAGACAGGGACACAGCCTTAGGCTGACTCAGCTTCTGACCTGTAAATTTGGGCTGCGGAGCCCCACGGACCCTTCCACACGGCTGTTTGACCTGGGAGCCTAGGAGGGCAGGAGAAATCCGACTCTCTCAACCTCCCTCTCTTCTAACCTGTACTAATTGTTGAGGACTCCACAGGAGAGGGAAGAGAGAGCCTGGGGCTGACCCTGCTTTTGACTCCCAGGTTTGGTCTGCCCTGTCCCGAAAGCCCTTCCAGGCCGGGTGGGGCTGCGCCATTGTTTTCCTTGGAGCCTGCAAGGAGCTAAAGATATACAAACCTCCCAATCTCCTCCTCTACTAATAGGGACTGATTGTTGAGGATTCAGAAGGGAGTGGAACTATTTCCTAGCTGGGAAAAGGGGGGCGCTACGAGAGAAGTCTTGAGAACTGTCTCAGAAAGTTTGAATCACAGGGCTCTTAGCCCCCAGACAGGTAGCTCTATCACATTGATCTGGTCTGTGTCACAACAAATACACTCTGACCAGGCATTGAATTGAGAGCTGCCAACAAGCGCCATCTCCTGGCAGACCAATGAAGTACACATAAGAAAATGAATAAGTAAGAGAGGCTTTTCCTGGCCTCTATAGCCTCCCTGCCCAAGGCCGTAAGAAACGACTCTACAACCAATTACTGGGTCCAGTGCCCAGTGTTGAGCAACCAGCAGAACAATCCTAACCATCAAGGTTGAGCCAAAAATCAAAGAGCTGTGGTAACTCACAGCCTCCTGCCATTAAAACCCCATAAAAGAAAAAGAGATAGAGCATCTAAGTAAAATACAAACTAACCAGATGCCTAAGCACCAGCAAAAGATTACGAGCCATACTAAGAAAATAGAAGACATGGCCCAAGAAAAGGAATACAGCAAAGTCCCAGAAGAGATGCAGAATTTGAGAGAAGTAATCAGTGAGATGAGCACAAATTTCCAAAATCAAATTAATGAGATGAAAGAGAATATAGTTAAAGAGATCAATGACATCAAGAAGTCATTGAGCGAATGCAAAGAAGAATTTGAAATCCTGAACAGAAAAGTAATGGAGTTCATGGGAATGAAAGACACAATAGGTGAAGTCAAAAATACATTTGAGGCATACAACAGCAGACTCGAAATGATAGAAGAAAGAATAAGTGATACTGAAGACAGAGCAGCTAAAATTGAAGAGAGAAAAGAACAGAGAGAGAAAAGAATGGAAAAAATTGAGCAGGGGCTCAGAGAGTTGAATGACAACACGAAACGCAAGAACATATGTATCATGGGAGTTCCAGAAGGGGAAGAGAAAGGAAAAGGGGCAGAAAGAGTATTTGAGGAAATAATAGCTGAAAATTTCCCAACTCTCATGAAAGAAATGAACTTGCATGTCCAAGAAGCACATCATACCCCAATGAGAATAAATCCAAATAGATCTATGCCAAGACATATTATTCAGAATATTATCGCAGAATATTCCATGCGAATAGTAAACAGAAAAGAGCAGGGGTAGCTATACTAATATCAGACGAAACAGAGTTCAAATGCAAAAAAGTGATAAGAGATGTGGAAGGCCATTATATATTAATAAAAGGGACGATCCTCCAGGAAGATATAACAGTCATAAATATCTATGCACCTAACCAGGGTGCCCCAAAATATATGAGACAAACTCTGGCAAAACTGAAGGGAGAAATAGACATTTCTACAGTAACCATCGGAGACTTCAACACCCCTCTCACATCATTAGATAGAACAACTAGACAGAAGATCAACAAGGAAACAGAGAACTTGAACAATATGATAAACAAGTTAGACCTAACAGACATATACAGAACATTGCATCCAAACTCAGCGGGTTATACATTCTTCTCAAGTGCCCATGGATCTTTCTTCAGGATAGACCACCTGTTAGGTCACAATATAGCTCTCAATAAATATAAAAAGATTGAAATTATACAAAGCACCTTCTCAGATCATAATGGAATGAAACTAGAAATCAATAACAGACAGGAAAAAAGTAAATTTGCAAATGTGTGGAGACTGAACAACACACTCCTAAATATTCCGTGGGTAAAAGAAGAAATTGCAAGTGAAATCAGTAAATATATTGAGACAAATGAAAATGAGAACACAACATATCAAAACTTATGGGATACAGCAAAGGCAGTCTTGAGAGGGAAATTTATAGCCCTAAATGCATATATTAAAAAACAAGAAAGAGCTAAACTCAAAGATTTAACTGAACACCTGGAGAAACTAGAAAAAGAACAGCAAACCAATCCCAAAGCAAAAAGAAGGAAAGAAATAATAAAGATTACAGCAGAAATAAATGAAAATGAAAACAGAAAAACAATAGAGAAAATCAACAAAACGAAAAGCTGGTTCTTTGAGAAGATCAATAAAATTGACAAACCCCTCGCTAGACTAACAAAGAAAAAAAGAGAGAAGATGCAAATAAATACAATCAGAATTGAAAGGGGGGAAGTTACAAATGACCTCATAGAAATAAAAAGAATCATAAGAGGATATTATGAGAAACTATATGCCAACAAACTAGACAACCTAGATGAAATGGACAAATTTCTAGAAACACATAACCAACCTACACTGACACAACAAGAAATACAAGAACTTAACAAACTAATCACAGTTAAGGAGATTGAATCCGTCATCAAAAATCTCCCAGCAAAGAAAAGTCCAGGACCAGATGGCTTCACAGGTGAATTCTACCAAGCATTTCTAAAAGAATTAACACCAATCCTGTTTAAACTCTTCCAAAAAATTGAAGAGGAGGGAAAATTACCCAACACATTTTATGAAGCCAACATCACCCTAATACCAAAGCCAGATAAAGATTCCACAAGAAAAGAAAATTACCAATCTCTCTCATGAAATTAGATGCAAAAATTCTCAACAAAATACTTGTAAATCGAATCCAACTGCATATCAAAAGACTTATATATCACGACCAAGTGGGATTTATTCCTGGTATGCAAGGCTGGTTCAGCATAAGAAAATCAATCAATGTAATACACCACATTAACAAATTGAAGGAAAAAAACCACATGATCATCTCAATAGATGCAGAAAAGGCATTCGACAAAATCCAACATCCTTTTTTGATAAAAATACTTCAAAAGATAGGAATAAAAGGAAAATTCCTCAATATGATAAAAGGCATATATGAAAAACCCACAGCCAACATCATACTCAATGGGGAAAGGTTGAAAGCTTTCCCCCTAAGATCAGGAACAAGACAAGGATGTCCACTGTCACCATTGTTATTCAACATTGTACTAGAAGTTCTAGCTAGGGCAATTAGACAAGACAAAAAAATTAAAGGCGTCCAAATAGGAAAAGAGGAAGTAAAACTCTCACTGTTTGCAGATGACATGATCCTGTATTTAGAAAATCTTGAAGTATCCACAACAAAGCTACTTGAACTAATAAATGAGTTCAGCAAAGTGGCAGGATATAAGATCAACACGCAAAAATCAGTAATGTTTTTGTACACTAGTACTAACAATCTGAGGAGGAAATCAGGAGGAAAATTCCATTTTCAATAGCAACAAAAAGACTCAAATACCTAGGAGTTAATTTAACCAAGGAAGTACAGGACCTATATGCAGAAAACTACAAAACAATGATAAAAGAAATTTAAAAAGACCTAAACAAATGGAAAGACATTCCATGTTCATGGATTGGAAGAATAAATATCGTGAAGATGTTAATCTTGCCCAAACTGATTTATAGATTCAATGCAATACCAATCAAAATCCCAACAGCTTACTTTACAGAATTAGAGAAGGCAATTACCAAATTCATCTGGAAGGGTAAGTGCACCC